>CM055745.1:1022500-1069241 GCA_029465975.1 Dallia pectoralis
CTCTTTTGATGTTCACGCTTGGCATCTCCTGGTGTTTTCACAGACCAAAGAAAAAGATGTCCGACGCCGTCGGGTTTTGGAGGACTTAGTACTCTGTGTAAGGGGTTTAGAAACATAAAGTCGAAGAAACATGCAGTCCCGTATTCGTACACACACTGGTACAGACACTATAAATACTCCCAGCACGTGGTGAAGAAAGACACTTACCCAGCAGTGATTGGACACAGAAACTATTGGCAAATTCTGGACGACGACAAAAATTCAACGGACCTGGTGTAGTTCGTTAATGACATTTGGTTTGGACTACTGAAGTGTGCTTGTATTCTCACTGTTCTATTTTGAACACACATTAAATCCAATTTACATTTTCAATTGCTATATTTGGATATAGTGCAGTCAGCATGGCTGGTTTATGGCAAAACAAGCAATGCATTTCTCACCGGGAAAGACAAAGAGCAAAAGAAGAATCCGGAAAAGATGTATTTGGGAAAGAAACATTACATGTATTTTCAAAAGCCTAAAATTATATATTTAACAGTTTTATATGTTGTATCTTTGTAGAAAACCTTATTTAACACATTGCCAATCATAAACTGTGGACACAACGAGTTACGTTCTTTAAGCTATTGGTCTGTCTTGTTCATTTGAACTAAGTCAAGTGGCTCCTTTTCAAGCTGTTGAATTCTATTTTCGTCATAAAAATCTATTATTTAACATGAAAATACTAGGAAATTACATAATTAAAGCAACTGGACAATAGAACAGAGCCAGTTTCTGAAGAAATGTCATGTTTTCTACTTTTCTAGTCCCCAATAGCCTTTGTGAAAATGTTGCAGAATCTGGGGTTTTACTTTTGAAACCACAGTCACTACATTAAATAGCGGGAGAGACACAATAAGACGTATCGATTAAACCTCTGGTGGCTACAGAGTTTGCAGACAAAGCTCTTGGGTTAGAACTTTTTGACAACTATGCACATTTCAACTTGGGGGACTTACTCTAATGAGCAAAAACATTACGACCACTCGCGGCGGACGCAGATGACATTTTTCATCTCCTAATAAAGCACATATCAACGTCAGGGTAGATTAAATGATGAATAAACAGTTAGGGTACTCAAATGGCTCCAGGAAAAGTGGGCGAGAAGAAAGAAAGAAAGACCTGGCAAGAGCAAAGTTGGTATGGCCAGATTTCAGAGGATCTCTGAAACGACAAGGCCTACAGCTATTGGTCCAGAGTGGTGAGTACCTACAGCTATTGGTCCAGAGTGGTGAGTACCTATTGGTCCAGAGTGGTGAGTACCTACAGCTATTGGTCCAGAGTGGTGAGTACCTACAGCTATTGGTCCAGAGTGGTGAGTACCTACAGCTATTGGTCCAGAGTGGTGAGTACCTACAGCTATTGGTCCAGAGTGGTGAGTACCTATTGGTCCAGAGTGGTGAGTACCTATTGGTCCAGAGTGGTGAGTACCTATTGGTCCAGAGTGGTGAGTACCTATTGGTCCAGAGTGGTGAGTACCTATTGGTCCAGAGTGGTGAGTACCTATTGGTCCAGAGTGGTGAGTACCTACAGCTATTGGTCCAGAGTGGTGAGTACCTACAGCTATTGGTCCAGAGTGGTGAGTACCTACAGCTCGTGGACCCAGTTGGTCTTGGTCAGCAGGATAATGTGCCCAGCCGCACTGCAAACCTTGTTCAGCAATTGTTTACGAAACACAAAAGCCGGGACCAATTCTGCTCGTGAGCCCAGACATACAACGTTTGGCTAAAATTCTACAAATGCTGGCGCGGGTCGAAAGGCTGCTGCAAAGTTCTTTCAATGACTGACATTTTGAGCTTTTAACACAGAGGGGCGATTTTACAGAGACGATCCTGCTTTTCAGAGTTGACCAATCGGAACACTTGTGGTACTTGCAGTGTGTAAATACACGTGTAATTTTTAATGCTTACAAATGTGCAACTTTTCACTACATTCAACTATATTTCCAGTTTTGTTTTTTCTCAGCAAGATCTGATTCAGAAAAGAAATATGGATCTTCTGGCTGCCTCAAAGGTTTGAGGCTATACACGCTTGCTTCATCATGACCTCTCAATTGTCTTTAATTTAAAAGAACTGCTATCAAAAAGAATAATTTAGGTCAATTTGGTTGACATCTTAAGATTACATTTACACTACTGTTCAAACGTTTGGGGTGAATTTCTGGGCTGCTGGAGTTCTAGGCAGTGTTCTTTTTCTGTCTAGTGTCTGTGTTCTTTTGCCCGTTGTAATCTTTTCTTTTTATTGGCCAGTTTGTGATGTGGCTTTCTTCTGCAGCTCTGCCTAGAAGGCCAGAATCCTAGTGTCACGTCTTCACTGTTGACGGTGAGACTGGTGTTTTGCAGGTACTATTTCATGTAGCTGCCAGCTGAAGACCTGTGAGGCGTTTCTGTCAAAGTAGACTACAGATTTTGTCCTCTTCCTCAGTTGTGTATCTTAGCCCTCCCATTCCTCTACTCCGGTTAGAGCAATATGCGCTGTTCTGTGAAGGAAGTAGTGCAGATTATTATACAGGTTCTTCAGTTTCTTGGCAATTACTCGCATTGAAACGCTTTGAAATACATGAATAGACTATCGAGTTTCAGAAGAAAGTTCTTAGTTTCAGGACATTTTGAGCCTGTTTTGGAACCAACAAACGCCGACGCTCCAGATATCTCGCCTACAGAAGGCCAGTTTCATTGCTTAACAGTTTTCAGATGTGCTAACGTAATCGCATAAGGGATTACACGTTTTCAATTAGCCATTGAAAACGATAATTTTCGATCAGCAGACACACCAGCTGGAACACCTAGAGTGATGAAGGACCTCAATGCGTGTGTGTAGATGTTGTTATTTCAATGGAGGAAAATTGCACCTTTCTTTCAAAAACAATAGCGTATCCCAGATGTCATCCTAGATTATTCCACAAATAAACATTTTAAATAATCTGTGTGTATTTTCCGTTAAAGTTACATGAGCCTCCATCCAAGTGGGAGGATCAGAACAGCGAGGTATCCCATGATGCACCTCATATCTAGCCAGAGTACTATGACATTTCCCTGGGTACGTTTAAATGTGCATTGAGGTCTATTTAGTAATTCAGCTGTACTTCAAAAGTGCAATACTTGTCGTTCAAAATGAATACAGAGTAAGTACATGAACTATATGGTAAAGTTCGGATATCTTCGGAAAACATGGACATTTCTCACAATCATCGCAGCAAATCTGTTGTTACGTCTCTACTTTTACTCTCTACTGGCAAGTTCCACCAGTTACATGTTTCTATAAGTCATTACAGTGCTTGTTACAGGTTCACAACATCACTGATAACCCCTTAAACATTTTATCAACTTAAAAACAATTCTACTCTTTATTTTTAAGTAGATACATCGGTTATGACTAAATGAATGCAAAAATAGGAATATTGCTGTATCTACAGTCGGGTTTAAATATTAACATGTTATTGCGTAAATGAAAAGCATCACATGATCTCACATGAAGACATTTACCACGATGCAGTGAAAGGTGTGCTTTTTTCTTGGGACTCAAACCTACTAGGAACTTGAGCAAACAACCAGGAATGCCCGGTGCTCCACCAAGCCTATGGAACCCAACGGAGAACAGCTTAGACACATTACCACGCTGCTTCTTTAAGGACATGTTCAATGTGCCTTCAGAAAGTATTCACATACGTTCACTTTCTCTACTTGTTGTTGTGTTCTAGACATAAGTTCTTTGCTTTATTTTTGCAATCAATTCACACACAGAACTACATCATGACACAGCAAAAACATGTTTTAAGAAATGTTGAAAATGTGAAAATTTTGAGAAACAACCCTTCGAATATCTCATGTACATAAAGTATTCAGATCCGTTTTTCATTATTTTCTTGAAGCGCTTTCGGCAGAGATACCAGCTTTGACTATTTCTGCATGTGCCCCTACTAGATTTGCAAATATGGATGTCGGCAGTTATTGTAATTCCTCCAATTTGACCCTCTGAAACTGTGTTAAATGAAATGGGTTAGGGTTAGTGTCGATGAACTGTGATCTTAGTGTTTATCCACAGATGTTTAATGGGGTTGAGTCCTATCTTTGACTGGACAACTCAGCGACGTTGATAGACAGAAAGCAACTCCAGGGATGAATGGACTGTATGCTTCTGGTCAATATTATGCAGGAGAAAGGATGAGGCCACTGAGCTCAGATCAGTGTCGAATTTAAAGAGTCAGATCAGAGAGACAAATCAGAGAGTCAGATCAGAGAGACAAATCAGGGAGTCAGATCAGTGTCGAATCTAAAGAGTCAGATCAGAGAGACAAATCAGAGAGTCAGATCAGTGTCGAATCTAAAGAGTCAGATCAGAGAGTCAGATCAGTGTCGAATCTAAAGAGTCAGATCAGAGAGACAAATCAGAGAGTCAGATCAGAGAGACAAATCAGAGAGTCAGATCAGTGTCGAATCTAAAGAGTCAGATCAGAGAGTCAGATCAGTGTCGAATCTAAAGAGTCAGATCAGAGAGTCAGATCAGTGTCGAATCTAAAGAGTCAGATCAGAGAGTCAGATCAGAGTGTCGAATCAGAGAGACAAATCAGAGTGTCAGATCAGTGTCGAATCTAAAGAGTCAGATCAGAGAGTCAGATCAGTGTCGAATCTAAAGAGTCAGATCAGTGTCGAATCTAAAGAGTCAGATCAGAGTGTCAGATCAGAGTGTCAGATCAGTGTGTCAGATCAGAGTGTCAAATCAGAGTGTCAAATCAGAGTGTCAAATCAGAGTGTCAAATCAGAGTGTCAAATCAGTGAGTCAAATAAGAGTGTCAGATCAGAGTGTCAGATCAGTGTGTCTAAAGAGTCAGATCAGTGTCGAATCTAAAGAGTCAGATCAGAGTGTCAGATCAGAGTGTCAGATCAGTGTGTCAGATCAGAGTGTCAAATCAGAGTGTCAAATCAGAGTGTCAAATCAGTGTCAAATCAGAGAGTCAAATCAGAGTCAGAGTGTCAGATCAGAGTGTCAGATCAGAGTGTCAGATCAGAGTGTCAGATCAGAGTGTCAGATCAGAGTGTCAGATCAGAGTGTCAGATCAGAGTGTCAGATCAGAGTGTCAGATCAGAGTGTCAGATCAGAGTGTCAGATCAGAGTGTCAGATCAGAGTGTCAGATCAGAGTGTCAGATCAAGAGTGTCAGATCAAGAGTGTCAGATCAAGAGTGTCAGATCAAGAGTGTCAGATCAAGAGTGTCAGATCAAGAGTGTCAAATCAAGAGTGTCAAATCAAGAGTGTCAAATCAAGAGTGTCAAATCAAGAGTGTCAAATCAAGAGTGTCAAATCAAGAGTGTCAAATCAAGAGTGTCAAATCAAGAGTGTCAAATCAAGAGTGTCAAATCAGAGTGTCAAATCAGAGTGTCAAATCAGAGTGTCAAATCAGAGTGTCAAATCAGACAGTCAAGTCAAAGGGTACATGTACATGTGATATTTATAATGTTTTACTTTTAATAATAAATAATAAATTGTTTTCTTTTCATGATGTCCAATTGTACCATTCCTCTACGAGCTAGCTGTTCCTCCTCAAGCTAGCTGTACTGTTCCTCCTCAAGCTAGCTGTACTGTTCCTCCACAAGCTAACCGTTCCTACACAAGCTAGCTGTACCATTAGCTGTAGCATTCCTCCATAAGCTAGCTGGTTCATTCCAAGCTAGCTGTACCATTCCTCCTCAAGCTAGCTGTACCATTCCTCTTCAAGCTAGCTGTACCATTCCTCCTCAAGCTAGCTGTACCGTCTCTTCACAAGCTAGCTGTTCCCCAACTTGCTAGCTGTAACATTACCCCACATGCTAGCTGTACCATTCCTCCACAAGCTAGCTGTACCATTCCTCCACAAGCTAGCTGTACCATTCTTCCACAAACCATATTCCTGTTCAATGTGCACATTAATGTTTTTTATCAGGAAGTCAGATAAACTGAACAATATCATTTGCGCGTCTCACAGTGCAGTATAAACAACATAGCGGTCATTTCACTAGCCGATGCTAACTAGAGGGCCGACTTGAGGGCCGGGAACTTTCTCTTTGTTTCTCGATCAAACACACGCACGCACGCACCCATGCAATGCTTCAGGTTAAGTGAACACCTTTTTAGAAGTCCCTTTCTGATCCTGAGAACATAACTCCATCTTACATTCACTTTATTAAAATCTATAGTTTGAGGAAACCACAGAATTGTTCGAAAAGCCAAACTCAATATGTACTGGCATGGATTCTACTGCAATCGCCACCAGAAGACAAGCTGATTATTGGTTATCAATGACAGGGGACAACAACGTGAACCCCTTGGTTAGTCCGCTCTTACAGAAACCATCGTTACGACAATTTCATCTCCGGAATGTTTACAGATGCCGAGGAAATTCATAAGCCGACACAAATATTGATTGCCGATCATTTACACAGACAATATTTACTGACTACAATTACTGGACAAAGATTGACCGAAGAGATCTGCTGCCTAAACTGGTCTCGTGGAACGTCAGACATCAATACACTCACCGCAATCGTTGACCAGGAACATCCATGTCTTTGTCACTGTAACCATGTTGAAGGTCAAGTCTGAGATACGTTCATGTTATATATTCATTTATAAATACAGACATATACACACACACACACACACACACACACACAGTGACTTGTTTTTTCAGTTTGGTATTATATCTTGCAAATGGTGGACCGTTTTGTTTCCAAATGCAGTGAATGCCAGTACTTTAACCACAAATGTGTTCGTTTCACATTTCGTCTGGAACACAGAGGTAAATTGGTGCGTAATTTGATCAGATTCCTGTTTCCCAGATATCTCTCAATCCTGTTCGTGGAGATCTATCATCATCCGGTAGGTTCTCTCCAACCCCAGTTATGACTAACCTGACTTTTTACCCAGAACCTTATTAGAATTAGATGTACACAATTATGGATGGGAGAGAATTCCTACAGGATGGTGGCTGTATTATATAGACCCGGCAGTCAGTAGATTGGTTTCACACTGCATACTGGAATACACCTGTAGGTGTGATATCCAGACAGTAGATTGGTTTCACACTGCATACTGGAATACACCTGTAGGTGTGATATCCAGTCAGTAGATTGGTTTCACACTGCATACTGGAATACACCTGTAGGTGTGATATCCAGACAGTAGATTGGTTTCACACTGCATACTGGAATACACCTGTAGGTGTGATATCCAGACAGTAGATTGGTTTCACACTGCATACTGGAATACACCTGTAGGTGTGATATCCAGTCAGTAGATTGGTTTCACACTGCATACTGGTATACACCTGTAGGTGTGATATCCAGTCAGTAGATTGGTTTCACACTGCATACTGGAATACACCTGTAGGTGTGATATCCAGTCAGTAGATTGGTTTCACACTGCATACTGGAATACACCTGTAGGTGTGATATCCAGACAGTAGATTGGTTTCACACTGCATACTGGAATACACCTGTAGGTGTGATATCCAGTCAGTAGATTGGTTTCACACTGCATACTGGAATACACCTGTAGGTGTGATATCCAGACAGTAGATTGGTTTCACACTGCATACTGGAATACACCTGTAGGTGTGATATCCAGACAGTAGATTGGTTTCACACTGCATACTGGAATACACCTGTAGGTGTGATATCCAGTCAGTAGATTGGTTTCACACTGCATACTGGAATACACCTGTAGGTGTGATATCCAGACAGTAGATTGGTTTCACACTGCATACTGGAATACACCTGTAGGTGTGATATCCAGACAGTAGATTGGTTTCACACTGCATACTGGAATACACCTGTAGGTGTGATATCCAGTCAGTAGATTGGTTTCACACTGCATACTGGAATACACCTGTAGGTGTGATATCCAGACAGTAGATTGGTTTCACACTGCATACTGGAATACACCTGTAGGTGTGATATCCAGTCAGTAGATTGGTTTCACACTGCATACTGGAATACACCTGTAGGTGTGATATCCAGTCAGCAGATTGGTTTCACACTGCATACTGGAATACACCTGTAGGTGTGATATCCAGACAGTAGATTGGTTTCACACTGCATACTGGAATACACCTGTAGGTGTGATATCCAGTCAGTAGATTGGTTTCACACTGCATACTGGAATACACCTGTAGGTGTGATATCCAGTCAGTAGATTGGTTTCACACTGCATACTGGAATACACCTGTAGGTGTGATATCCAGTCAGTAGATTGGTTTCACACTGCATACTGGAATACACCTGTAGGTGTGATATCCAGTCAGTAGATTGGTTTCACACTGCATACTGGAATACACCTGTAGGTGTGATATCCAGACAGTAGATTGGTTTCACACTGCATACTGGAATACACCTGTAGGTGTGATATCCAGTCAGTAGATTGGTTTCACACTGCATACTGGAATACACCTGTAGGTGTGATATCCAGTCAGTAGATTGGTTTCACACTGCATACTGGAATACACCTGTAGGTGTGATATCCAGACAGTAGATTGGTTTCACACTGCATACTGGAATACACCTGTAGGTGTGATATCCAGTCAGTAGATTGGTTTCACACTGCATACTGGAATACACCTGTAGGTGTGATATCCAGACAGTAGATTGGTTTCACACTGCATACTGGAATACACCTGTAGGTGTGATATCCAGTCAGTAGATTGGTTTCACACTGCATACTGGAATACACCTGTAGGTGTGATATCCAGTCAGTAGATTGGTTTCACACTGCATACTGGAATACACCTGTAGGTGTGATATCCAGTCAGTAGATTGGTTTCACACTGCATACTGGAATACACCTGTAGGTGTGATATCCAGACAGTAGATTGGTTTCACACTGCATACTGGAATACACCTGTAGGTGTGATATCCAGACAGTAGATTGGTTTCACACTGCATACTGGAATACACCTGTAGGTGTGATATCCAGACAGTAGATTGGTTTCACACTGCATACTGGAATACACCTGTAGGTGTGATATCCAGACAGTAGATTGGTTTCACACTGCATACTGGAATACACCTGTAGGTGTGATATCCAGACAGTAGATTGGTTTCACACTGCATACTGGAATACACCTGTAGGTGTGATATCCAGACAGTAGATTGGTTTCACACTGCATACTGGAATACACCTGTAGGTGTGATATCCAGACAGTAGATTGGTTTCACACTGCATACTGGAATACACCTGTAGGTGTGATATCCAGTCAGTAGATTGGTTTCACACTGCATACTGGAATACACCTGTAGGTGTGATATCCAGTCAGTAGATTGGTTTCACACTGCATACTGGAATACACCTGTAGGTGTGATATCCAGACAGTAGATTGGTTTCACACTGCATACTGGAATACACCTGTAGGTGTGATATCCAGTCAGTAGATTGGTTTCACACTGCATACTGGAATACACCTGTAGGTGTGATATCCAGACAGTAGATTGGTTTCACACTGCATACTGGAATACACCTGTAGGTGTGATATCCAGACAGTAGATTGGTTTCACACTGCATACTGGAATACACCTGTAGGTGTGATATCCAGTCAGTAGATTGGTTTCACACTGCATACTGGAATACACCTGTAGGTGTGATATCCAGACAGTAGATTGGTTTCACACGGCATACTGGAATACACCTGTAGGTGTGATATCCAGACAGTAGATTGGTTTCACACTGCATACTGGAATACACCTGTAGGTGTGATATCCAGACAGTAGATTGGTTTCACACTGCATACTGGAATACACCTGTAGGTGTGATATCCAGTCAGTAGATTGGTTTCACACTGCATACTGGAATACACCTGTAGGTGTGATATCCAGTCAGTAGATTGGTTTCACACTGCATACTGGAATACACCTGTAGGTGTGATATCCAGACAGTAGATTGGTTTCACACTGCATACTGGAATACACCTGTAGGTGTGATATCCAGACAGTAGATTGGTTTCACACTGCATACTGGTATACACCTGTAGGTGTGATATCCAGTCAGGGCAGGCTGCCCGACCAATAAGATCCAACACCTTTCCATCCTCATTTGGCACATGGACACCTGTTCCTCACAGACCCCCTGTGGACAGGGGCCATTTCTCCTTGTCATTGTCCTTACCTGTATCTCTGACCACTGTCTCCGTATGTAAGTTATTTATTTCCATGAATATATTGTCCATCTTTGTTTAGTTACCATGCCAACTGTAATGTCGTTCTGTACATGTGTTTGTTATATTTCTATCATGTCTTAGTTTTATTAAATGTCCTCCAGTATCCCTGCACACGTATCCGGTTATGGTGGGTAGACCAGAATAAAGACGAGAAATGAAAGCAGAATTATATTAAAAACACAGCCTCTGAGTCATATTCATTTGAACTTTTCTGTATTTTTAGCTTAGTTGGAGCTGCATATGAAAGAATGGGCGACACACCCGTCAGTACTGTAAAGAAGAAATGTGAAATCATAAAGGTCACTTGAGTTTGTGGCCAATGCTTTTATAGTGTTTGAATATTGTTCTGTCTTTTACTGCGTATGATAATTCATACTCAGATAGTAGACCTGAAGTGAAATTCATTAGAAGACGATCAGTTAAAGCATTTCAAAAATGCACCTGCATTGTATTGCATTTTGTGATTTTCCCCAAAATAGTTTTTTTCTAGACATACATTTTGTCATTGAGGGTTACTTTAGCCTCTGTACATCTACATGTTTATTATCACTTCCTGATGTGTCGGGTTTAGCCTCTGTACATCTACATGTTTATTATCACTTCCTGATGTGTCGGGTTTAGCCTCTGTACATCTACATGTTTATTATCACTTCCTGATGTGTCGGGTTTAGCCTCTGTACATTTACATGTTTATTATCACTTCCTGATGTGTCGGGTTTAGCCTCTGTACATCTACATGTTTATTATCACTTCCTGATGTGTCAGGTTTAGCCTCTGTACATCTACATGTTTATTATCACTTCCTGATGTGTCGGGTTTAGCCTCTGTACATCTACATGTTTATTATCACTTCCTGATGTGTCGGGTTTAGCCTCTGTACATCTACATGTTTATTATCACTTCCTGATGTGTCGGGTTTAGCCTCTGTACATCTACATGTTTATTATCACTTCCTGATGTGTCGGGTTTAGCCTCTGTACATCTACATGTTTATTATCACTTCCTGATGTGTCGGGTTTAGCCTCTGTACATCTACATGTTTATTATCACTTCCTGATGTGTCAGGTTTAGCCTCTGTACATCTACATGTTTATTATCACTTTCTGATGTGTCGGGTTTAGCCTCTGTACATCTACATGTTTATTATCACTTCCTGATGTGTCGGGTTTAGCCTCTGTACATCTACATGTTTATTATCACTTCCTGATGTGTCGGGTTTAGCCTCTGTACATCTACATGTTTATTATCACTTCCTGATGTGTCGGGTTTAGCCTCTGTACATCTACATGTTTATTATCACTTCCTGATGTGTCGGGTTTAGCCTCTGTACATCTACATGTTTATTATCACTTCCTGATGTGTCGGGTTTAGCCTCTGTACATCTACATGTTTATTATCACTTCCTGATGTGTCGGGTTTAGCCTCTGTACATCTACATGTTTATTATCACTTCCTGATGTGTCGGGTTTAGCCTCTGTACATCTACATGTTTATTATCACTTCCTGATGTGTCGGGTTTAGCCTCTGTACATCTACATGTTTATTATCACTTCCTGATGTGTCGGGTTTAGCCTCTGTATATCTACATGAAGCCTAGCAGCTGGAGGCTGGATCTGCTCATCCGTAGCCTAAATGAGAAAAATTACCACCTTTGCCAGTTCCTTTAAAACCCCATTTCCAACCTGTCAGCTCTCATTAGGAACAGCGAAGGTTGACAATACACCAAAATATGCATGAGAGAAAGCCTTGTCCCATCACAGTCATTCTGACCACCACTTACTAAGCTGCCAGCTGATTTGCAAACCGCAAAGCCTGTTTTTTCGTTTCTACTGAAACTACGGACGGTAAAAGCAATTGCTTGAAATCCTTCCTTTAGCACATTTTTAGACAATTATGTACGCCAGTAACAGTATCAGCGAAGGATTAGATGTGTTAAATGCTGAGGCATAAATAAATTATCCACAGGGTTTTTGCACAAAGAAGATGAATGGACAAAAACATTTTAAAAAGTGGTGTTATTCTGGTATGCAAACTAAAGCCAGCAGTTTTCTTAGGTCATGCATAAGTATTTATAATATAAATGTTACGAATTACTCAGCGTAGCTTTTTTCTGTATTTTTTCTTCTCTTTCAAAATGCACGCCCCAAAATAACTCAATCAAGTCTTACTGGATAACTAGATACAAGTATACATATTTACAACACAGTTGTGGATTATTGCTAATATTATGTTAATATCTGCTACAGCCTCCTGTCTTACTGACCATTTAAAATGAAATGTTTTCAGGTAGGTAATTTGCAATTCAAATCAGAACAATTAGAAGCACATGAACAAACAAAGGATGAGCCGTATTGTCACATCTGCAAAATGTCAGAATAAACGGACGGACCTGAGCGGTGTCTATGGCAACACGATTGCCTTTTATAGCTGAAGGGAGTGATAATAAAAACCCTTGTTTTTATAGTGCAAATGTATAATTGCAGGCCATTTGAAAAAAGATACCCAGACATTTATAGATAATTGCGTGTGGCCAATTATCTATTAGCATGATAAAACCGTGGCTCAGATAAAAACCCACAAGTTTGCTCCTGGAATAAATGAATGATGCGTAGAGTTTGTTATTAGCCAGAGAGAGAAACACACATGAAAGAAATCAATTTTTACTATAAATTATAAAGACTTCCACCAGTTACATTATTTTACATTACATTTACATTACTTTTTAATACATAAGGTATGCATTATGTTTTTTTTAATGTGAATCAGAACAAGGTATAGCTGACGAGAAACTAGGGATCAAAAGATGACCAATATGGATATGAGGACCTAAATATGAGTACTATAGAAATTGGATTTGTCATCGTACAAAGTAAGAAATCTCTACCCCATCTCATAGAAAACAAACCTTGTGTCTTTATTTTTGTTTGCTTCTTTGGGTGGTTCAAATTGTCTCAAGCGATTCTCAAACACATCTGCCGGCATTTGTAGCGAGACCTTTGTCCAGGGTATTTTGAAAGCTATTGTTGTAGTACAGGTCTGGTGGGCTGAGAGAATTATCTTTACATACTTTGCAATCTAAAAGCCCATTATAAGAGATTATTACATGAACAAAACAATAACATCTAGATATAACACACACCTAAACATTCCTCCAGAAGGCTGTTTGTCAGTCGGTATACAGACATGCATTTCTTCTAGAAAACTGTTACCTCACATTTGTGATGTGTATTTGGAACTTTTCCGTTGATCTTGAGGCTGTTATCCTTGCTTTGCTTTGTGCTGTTTGATACGCACAGGAACAGGCTGTAGCGTATCTGTCAATCAGCGAGACCTGTGATGCCTCAGAATTCCCCCAACCATTTCAGGGCTGAGAGATACCGAGACACAAAAACAACATCCACTGCACTGTCAGACACACACACACACACACACACACACACACACACACACACACACACACACACACACACACACACACACACACATTCTCAAGGTTAAATTCACTGTATCTCTACTGCCTGACCAGGACCGTCAGTGTTTGTGTTTGTCTTTTAACCCGTTACTCACGGCAACACAGTTTTCCTCATTTTAGATTCACTCAATTGAGGTCGGCATGGTTTTATCTCCTTTAAACTGCATATGTGATGTAGTCTGCCTCGACATCATTTAACAGTTATTAATAATAAAAAAGCTGAAACATTGTTGCACATGTTTGGTCCTTTAAACTGTAACTATCAGTAATATTGATGATGCACAACCTGTTTTAACACTTTACATGACTAATGGGAAACAGGACACTGGCGCAGGGCGAACAAAGGACATTTATTAACAAAAATATGAACTTGAACGAAAAGAACACTAAACAAGACAGGATATAAGCAAATCATAACCACGGGTTACGCCAATGCAAAGGCGAGATAAGACACGCTGGGAGAGGAGGAACTTAAATAAGGACAGTGATTGGGGAAACAGGTGAGGCTAATGAATAATAATACACGTGTCATCCTGCCGTGCCAAGATGTGACGGTTAGCCCGCGATAATCAGGTGCTTGGACAGATGTAATGTTACATAGCAAATGACACCAGCCACTGATCGATTTCTTAGCAAAAGTATTTTTTAGATCCTGCAGAGGGTGTCATTAAACTGGCTGCACAGGGAGCAAGAATTATATCCCCACCAAACAGACGAAATTGCTGTCAATTAGATGCCTGACATTAGGCTTGGATTTCTAAGACAATAACATCTTAAAATCACTCGGGATAATGTCAACGCAATGTTGATCTCAGTAGCTTGGAGACTGTCTGAGAAATGCTAATGATGGTTTGAAGCAGAACACATAAAAATTGCATGCGGTCCACTTATGGTAGTTTGATGAGCTAGTTATGAGTGGGCTGCCAGCTACTGGTGGCTAATGAACAAGTTGCTGAAGACCCCCGGCTCACACCCGGATATAATTAGCTTCAGTCACACAGGCATGCTAACACACGATATCATCACACCCGGATATAATTAGCTTCAGTCACACAGGCATGCTAACATACGATATCATCACTCCCGGATATAATTAGCTTCAGTCACACAGGCATGCTAACACACGATATCATCACACCCGGATATAATTAGCTTCATTCACACAGGCATGCTAACACACGATATCATCACACCCGGATATAATTAGCTTCAGTCACACAGGCATGCTAACACACTACATCATCACACCCGGATATAATTAGCTTCAGTTACACAGGCATGCTAACACACAATATCATCACACCCGGATATAATTAGCTTCAGTTACACAGGCATGCTAACACACGATATCATCACATCCGGATATAATTAGCTTCAGTTACACAGGCATGCTAACACACGATATCATCACACCCGGATATAATTAGCTTCATTCACACAGGCATGCTAACACACGATATCATCACACCCGGATATAATTAGCTTCAGTCACACAGGCATGCTAACACACTACATCATCACACCCGGATATAATTAGCTTCAGTTACACAGGCATGCTAACACACGATATCATCACATCCGGATATAATTAGCTTCAGTTACACAGGCATGCTAACACACGATATCATCACTCCCGGATATAATTAGCTTCAGTCACACAGGCATGCTAACACACGATATCATCACACCCGGATATAATTAGCTTCATTCACACAGGCATGCTAACACACGATATCATCACACCCGGATATAATTAGCTTCAGTCACACAGGCATGCTAACACACTACATCATCACACCCGGATATAATTAGCTTCAGTTACACAGGCATGCTAACACACAATATCATCACACCCGGATATAATTAGCTTCAGTTACACAGGCATGCTAACACACGATATCATCACATCCGGATATAATTAGCTTCAGTTACACAGGCATGCTAACACACGATATCATCACACCCGGATATAATTAGCTTCATTCACACAGGCATGCTAACACACGATATCATCACACCCGGATATAATTAGCTTCAGTCACACAGGCATGCTAACACACTACATCATCACACCCGGATATAATTAGCTTCAGTTACACAGGCATGCTAACACACGATATCATCACATCCGGATATAATTAGCTTCAGTCACACAGGCATGCTAACACACGATATCATCACATCCGGATATAATTAGCTTCAGTTACACAGGCATGCTAACACACGATATCATCACACCCGGATATAATTAGCTTCAGTCACACAGGCATGCTAACACACTACATCATCACACCCGGATATAATTAGCTTCAGTTACACAGGCATGCTAACACACGATATCATCACATCCGGATATAATTAGCTTCAGTTACACAGGCATGCTAACATACGATATCATCACACCCGGATATAATTAGCTTCAGTCACACAGGCATGCTAACACACGATATCATCACATCCGGATATAATTAGCTTCAGTCACACAGGCATGCTAACACACGATATCATCACATCCGGATATAATTAGCTTCAGTCACACAGGCATGCTAACATACGATATCATCACACCCGGATATAATTAGCTTCAGTTACACAGGCATGCTAACACACGATATCATCACACCCGGATATAATTAGCTTCAGTCACACAGGCATGCTAACACACGATATCATCACATCCGGATATAATTAGCTTCAGTTACACAGGCATGCTAACACACGATATCATCACACCCGGATATAATTAGCTTCAGTCACACAGGCATGCTAACACACTATATCATCACACCCGGATATAATTAGCTTCAGTCACACAGGCATGCTAACACACTACATCATCACACCCGGATATAATTAGCTTCAGTTACACAGGCATGCTAACACACGATATCATCACATCCGGATATAATTAGCTTCAGTTACACAGGCATGCTAACACACGATATCATCACATCCGGATATAATTAGCTTCAGTTACACAGGCATGCTAACACACGATATCATCACATCCGGATATAATTAGCTTCAGTTACACAGGCATGCTAACACACGATATCATCACACCCGGATATAATTAGCTTCAGTTACACAGGCATGCTAACACACGATATCATCACACCCGGATATAATTAGCTTCAGTTACACAGGCATGCTAACATACGATATCATCACACCCGGATATAATTAGCTTCAGTCACACAGGCATGCTAACACACGATATCATCACATCCGGATATAATTAGCTTCAGTTACACAGGCATGCTAACACACGATATCATCACACCCGGATATAATTAGCTTCAGTTACACAGGCATGCTAACACACGATATCATCACACCCGGATATAATTAGCTTCAGTCACACAGGCATGCTAACACACGATATCATCACATCCGGATATAATTAGCTTCAGTTACACAGGCATGCTAACACACGATATCATCACACCCGGATATAATTAGCTTCAGTTACACAGGCATGCTAACACACGATATCATCACATCCGGATATAATTAGCTTCAGTTACACAGGCATGCTAACACACGATATCATCACACCCGGATATAATTAGCTTCAGTTACACAGGCATGCTAACACACGATATCATCACACCCGGATATAATTAGCTTCAGTTACACAGGCATGCTAACACACGATATCATCACATCCGGATATAATTAGCTTCAGTTACACAGGCATGCTAACACACGATATCATCACACCCGGATATAATTAGCTTCAGTTACACAGGCATGCTAACACACGATATCATCACACCCGGATATAATTAGCTTCAGTTACACAGGCATGCTAACAAACGATATCATCACATCCGGATATAATTAGCTCGTTCGATATAAATACCATTTAACTGCAGCGTCCATTGCGTCAGAGCCGTTCCTATTACATGTGCAGGTTTCCATTAGCAGTCGAAAACAATAGAACATCAGTCATTTATGGTCTGTACATACTAGAGCTGTCAAAGTTAAATACCTCATTCTAACCACATTTTACCTTAAATATCGAAAGACTATACCTTAAAAATGTAGGTGTGATTTAATGTTCAATACTGTAGCATAACGTACCAGTTATTGTACTTGGTTAATGGACAATGGTTCAGTGGTTATGGCCTTAGAGGTCGTTAAGTAATAAAATGCAGGAGAAAATGGGGAATTAATCTCCTGGGATGGGTTAGGCTTTATAAGTGTCCAGGAAGTCTCGCTGTGGATGTTCTTTACGTAACTTTTCTTCTACACTTCTTAGCTTTTTAATTTCCATCATCACATGTGTACCGTCACAGTCATGATGCATCTATTATAGAACTTAATTTTGAGCATAGCTTAAAATGCACAACTATAGATGTTAATTACACGTAATTAGTCTTTAATATAGCAGTTACGGCAGTTTGTTATAACATGTTAATAAAGTGCTCACAGAATACTAAATGCACTCTGGATATCAACTCAAAGTTAACTGTTAACACTCTTTATCCATCTTACTCCACACATATCGACTCCTGTAGGGACCATCCGTCGTTGTTCAATACTGACAGATTTGTCAAGCTGACATCACAGACGGGCTCACGCCGAGAAGATGCATTAACTGTCAATTGTCACGTAAAAAGGTGGATCGAATCCGTCCATCCCAGCATGTCACGTCCTCCAAGGTCAACGATGATTCAGTTGAGCCACATCGTTCCTGCTTCGTCCTCTGTCCTGTCAGCTCCCGACTGATATTCATAATGCAGACCATTTGTTCCCAGTCAGGAACATAAAAGAAGGAACATTCCACCCTTGATCCGTGGATGACAGATGCTATGTCATTTAGGACCATAGAGATTGAAAAGGAAAATACGGTGGGTATTACAGTAGCGAATATACTGTTTCCTAACCCTCACCCACAGAAGGGTTGTTTGACGAAGTATATGATTAAGGAATCTAACAAGAATCGATTTTTTTACGTACAATTTTTGGGAATCAACGAGTTAATTGTTGTTGAAAGAAATGTGTGGATAATTTGGAAGTCAAGAGGAGTTCTTCGTCTTCGCCACATCATTTCACAGCATTGCTCTGTCATTTTCAGGTTCATTGATTGGTGAATTAATTAATAAGTAACCATCTGCCACATGAAAATGAATAAATAATCCTAGAAATGATCAATTTGGTGGTCGGGGAGTGGTCGGGGAGTGGTCGGGGAGTGGTCAGGGTGGAGGTCAGGGTGGAGGTCAGGGTGGAGGTCAGGGTGGAGTTTAGGGTGGAGGTCAGGGTGGAGGTCAGGGTGGAGGTCTGGTCTGGGGAACCTGAGGGCCAGTAGATGGCATCTAGACCTTTGTCATCCAGGATCTGCCTAAACACTCTGGCCACATGGCCGCATTGTCCTGCACCAGGAGGAAGCAGAGGCCCTCAGACGCTGCCAGGCCGTAGAGGAAGACGCAAAAGGATTTGATATAACAGCTGGTTGAGCTCTCCTCTGGTATTAAATAGCTAGATGGCTAGCTGCTATTCCTGGAGCTACACTGTCTATAGTCTATAGTCTTTTTCACTCCCAATGAAGCAAGAGGTTTTTCTTTTCAGTCGAATGTCAGTATTTTTAACATAATTCCTAGGATTTCAAACTGATGAACATCTATTGACTTCAGTTGTACTCGGTCCACATCATTATTCTCATCTTGTCTTAGGATCAAACAGAGACAGAAGTCCTGACAGGATCAGAGCCAGAAAAGGCAAAGTCTGTTTCGGTTCTGGTTAAAGAAATTAGTAAATGGACCAAAATATCCAGAGTTAAATAACTACGTCTATAGAAAACCTACAGCAGCAAATCCATAAAAATACATTATGAGATATGTGTAATGGCAAAATCAATGATTTAATCATTGATTCTATAGTTGGATGATATAATATATGCCACAGGAACACGGCACAAATGTCTGTGTGAAAACATGGACTGGCAGTCTGTCATCTAGAATTCTGTATATGCATTGGAGATTACACTTCTTTCTTTTTTCCATCCCAAAGAAGTTTATTTTAAAAAGACTGAAAGTATTGCGGATAAAATCCCATAATGCAATAGAATGTGAATATGGTGCATTTGGTATATTCAGTGTCGTGGTGCTCATTATAGTAGACGCCATATAATAGATATACACATTAACATATAACATATAAATAATCTACTCTAAATTAAAGCTGCCAATAATTTTTATCAAAGAATTTGTCAAAGAATTACAATAATTAATTGTGATTAATCATATAATTGTCTGAAGTTAACTGTGATTGATCACAACTTTTTAATGTGCTCAAATGTTTCTATAAATAATTTTCGGCATAGCATGTAGTGGACTATTTAAAAAAATATTCTGTGTAAGGGAAAGAAAAAAACAAATATTTTCAAGATAAAGGTTCACTAAAGGAAGAAAGTATTCGATCCCCTGCTGATTCGGTACGTTTGCCAAGTGACACATTTTTTTTTTGATCGGCCCCAAATTTTAATGGTAGATTTATTTGGACAGTGAGAGACAGAATAACAACAAAAACATCCAGAATAACGCATTTCCAATAACTTTAATTGATTGGAATTTTACTCAGTGAAATAAGTATTTGATCCCCTGTCAGCCAACAGGATTTCTGTCTCCCAGGTGTCTTTTATACAGGTAACAAGCTGAGATTAGAAGCACTCTCTTAAAGGGAGCTCATAATCTCATTTTGTTACCTGTATAATAGACATCTGTCCACAGAAGCAATCAATTAGATTCCAAACTCTCCACTATGGCCAAGACCAAAGAGCTCTCCAATGATGTCAAGGACAAGATTGTAGAAAAGCACATGTACAGGCCCGTCTGAAGTTTGTCAATGAACATCTGAATGATTTAGAGGAGAACTGGGGAAAACGTTGTGGCAATTTGGCATCAACTCAACTCGCCGTGTTTGGAGGAAGAAGCATGCTGCCTATGACACCAAGAACACCATCCCCACAGTCAAACATGGAGGTGGAAACATTATGCTTTGTTTTTTTTCTGCTACGGGGACAGGACAACTTCCCCACATCAACGGGATGATCGATGGGGCCATGTATCGCCAGATCTTGGGTGAGAACCTCCTTCACTCAGCCAGGGCATTGAAAATGGGTCGTGGATGGGTATTCCAGCATGTCAATGACTCCTGAGATGTGTGCAAACCTGGTGGCCAACTACATGAAACATCTGACCTCTGTGATTGAACCAAACCTGGTGACCAACTACATGAAACATCTAACCTCTGTGATTGAACCAAACCTGGTGGCCAACTACATGAAACATCTGACCTCTGTGATTGAACCAAACCTGGTGACCAACTACATGAAACATCTAACCTCTGTGATTGAACCAAACCTGGTGGCCAACTACATGAAACATCTGACCTCTGTGATTGAACCAAACCTGGTGGCCAACTACATGAAACATCTGACCTCTGTGATTGAACCAAACCTGGTGACCAACTACATGAAACATCTGACCTCTGTGATTGCCAACAAGGGATTTGCCACCAAGTACCAAGTCATGTTTTGCAAAGGGGTCAAAAACTTTTTGTCAGTGGGCAAATGTACAAAATCAGCAGGGCCGGTTATGCTTCACTGTTCACCCAATATCATAAAAAACTGTATTTCATGATCAGAATTTTATGGTGTTTCTGAGGTACGATAGAAATATCACATATCTCCCTTAAAAATGCAATAATAAAAAAAAATCCTTGTAACGTGATGAGGTTTGACTAATCACCAACCTATGTTAGTTTGATTTCATTCACACAATTGATTGTTAAGCCTCAATAAAAATGCAACTGCGAAAAAATAAAAAAAACATTTAGTAATTAAAAATTAATTATGTACTTTAATTTTGACAGCTTTAAATTTGTAACAGCGTGAGCACATGAGAGTTTGCACTTGAAACATATTCACATCGTTACATGCAAGGACACGAGGCGAAATCGGTGGGCAGCGCCGCGAAGCTGTTATGTTAACAGTTGTAGTTCCGAAGTGGATTGATGTTGTAAAGTGGAGGTTAGCCTCTGTGGGCCAGATGGCCGGTTGCAGAGGACCACAGCACAGGACAAAAAGCTGCCCAGATGGAGCACGTCTTTGGTCATGATTGAGCGGTTCTGCCTGTCCTCCAACTACCTGAGGATAATTCTGGAAACGATGGGTGGCTGAAGTTAGAGGGGTCAGAGGTGATCTTGGTAAGCAAACCATGATATACCCCGTTATTTCAACTACTGCCTCTGATGTATTTATCATGTATATATTGTGCCAATCAGGGCTGTTTTATTCACTGCCTGAATGTACTGGATTAGCAATGTGTTGTCATGGAATAGTACTGTGTTGGTAATGTGGAGGGGCCGTGTCTCCAGGTCCCGTCTCACAAACCGTGGCCCCAGCTTCTGACAGGGCAGGTGGAATGGCAGGAAGACAGTCAGCCCGGCTTGAAGACTGGTGCCTTACTGCGGTGGCATTCCGCCTGGATCTTGTGCCGACGCACACCCTGGAAACACCGCAGGGGCCTTGATCTGGCTGGGGTACCATGAAACCAGGGCTGGCTGGGGTACCATGAAACCAGGGCTGGCTGCGGTACCATGAAACCAGGGCTGGCTGGAGTACCATGAAACCAGGGCTGGCTGGAGTACCATGAAACCAGGGCTGGCTGGGGTACCATAAAACCAGGGCTGGCTGGAGTACCATGAAACCAGGGCTGGCTGGAGTACCATGAAACCAGGGGCTGGCTGGTAACCTAGAACATATAGATCCAGGTTTTTTAGTTAAAACTGCCGTCTGAACTCTTGGCTATGGTAAGTTATGTGGGCGAAATGTAAATAGTCCTCATTTACCAAAGTTATTTATGAAAACAATATTTCAGAGCAGCGTCAGAAGCCTTGTTTTTCGCGAGTTGTTTATCTTCTCAGTCATTATTTCTGCTTGGCTAAGTGAACACTGGATCAGCTGTGACCAGGTCATTATTGGGAGTTAGAATATGTTGTGAATTGTCTTGTTTGGTAAAATTAGGCTGAAATGAAATACACACACAATATACAGCCAGTCAGGCTATACAAAGAACTCAGTCTGTGTAAATAATATTTATAAATCATACTGAATATTGTGTGCAGTAAGCTTTACTTATTAAGTCCGCTTGAAAAGACATGAGAGAAGGATCCAAGCCCATTTTATTGTAATCCTCGCTTTTAGATTTAGAAAAAAGCCATTGCTTAAATTATCTGATAAAACTGATCACCTAGTTTCTTTGGTCTTTATCTGTCCATCTGATTACAAGCAACTGATAAATCCATGTGGATGAGTCTGTGTGGATGAGCCTGTGGGGATGAGTCTGTGTGGATGAGTCTGTGTGGATGAGTCTGTGGGGGTGAGTCTGTGGGGGTGAGTCTGTGGGGGTGAGTCTGTGTGGGTGAGTCTGTGGGGATGAGTCTGTGGGGTGAGTCTGTGTGGATGAGTCTGTGTGGATGAGTCTGTGGGGGTGAGTCTGTGGGGATGAGTCTGTGTGGATGAGTCTGTGTGGATTAGTCTGTGGGGATGAGTCTGTGTGGGTGAGTCTGTGTGGATGAGTCTGTGGGGATGAGTCTGTGGGGTGAGTCTGTGTGGATGAGTCTGTGGGGGTGAGTCTGTGGGGATGAGTCTGTGTGGATGAGTCTGTGTGGATTAGTCTGTGGGGATGAGTCTGTGTGTATGAGCCTGTGGGGATGAGTCTGTGGGGATGAGTCTGTGGGGGTGAGTCTGTGGGGGTGAGTCTGTGTGGATGAGTCGGTGGGGATGAGTCGGTGGGGATGAGTCGGTGGGGATGAGTCTGTGTGGATGAGTCTGTGGGGGTGAGTCTGTGGGGGTGAGTCTGTGTGGATGAGTCTGTGTGGGTGAGTCTGTGTGGATGAGTCTGTGGGGGTGAGTCTGTGGGGGTGAGTCTGTGTGGATGAGTCTGTGTGGATGAGTCTGTTTGGATGAGTCAGTTGGGATGAGTCTGTGGGGATGAGTCTGTGTGTATGAGTCTGTGGGGGTGAGTCTGTGTGGATGAGTCTGTGGGGATGAGTCTGTGTGGATGAGTCTGTGTGGATGAGTCTGTGTGTATGAGTCTGTGGGGGTGAGTCTGTGTGGATGAGTCTGTGGGGGTGAGTCTGTGTGGATGAGTCTGTGTGGATGAGTCTGTAGGGATGAGTCTGTGGGGGTGAGTCTGTGTGGATGAGTCTGTAGGGATGAGTCTGTAGGGATGAGTCTTGGTGGATGAGCCTGTGTGGATGAGTCTGTGTGATTCAGAATGATGGAAGAACATGGAAGAACATTCATAAAGAAGTAATAAAATAATAAACAACATGACTGTACAACGGCTTCAAAAGTGACCAATATAAAGACAATATGGATGACATTAGATAAGCGACTGTGTTCATCCCTGAAGGTATCATGATGCCTGTAGACCGCTGCTACTGAACACAATGCCTGACCATCTGCCTGCTTCTAACTCATTTATACGTCTCACTCTACCTTCTTCCTGGTTATAGTGCCTCAGTATGCAGTAGGTGGGAGAATTACAGTGGTTGTGAGGTCCGCTGTGTATCGTCCGCACCGTACGAAGAGAGAGCGCTGGGACGATACAAGATGAAGCGCTCCCTTAAATGACTTTGACCTTTTGGGAAGTAGGAAGTCACCCAGCGGACACTGTGGCTGTGCGCCTCACGTCTGGAGTGGGCAGTCATCACGACGACCAAGGTCCCTGTGGACATGAAGACATCACGAGGAGCCACTTCACCGTTCCACAGAGGATCCGCGTTCTCCTGCAGATGATTTATGACTGGGTCAGAGCTGCTACTTGAAGGGCAAGTTAGGATTCAGCTCACAGTGCCAACGTACGGCCCCTGGCATTAGCAGTAGACAGGGTGGCACCGAGGGGTTTCTTTAAACGTGGTGGCGCCAAATCCCCAGTGACAGACTGGGAGCCAGGTCTTACTCAAGTACATTCACTACCTGTGCGATGTAAAACAAAGCTATTCAAAGCATTTCACTCTTCGATTATGTTTTTTGTTCTGATTCAACTCCCATAATGCCTGTATGCTCATGATGTATTTATGCAGCAGTACACAATGTAGGACTTATTGCGCATAATTATAATATTTTCATATAATCAATCTACGGGGATTAGTGAACAAACAGCTCTGGAAACTGAACTTCGAGTTGGTGTAGATCAGTGGGTGTAGATCAGTGGGTGTAGATCAGCGGGTGTAGATCAGTGGGTGTAGATCAGCGGGTGTAGATCAGTTGGTGTAGCTCAGTGGGTGTAGATCAGTTGGTGTAGATCAGTTGGTGTAGATCAGCGGGTGTAGATCAGCGGGTGTAGATCAGTGGGTGTAGATCAGCGGGTGTAGATCAGTTGGTGTAGATCAGCGGGTGTAGATCAGTTGGTGTAGATCAGCGGGTGTAGATCAGTTGGTGTAGATCAGTGGGTGTAGATCAGTTGGTGTAGATCAGTGGGTGTAGATCAGCGGGTGTAGATCAGTGGGTGTAGATCAGCGGGTGTAGATCAGTTGGTGTAGATCAGCGGGTGTAGATCAGTTGGTGTAGATCAGCGGGTGTAGATCAGTTGGTGTAGATCAGTGGGTGTAGCTCAGTGGGTGTAGATCAGCGGGTGTAGATCAGTTGGTGTAGCTCAGTGGGTGTAGATCAGCGGGTGTAGCTCAGCGGGTGTAGATCAGTGGGTGTAGATCAGTGGGTGTAGATCAGTGGGTGTAGATCAGCGGGTGTAGATCAGCGGGTGTAGCTCAGTGGGTGTAGATCAGTGGGTGTAGATCAGTGGGTGTAGATCAGTTGGTGTAGATCAGTGGGTGTAGCTCAGTGAGTGTAGATCAGTGGGTGTAGCTCAGTGAGTGTAGATCAGCGGGTGTAGATCAGTGGGTGTAGCTCAGTGGGTGTAGATCAGCGGGTGTAGATCAGTGGGTGTAGATCAGTTGGTGTAGATCAGTGGGTGTAGATCAGTGGGTGTAGCTCAGTGGGTGTAGATCAGCGGGTGTAGATCAGTTGGTGTAGCTCAGTGGGTGTAGATCAGCGGGTGTAGCTCAGCGGGTGTAGATCAGTGGGTGTAGATCAGTGGGTGTAGATCAGTGGGTGTAGATCAGTTGGTGTAGATCAGTGGGTGTAGATCAGTGGGTGTAGATCAGTGGGTGTAGATCAGTGGGTGTAGATCAGTGGGTGTAGATCAGTGGGTGTAGATCAGTGGGTGTAGATCAGCGGGTGTAGATCAGTGGGTGTAGATCAGCGGGTGTAGATCAGCGGGTGTAGATCAGCGGGTGTAGATCAGTGGGTGTAGATCAGCGGGTGTAGATCAGCGGGTGTAGATCAGTGGGTGTAGATCAGTGGGTGTAGATCAGTGGGTGTAGATCAGCGGGTGTAGATCAGTGGGTGTAGATCAGCGGGTGTAGATCAGTTGGTGTAGATCAGTTGGTGTAGATCAGTGGGTGTAGATCAGTGGGTGTAGATCAGTGGGTGTAGATCAGTTGGTGTAGATCAGCGGGTGTAGATCAGCGGGTGTAGATCAGTGGGTGTAGATCAGCGGGTGTAGCTCAGTGGGTGTAGATCAGTGGGTGTAGATCAGTGGGTGTAGATCAGTTGGTGTAGATCAGCGGGTGTAGATCAGTGGGTGTAGATCAGCGGGTGTAGATCAGTGGGTGTAGATCAGCGGGTGTAGATCAGTGGGTGTAGATCAGCGGGTGTAGATCAGTGGGTGTAGATCAGCGGGTGTAGATCAGTGGGTGTAGATCAGGGAGTGTAGATCAGTGGGTGTAGATCAGCGGGTGTAGATCAGCGGGTGTAGATCAGTGGGTGTAGATCAGCGGGTGTAGATCAGTGGGTGTAGATCAGTGGGTGTAGATCAGTGGGTGTAGATCAGTGGGTGTAGATCAGTGGGTGTAGATCAGCGGGTGTAGATCAGCGGGTGTAGATCAGTGGGTGTAGATCAGTGGGTGTAGATCAGCGGGTGTAGATCAGTGGGTGTAGATCAGTGATAGAGGTCATGCTCTGTATGTGTGATGTCCTGGTTTCAATCCCCAGCTTCTCCTCAGTTCGCCTTTTCAAATGAGGATTTGTTCTCATTCCGGCTACCTGGTTAAATAACGGTATAAGGTAATTTATTTTTAAACAAAATAATCGACCTTATTGGAACGTAGTTTGTTTTATTGGATTAAAGCGACCACAAACATGATACTCCGCTCTGTGTGTGTCTTTCTATAGACCTCACCGAAGGAGATCGTGACAGAAATGTCATCCCAGGAGACAGTCACATAGCTCATGGACGGCCCAGCAGATGGTCAGCGTCACCTGGGTGAATTAACCCTTTTACACGGCCGTGTTCTGGGTTTCATCGGGGTGATGCGTCCTGCTGATGAAGACGACCAGATGCTCTTCCTCGTCCCAGTAGTCCCATTGTGGAAGAAGCTGGCCACGATACTACAGATACAAAAACGACTGAAGGGCGTTGAGCAAATGAGTCCACGCTTTCATATTTTTATTCTGGATGTGTGTTCTCTGAACACGTAGCTTTTGCACGTTTCTGGGAGGTGGAGCAGGTCTGTACTTATTACCTTTTGCCACAACTGCTGTATATTTCCTGCTTGACTGCACCTGACCTGATGGATTAGAAGTCAACTGCACAAGGAGCACATGTACCCAGGAGTTAAGCTGGGATATCACTACATTATTAAATGGTGTACTGCTGTCCAGTGAAAGTACAGAAGCCCAGAACGCTCTACACCTCATCTGGACTGTATGTGCTGGAACTGGACCATATGTGCTGGAACTGGACCATATGTGCTGGACCGTATGTGCTGGAACTGGACCATATGTGCTGGACCGTATGTGCTGGAACTGGACCATATGTGCTGGACCGTATGTGCTGGAACTGGACCGTATGTGCTGGACCGTATGTGCTGGACCGTATGTGCTGGTCCGTATGTGCTGGAACTGGACCATATGTGCTGGAACTGGACCATATGTGCTGGACCGTATGTGCTGGAACTGGACCGTATGTGCTGGACCGTATGTGCTGGAACTGGACCATATGTGCTGGAACTGGACCGTATGTGCTGGTCCATATGTGCTGGACCGTATGTGCTGGAACTGGACCATATGTGCTGGACCGTATGTGCTGGTCCATATGTGCTGGACCGTATGTGCTGGTCCATATGTGCTGGACCGTATGTGCTGGAACTGAACCATATGTGCTGGACCGTATGTGCTGGAACTGGACCATATGTGCGGGACCGTATGTGCTGGAACTGGACCGTATGTGCTGGACCGTATGTGCTGGACCGTATGTGCTGGTCCGTATGTGCTGGAACTGGACCATATGTGCTGGAACTGGACCATATGTGCGGGACCGTATGTGCTGGAACTGGACCGTATGTGCTGGACCGTATGTGCTGGACCGTATGTGCTGGTCCGTATGTGCTGGAACTGGACCATATGTGCTGGAACTGGACCATATGTGCTGGACCGTATGTGCTGGAACTGGACCGTATGTGCTGGACCGTATGTGCTGGTCCATATGTGCTGGACCGTATGTGCTGGAACTGGACCATATGTGCTGGACCGTATGTGCTGGTCCATATGTGCTGGACCGTATGTGCTGGTCCATATGTGCTGGACCGTATGTGCTGGAACTGAACCATATGTGCTGGACCGTATGTGCTGGAACTGGACCATATGTGCGGGACCGTATATGCTGGAACTGGACCATAGGTGCTGGACCGTATGTGCTGGTCCGTATGTGCTGGTCCGTATGTGCTGGAACTGGACCATATGTGCTGGACCGTATGTGCTGGACCGTATGTGCTGGACCGTATGTGCTGGACCGTATGTGCTGGTCCGTATGTGCTGGAACTGGACCATATGTGCTGGACCATATGTGGTGGACCGTATGTGCTGGACCGTATGTGCTGTTCCATATGTGCTGGACCATATGTGCTGGAACTGGACCATATGTGCTGGACCATATGTGCTGGTCCATATGTGCTGGACCGTATGTGCTGGACCGTATGTGCTGGACCGTATGTGGTGGAACTGGACCATATGTGCTGGACCATATGTGCTGGTCCATATGTGCTGGACCGTATGTGCTGGACCGTATGTGCTGGTCCATATGTGCTGGATCGTATGTGCTGGACCGTATGTGCTGGATCGTATGTGCTGGACCGTATGTGCTGGACCGTATGTGCTGGTCCATATGTGCTGGACCGTATGTGCTGGTCCATATGTGCTGGACCGTATGTGCTGGTCCATATGTGCTGGACCGTATGTGCTGGAACTGAACCATATGTGCTGGACCGTATGTGCTGGAACTGGACCATATGTGCGGGACCGTATGTGCTGGAACTGGACCGTATGTGCTGGACCGTATGTGCTGGAACGTATGTGCTGGTCCGTATGTGCTGGAACTGGACCATATGTGCTGGAACTGGACCATATGTGCTGGACCGTATGTGCTGGAACTGGACCGTATGTGCTGGACCGTATGTGCTGGTCCATATGTGCTGGACCGTATGTGCTGGAACTGGACCATATGTGCTGGACCGTATGTGCTGGTCCATATGTGCTGGACCGTATGTGCTGGTCCATATGTGCTGGACCGTATGTGCTGGAACTGAACCATATGTGCTGGACCGTATGTGCTGGAACTGGACCATATGTGCGGGACCGTATATGCTGGAACTGGACCATAGGTGCTGGACCGTATGTGCTGGTCCGTATGTGCTGGTCCGTATGTGCTGGAACTGGACCATATGTGCTGGACCGTATGTGCTGGACCGTATGTGCTGGACCGTATGTGCTGGACCGTATGTGCTGGTCCGTATGTGCTGGAACTGGACCATATGTGCTGGACCATATGTGCTGGTCCATATGTGCTGGACCGTATGTGCTGGACCGTATGTGCTGGACCGTATGTGCTGGTCCATATGTGCTGGACCATATGTGCTGGAACTGGACCATATGTGCTGGACCATATGTGGTGGACCGTATGTGCTGGACCGTATGTGCTGTTCCATATGTGCTGGACCATATGTGCTGGAACTGGACCATATGTGCTGGACCATATGTGCTGGTCCATATGTGCTGGACCGTATGTGCTGGACCGTATGTGCTGGACCGTATGTGGTGGAACTGGACCATATGTGCTGGACCATATGTGCTGGTCCATATGTGCTGGACCGTATGTGCTGGACCGTATGTGCTGGTCCATATGTGCTGGATCGTATGTGCTGGACCGTATGTGCTGGATCGTATGTGCTGGACCGTATGTGCTGGACCGTATGTGCTGGTCCATATGTGCTGGACCGTATGTGCTGGTCCATATGTGCTGGACCGTATGTGCTGGAACTGAACCATATGTGCTGGACCGTATGTGCTGGAACTGGACCATATGTGCGGGACCGTATATACTGGAACTGGACCATAGGTGCTGGACCGTATGTGCTGGTCCGTATGTGCTGGTCCGTATGTGCTGGAACTGGACCATATGTGCTGGACCGTATGTGCTGGACCGTATGTGCTGGACCGTATGTGCTGGACCGTATGTGCTGGTCCGTATGTGCTGGAACTGGACCATATGTGCTGGACCATATGTGCTGGTCCATATGTGCTGGACCGTATGTGCTGGACCGTATGTGCTGGACCGTATGTGCTGGTCCATATGTGCTGGACCATATGTGCTGGAACTGGACCATATGTGCTGGACCATATGTGGTGGACCGTATGTGCTGGACCGTATGTGCTGTTCCATATGTGCTGGACCATATGTGCTGGAACTGGACCATATGTGCTGGACCATATGTGCTGGTCCATATGTGCTGGACCGTATGTGCTGGACCGTATGTGCTGGACCGTATGTGGTGGAACTGGACCATATGTGCTGGACCATATGTGCTGGTCCATATGTGCTGGACCGTATGTGCTGGACCGTATGTGCTGGTCCATATGTGCTGGATCGTATGTGCTGGACCGTATGTGCTGGATCGTATGTGCTGGACCGTATGTGCTGGACCGTATGTGCTGGACCATATGTGCTGTACCGTATGTGTTGGTCCATATGTGCTGGTCCGTATGTGCTGGACCATATGTGCTGGTCCATATGTGCTGGACCGTGGGTGCTGGTCCATATGTGCTGGACCGTATGTGCTGGAACTGGACCGTATGTGCTGGACCGTATGTGCTGGACCGTATGTGCTGGACCGTATGTGCTGGACCGTATGTGCTGGTCCGTATGTGCTGGACCGTATGTATAGATTAGTATATGGTAACCCTTGTAGTCTTATATAATATAATCAGGTGCTATTAGATTAGTATATGGTAACCCTTGTAGTCTTACATAATATAATCAGGTGCTATTAGATTAGTATATGGTAACCCTTGTAGTCTTATATAATATAATCAGGTGCTATATAGATTAGTATATGGTAACCCTTGTAGTCTTATATAATATAATCAGGTGCTATTAGATTAGTATATGGTAACCCTTGTAGTCTTATATAATATAATCAGGTGCTATATAGATTAGTATATGGTAACCATTGTAGTCCTATATAATATAATCAGGTGCTATTAGATTAGTATATGGTAACCCTTGTAGTCTTATATAATATAATCAGGTGCTATATAGATTAGTATATGGTAACCCTTGTAGTCTTATATAATATAATCAGGTGCTATTAGATTAGTATATGGTAACCCTTGTAGTCTTATATAATATAATCAGGTGCTATAAGGAGATGAATAAACTACTGATGGCACTTCCATTAGACAGATATCAGAAACATTACTCCAAACATCTGCATTGGTAAAATCATCTGAAAACAGTTCCAATATATTTAACCACTAACTAATTAATTCAGTTCAGAAAAGTGTTTATTTTCCATTCATCAACCAGCTAATGTATATGCAAACATAAATGTTTTATCGGAAAATATATACAAACTTTTTTATGAATCATATTCTGTAGTGTAAATATGATACAAGTAAAACACGTTCTGTATACGATTTATGTACAAATATGCAGAACCCTGCCATGACTGTGTGGCAGATCTGAACTAACTGTTCTTCTCAGAGCAAATAAACACCTTACGATGTCAGTCGATCCTTTTAAAGTTTGCATACATTGGTATAATATTTAATTAGGGTTATTTAGGTCTCAACCACCTTCTGTTATACAGAGGATGACCGCTTCTTAAACAGTACCCCCCGTGAGAATCAGGACAGGCATTTTCATATTTCTTTTAATATTTTTGCTATATTTTCTGCTATAAATGATTAAATCTGAAACAAAATAGTTAATATGTGTTTAGAGTAAAGATTCCTGGCTTTATAGGGAGTTTTATTCTAACATTTCGGATTTATACTTCAGTATTTCAGAGGGCCTGAATTATCGGGACAGTTTATTTAATTCCTGCTTCTGGTTAGTGAGGTGTGTTCCAGCCCAACATGTGTTCATACTGGTACCAGAACCACTGAGTTTGATTGGACCTAGTGAGAGAAATAGAGATTAAGTTGAATGTTTCACAACATTTTCTTGTATATCACATTTCGATTTCAGCACAAGATCAGGATTGAACATTAAATCAGCTTGCAAACCAATATTTAACGAAACAGTCAGGCCTGCGTTTAAACGAGATGCAGTGTTGGTCATTACAAACGTTTACTAATCCACACAGCTTAATAAGATACGCACTTCATGGTCGTTAATGTGAAATTAGCCACTTCAACCTGTATCACAAACATCAAATATTCACATTTATAGTTCGATAAAGAATGTTTTATTATATTATTTTACCCAGGAAAGTCAATTGAGAAAAATAATCTAATTTCCAAAAAGGGTCGGCAGCAGGAAGAAAATGCCTCCTGAAGAGATGTGGTATTGAGATTAAATAAAAACAAACAGATAATACCGATAGAAGACACATGGCAACACACAGGCACTAACAAAAATACATTAAAGACCACTGACCCACAAGAGAAAACAACAACAGAGCACAACAACAACAGAGCACAACAACAACAGAGCACAACAACAACAGAGCACAACAACAACAGAGCACAACAACAACAGAAAACAACAACAACAGAGCACAACAACAACAGAGCACAACAACAACAGAAAACAACAACAACAGAGCACAACAACAACAGAGCACAACAACAACAGAGAACAACAACAACAGAGCACAACAACAACAGAGAACAACAACAACAGAGCACAACAACAGAGCACAACAACAACAGAGCACAACAACAACAGAAAACAACAACAACAGAGCACAACAACAACAGAGCACAACAACAACAGAGAACAACAACAACAACAGAGAACAACAACAACAGAGCACAACAACAACAGAGAACAACAACAACAGAGCACAACAACAACAGAGAACAACAACAACAGAGCACAAAAACAACAGAGAACAACAACAACAGAGCACAACAACAACAGAGAACAACAACAACAGAGAACAACAACAACAGAGCACAACAACAACAGAGAACAACAACAACAGAGCACAACAACAACAGAGCACAACAACAACAGAACACAACAACAACCTTATCCTATTAGTTTTAGGATATAAACCTGATTGGGTGAAGCTATCACTCTTGTTTTGACTTCATCCTTTTAGTTTTCGGATTTATCTCTGCATGGCCTGTATATGAAAGAACAGTTATACCATTATTAGTTCCTATTGACTTGGCACAGGAGGTTTAATTCAATCAATTAGGAATTTAGCCAGTTGTGACTAACCTGATTTAGCTTTCAGCCACCTAATTGTTATAATGAGGTGTGCAAAAATAGGGTGAGATAGAGAGCCTGTAGACGGGCCAAACATAACAGCGTAACTCTGACAAGCCTCAAAATCCTCACACATCTTTCAGGGCCGAGATACAGCACTGTTCTTGCTGTCAGTGGGAATCTCCCACAAATCAGAGGTTGTCTTTGCTCTAGGATGTCTGCAGATCCAGAGATAGATCTGTGCAAAACCATGCTGTCAAAAATCACTCTAAACAGATGGTTAGCAACCTGTTGCTTTTAAACACATCTCTCAACTGTCGATGAAAAAATAGTATTACCATTATTATTTTGTTATCCCACATTTATAGTCAATAGGCTCTGTAATATATTCATTAAAGTTTAATAAAAAATCTGTATAATAATTTATTTCTATTTATTTTTCCCCTCAAAGATTTCAGTTTGTTTTTCAATTGAATTGTCCACGTTATAGGTCAAATTAACGGTGGAAGTTCTGTCTAGATTTGTCTATTTTATTCAAATCACAAAAACCTTTTTATATCCAGTGTATATTTATATATATATATATATATGCTTCACAGCTAGAAATTGTTATCCTGAACGTAAAGTTGTGGAATATAATGGCAAACAGACGATGGCGATAGATAAAACATCCTCATTCAGACTCGTTATAAAATACTGAGAATGGGAGAGTAGAATGTAAATGAGTTCCACTGTTTATGAACTTAGAATAAATAGACAGTCTCTGACATTAACCCCGTGGGGGACAGCGGTTATCCTACATCACTCATGTATCTAGGGGCCATTTGGGGACACAGTCTCTGACATTAACCCCGTGGGGGACAGCGGTTATCCTACATCACTAATGTATCTAGGGGCCATTTGGGGACACAGTCTCTGACATTAACCCCGTGGGGACAGCGGTTATCCTACATCACTCATGTATCTAGGGGCCATTTGGGGACACAGTCTCTGACATTAACCCCGTGGGGACAGCGGTTATCCTACATCACTCATGTATCTAGGGGCCATTTGGGGACACAGTCTCTGACATTAACCCCGTGGGGACAGCGGTTATCCTACATCACTCATGTATCTAGGGGCCATTTGGGGACACAGTCTCTGACATTAACCCCGTGGGGGACAGCGGTTATCCTACATCACTAATGTATCTAGGGGCCATTTGGGGACACAGTCTCTGACATTAACCCCGTGGGGGACAGCGGTTATCCTACATCACTCATGTATCTAGGGGCCATTTGGGGACACAGTCTCTGACATTAACCCCGTGGGGGACAGCGGTTATCCTACATCACTAATGTATCTAGGGGCCATTTGGGGACACAGTCTCTGACATTAACCCCGTGGGGACAGCGGTTATCCTACATCACTCATGTATCTAGGGGCCATTTGGGGACACAGTCTCTGACATTAACCCCGTGGGGGACAGCGGTTATCCTACATCACTCATGTATCTAGGGGCCATTTGGGGACACAGTCTCTGACATTAACCCCGTGGGGACAGCGGTTATCCTACATCACTCATGTATCTAGGGGCCATTTGGGGACACAGTCTCTGACATTAACCCCGTGGGGACAGCGGTTATCCTACATCACTAATGTATCTAGGGGCCATTTGGGGACACAGTCTCTGACATTAACCCCGTGGGGACAGCGGTTATCCTACATCACTCATGTATCTAGGGGCCATTTGGGGACACAGTCTCTGACATTAACCCCGTGGGGGACAGCGGTTATCCTACATCACTCATGTATCTAGGGGCCATTTGGGGACACAGTCTCTGACATTAACCCCGTGGGGGACAGCGGTTATCCTACATCACTAATGTATCTAGGGGCCATTTGGGGACACAGTCTCTGACATTAACCCCGTGGGGACAGCGGTTATCCTACATCACTCATGTATCTAGGGGCCATTTGGGGACACAGTCTCTGACATTAACCCCGTGGGGACAGCGGTTATCCTACATCACTCATGTATCTAGGGGCCATTTGGGGACACAGTCTCTGACATTAACCCCGTGGGGACAGCGGTTATCCTACATCACTCATGTATCTAGGGGCCATTTGGGGACACAGTCTCTGACATTAACCCCGTGGGGACAGCGGTTATCCTACATCACTCATGTATCTAGGGGCCATTTGGGGACACAGTCTCTGACATTAACCCCGTGGGGGACAGCGGTTATCCTACATCACTCATGTATCTAGGGGCCATTTGGGGACACAGTCTCTGACATTAACCCCGTGGGGGACAGCGGTTATCCTACATCACTCATGTATCTAGGGGCCATTTGGGGACACAGTCTCTGACATTAACCCCGTGGGGGACAGCGGTTATCCTACATCACTCATGTATCTAGGGGCCATTTGGGGACACAGTCTCTGACATTAACCCCGTGGGGACAGCGGTTATCCTACATCACTCATGTATCTAGGGGCCATTTGGGGCCATTTGGGGACACAGTCTCTGACATTAACACAGTCTCTGACATTGGGGACAGCGGTTATCCTACATCACTCATGTATCTAGGGGCCATTTGGGGACACAGTCTCTGACATTAACCCCGTGGGGACAGCGGTTATCCTACATCACTCATGTATCTAGGGGCCATTTGGGGACACAGTCTCTGACATTAACCCCGTGGGGACAGCGGTTATCCTACATCACTCATGTATCTAGGGGCCATTTGGGGACACAGTCTCTGACATTAACCCCGTGGGGACAGCGGTTATCCTACATCACTCATGTATCTAGGGGCCATTTGGGGACACAGTCTCTGACATTAACCCCGTGGGGGACAGCGGTTATCCTACATCACTCATGTATCTAGGGGCCATTTGGGGACACAGTCTCTGACATTAACCCCGTGGGGGACAGCGGTTATCCTACATCACTCATGTATCTAGGGGCCATTTGGGGACACAGTCTCTGACATTAACCCCGTGGGGACAGCGGTTATCCTACATCACTCATGTATCTAGGGGCCATTTGGGGACACAGTCTCTGACATTAACCCCGTGGGGACAGCGGTTATCCTACATCACTCATGTATCTAGGGGCCATTTGGGGACACAGTCTCTGACATTAACCCCGTGGGGACAGCGGTTATCCTACATCACTCATGTATCTAGGGGCCATTTGGGGACACAGTCTCTGACATTAACCCCGTGGGGACAGCGGTTATCCTACATCACTCATATCTAGGGGCCATTTGGGGACACATCACTAATGTATCATCACTCATGTATCTAGGGGCCATTTGGGGACACAGTCTCTGACATTAACCCCGTGGGGGACAGCGGTTATCCTACATCACTCATGTATCTAGGGGCCATTTGGGGACACAGTCTCTGACATTAACCCCGTGGGGACAGCGGTTATCCTACATCACTCATGTATCTAGGGGCCATTTGGGGACACAGTCTCTGACATTAACCCCGTGGGGACAGCGGTTATCCTACATCACTCTGTATCTAGGGGCCATTTGGGGACACAGTCTCTGACATTAACCCCGTGGGGACAGCGGTTATCCTACATCACTCATGTATCTAGGGGCCATTTGGGGACACAGTCTCTGACATTAACCCCGTGGGGACAGCGGTTATCCTACATCACTCATGTATCTAGGGGCCATTTGGGGACACAGTCTCTGACATTAACCCCGTGGGGGACAGCGGTTATCCTACATCACTCATGTATCTAGGGGCCATTTGGGGACACAGTCTCTGACATTAACCCCGTGGGGGACAGCGGTTATCCTACATCACTCATGTATCTAGGGGGGCCATTTGGGGACACAGTCTCTGACATTAACCCCGTGGGGACAGCGGTTATCCTACATCACTCATGTATCTAGGGGCCATTTGGGGACACAGTCTCTGACATTAACCCCGTGGGGACAGCGGTTATCCTACATCACTCATGTATCTAGGGGCCATTTGGGGACACAGTCTCTGACATTAACCCCGTGGGGACAGCGGTTATCCTACATCACTCATGTATCTAGGGGCCATTTGGGGACACAGTCTCTGACATTAACCCCGTGGGGACAGCGGTTATCCTACATCACTCATGTATCTAGGGGCCATTTGGGGACACAGTCTCTGACATTAACCCCGTGGGGACAGCGGTTATCCTACATCACTCATGTATCTAGGGGCCATTTGGGGACACAGTCTCTGACATTAACCCCGTGGGGACAGCGGTTATCCTACATCACTCATGTATCTAGGGGCCATTTGGGGACACAGTCTCTGACATTAACCCCGTGGGGACAGCGGTTATCCTACATCACTCATGTATCTAGGGGCCATTTGGGGACACAGTCTCTGACATTAACCCCGTGGGGACAGCGGTTATCCTACATCACTCATGTATCTAGGGGCCATTTGGGGACACAGTCTCTGACATTAACCCCGTGGGGACAGCGGTTATCCTACATCACTCATGTATCTAGGGGCCATTTGGGGACACAGTCTCTGACATTAACCCCGTGGGGACAGCGGTTATCCTACATCACTCATGTATCTAGGGGCCATTTGGGGACACAGTCTCTGACATTAACCCCGTGGGGACAGCGGTTATCCTACATCACTCATGTATCTAGGGGCCATTTGGGGACACAGTCTCTGACATTAACCCCGTGGGGACAGCGGTTATCCTACATCACTCATGTATCTAGGGGCCATTTGGGGACACAGTCTCTGACATTAACCCCGTGGGGACAGCGGTTATCCTACATCACTCATGTATCTAGGGGCCATTTGGGGACACAGTCTCTGACATTAACCCCGTGGGGACAGCGGTTATCCTACATCACTCATGTATCTAGGGGCCATTTGGGGACACAGTCTCTGACATTAACCCCGTGGGGACAGCGGTTATCACTCATGTATCTAGGGGCCATTTCAGTCTCTGACATTAACCCCGTGGGGGACAGCGGTTCTCCTACATCACTCATGTATCTAGGGGCCATTTGGGGACACAGTCTCTGACATTAACCCCGTGGGGACAGCGGTTATCCTACATCACTCATGTATCTAGGGGCCATTTGGGGACACAGTCTCTGACATTAACCCCGTGGGGACAGCGGTTATCCTACATCACTCATGTATCTAGGGGCCATTTGGGGACACAGTCTCTGACATTAACCCCGTGGGGACAGCGGTTATCCTACATCACTCATGTATCTAGGGGCCATTTGGGGACACAGTCTCTGACATTAACCCCGTGGGGACAGCGGTTATCCTACATCACTCATGTATCTAGGGGCCATTTGGGGACACAGTCTCTGACATTAACCCCGTGGGGACAGCGGTTATCCTACATCACTCATGTATCTAGGGGCCATTTGGGGACACAGTCTCTGACATTAACCCCGTGGGGGACAGCGGTTATCCTACATCACTCATGTATCTAGGGGCCATTTGGGGACACAGTCTCTGACATTAACCCCGTGGGGACAGCGGTTATCCTACATCACTCATGTATCTAGGGGCCATTTGGGGACACAGTCTCTGACATTAACCCCGTGGGGACAGCGGTTATCCTACATCACTCATGTATCTAGGGGCCATTTGGGGACACAGTCTCTGACATTAACCCCGTGGGGGACAGCGGTTATCCTACATCACTCATGTATCTAGGGGCCATTTGGGGACACAGTCTCTGACATTAACCCCGTGGGGACAGCGGTTATCCTACATCACTCATGTATCTAGGGGCCATTTGGGGACACAGTCTCTGACATTAACCCCGTGGGGACAGCGGTTATCCTACATCACTCATGTATCTAGGGGCCATTTGGGGACACAGTCTCTGACATTAACCCCGTGGGGACAGCGGTTATCCTACATCACTCATGTATCTAGGGGCCATTTGGGGACACAGTCTCTGACATTAACCCCGTGGGGACAGCGGTTATCCTACATCACTCATGTATCTAGGGGCATATCTAGGGGCCATTTGGGGACACAGTCTCTGACATTAACCCCGTGGGGGACAGCGGTTATCCTACATCACTCATATTTGGGGACACAGTCTCTGACATTAACCCCGTGGGGACAGCGGTTATCCTACATCACTCATGTATCTAGGGGCCATTTGGGGACACAGTCTCTGACATTAACCCCGTGGGGACAGCGGTTATCCTACATCACTCATGTATCTAGGGGCCATTTGGGGACACAGTCTCTGACATTAACCCCGTGGGGACAGCGGTTATCCTACATCACTCATGTATCTAGGGGCCATTTGGGGACACAGTCTCTGACATTAACCCCGTGGGGACAGCGGTTATCCTACATCACTCATGTATCTAGGGGCCATTTGGGGACACAGTCTCTGACATTAACCCCGTGGGGACAGCGGTTATCCTACATCACTCATGTATCTAGGGGCCATTTGGGGACACAGTCTCTGACATTAACCCCGTGGGGACAGCGGTTATCCTACATCACTCATGTATCTAGGGGCCATTTGGGGACACAGTCTCTGACATTAACCCCGTGGGGACAGCGGTTATCCTACATCACTCATGTATCTAGGGGCCATTTGGGGACACAGTCTCTGACATTAACCCCGTGGGGGACAGCGGTTATCCTACATCACTCATGTATCTAGGGGCCATTTGGGGACACAGTCTCTGACATTAACCCCGTGGGGGACAGCGGTTATCCTACATCACTCATGTATCTAGGGGCCATTTGGGGACACAGTCTCTGACATTAACCCCGTGGGGACAGCGGTTATCCTACATCACTCATGTATCTAGGGGCCATTTGGGGACACAGTCTCTGACATTAACCCCGTGGGGACAGCGGTTATCCTACATCACTCATGTATCTAGGGGCCATTTGGGGACACAGTCTCTGACATTAACCCCGTGGGGACAGCGGTTATCCTACATCACTCATGTATCTAGGGGCCATTTGGGGACACAGTCTCTGACATTAACCCCGTGGGGACAGCGGTTATCCTACATCACTCATGTATCTAGGGGCCATTTGGGGACACAGTCTCTGACATTAACCCCGTGGGGGACAGCGGTTATCCTACATCACTCATGTATCTAGGGGCCATTTGGGGACACAGTCTCTGAACCCATTAACCATCCTCATGTATCTAGGGGCCATTTGGGGACACAGGGGACAGCGGTTATCCTACATCACTCATGTATCTAGGGGCCATTTGGGGACACAGTCTCTGACATTAACCCCGTGGGGGACAGCGGTTATCCTACATCACTCATGTATCTAGGGGCCATTTGGGGACACAGTCTCTGACATTAACCCCGTGGGGACAGCGGTTATCCTACATCACTCATGTATCTAGGGGCCATTTGGGGACACAGTCTCTGACATTAACCCCGTGGGGACAGCGGTTATCCTACATCACTCATGTATCTAGGGGCCATTTGGGGACACAGTCTCTGACATTAACCCCGTGGGGACAGCGGTTATCCTACATCACTCATGTATCTAGGGGCCATTTGGGGACACAGTCTCTGACATTAACCCCGTGGGGACAGCGGTTATCCTACATCACTCATGTATCTAGGGGCCATTTGGGGACACAGTCTCTGACATTAACCCCGTGGGGACAGCGGTTATCCTACATCACTCATGTATCTAGGGGCCATTTGGGGACACAGTCTCTGACATTAACCCCGTGGGGACAGCGGTTATCCTACATCACTCATGTATCTAGGGGCCATTTGGGGACACAGTCTCTGACATTAACCCCGTGGGGACAGCGGTTATCCTACATCACTCATGTATCTAGGGGCCATTTGGGGACACAGCCATTAATGGGGGACAGCGGTTATCCTACATTCATGGGGCCATTTGGGGACACAGTCTCTGACATTAACCCCGTGGGGACAGCGGTTATCCTACATCACTCATGTATCTAGGGGCCATTTGGGGACACAGTCTCTGACATTAACCCCGTGGGGACAGCGGTTATCCTACATCACTCATGTATCTAGGGGCCATTTGGGGACACAGTCTCTGACATTAACCCCGTGGGGACAGCGGTTATCCTACATCACATGTATCTAGGGGCCATTTGGGGACACAGTCTCTGTCCTACATCACTCATGTATCTAGGGGCCATTTGGGGACACAGTCTCTGACATTAACCCCGTGGGGACAGCGGTTATCCTACATCACTCATGTATCTAGGGGCCATTTGGGGACACAGTCTCTGACATTAACCCCGTGGGGACAGCGGTTATCCTACATCACTCATGTATCTAGGGGCCATTTGGGGACACAGTCTCTGACATTAACCCCGTGGGGACAGCGGTTATCCTACATCACTCATGTATCTAGGGGCCATTTGGGGACACAGTCTCTGACATTAACCCCGTGGGGACAGCGGTTATCCTACATCACTCATGTATCTAGGGGCCATTTGGGGACACAGTCTCTGACATTAACCCCGTGGGGACAGCGGTTATCCTACATCACTCATGTATCTAGGGGCCATTTGGGGACACAGTCTCTGACATTAACCCCGTGGGGACAGCGGTTATCCTACATCACTCATGTATCTAGGGGCCATTTGGACACAGGACACAGTCTCTGTATCTAGGGGCCATTTGGGGACACATTAACCCCGTGGGGACAGCGGTTATCCTACATCACTCATGTATCTAGGGGCCATTTGGGGACACAGTCTCTGACATTAACCCCGTGGGGACAGCGGTTATCCTACATCACTCATGTATCTAGGGGCCATTTGGGGACACAGTCTCTGACATTAACCCCGTGGGGACAGCGGTTATCCTACATCACTCATGTATCTAGGGGCCATTTGGGGACACAGTCTCTGACATTAACCCCGTGGGGACAGCGGTTATCCTACATCACTCATGTATCTAGGGGCCATTTGGGGACACAGTCTCTGACATTAACCCCGTGGGGACAGCGGTTATCCTACATCACTCATGTATCTAGGGGCCATTTGGGGACACAGTCTCTGACATTAACCCCGTGGGGACAGCGGTTATCCTACATCACTCATGTATCTAGGGGCCATTTGGGGACACAGTCTCTGACATTAACCCCGTGGGGGACAGCGGTTATCCTACATCACTCATGTATCTAGGGGCCATTTGGGGACACAGTCTCTGACATTAACCCCGTGGGGGACAGCGGTTATCCTACATCACTCATGTATCTAGGGGCCATTTGGGGACACAGTCTCTGACATTAACCCCGTGGGGACAGCGGTTATCCTACATCACTCATGTATCTAGGGGCCATTTGGGGACACAGTCTCTGACATTAACCCCGTGGGGACAGCGGTTATCCTACATCACTCATGTATCTAGGGGCCATTTGGGGACACAGTCTCTGACATTAACCCCGTGGGGGACAGCGGTTATCCTACATCACTCATGTATCTAGGGGCCATTTGGGGACACAGTCTCTGACATTAACCCCGTGGGGGACAGCGGTTATCCTACATCACTCATGTATCTAGGGGCCATTTGGGGACACAGTCTCTGACATTAACCCCGTGGGGACAGCGGTTATCCTACATCACTCATGTATCTAGGGGCCATTTGGGGACACAGTCTCTGACATTAACCCCGTGGGGACAGCGGTTATCCTACATCACTCATGTATCTAGGGGCCATTTGGGGACACAGTCTCTGACATTAACCCCGTGGGGACAGCGGTTATCCTACATCACTCATGTATCTAGGGGCCATTTGGGGACACAGTCTCTGACATTAACCCCGTGGGGACAGCGGTTATCCTACATCACTCATGTATCTAGGGGCCATTTGGGGACACAGTCTCTGACATTAACCCCGTGGGGACAGCGGTTATCCTACATCACTCATGTATCTAGGGGCCATTTGGGGACACAGTCTCTGACATTAACCCCGGGGACAGCGGTTATCCTACATCACTCATGTATCTAGGGGCCATTTGGGGACACAGTCTCTGACATTAACCCCGTGGGGACAGCGGTTATCCTACATCACTCATGTATCTAGGGGCCATTTGGGGACACAGTCTCTGACATTAACCCCGTGGGGACAGCGGTTATCCTACATCACTCATGTATCTAGGGGCCATTTGGGGACACAGTCTCTGACATTAACCCCGTGGGGACAGCGGTTATCCTACATCACTCATGTATCTAGGGGCCATTTGGGGACACAGTCTCTGACATTAACCCCGTGGGGACAGACGGTTATCCTACATCACTCATGTATCTAGGGGCCATTTGGGGACACAGTCTCTGACATTAACCCCGTGGGGACAGCGGTTATCCTACATCACTCATGTATCTAGGGGCCATTTGGGGACACAGTCTCTGACATTAACCCCGTGGGGACAGCGGTTATCCTACATCACTCATGTATCTAGGGGCCATTTGGGGACACAGTCTCTGACATTAACCCCGTGGGGACATTAACATCACTCATGTATCTAGGGGCCATTTGGGGACACAGTCTCTGACATTAACCCCGTGGGGACAGCGGTTATCCTACATCACTCATGTATCTAGGGGCCATTTGGGGACACAGTCTCTGACATTAACCCCGTGGGGACAGCGGTTATCCTACATCACTCATGTATCTAGGGGCCATTTGGGGACACAGTCTCTGACATTAACCCCGTGGGGGACAGCGGTTATCCTACATCACTCATGTATCTAGGGGCCATTTGGGGACACAGTCTCTGACATTAACCCCGTGGGGACAGCGGTTATCCTACATCACTCATGTATCTAGGGGCCATTTGGGGACACAGTCTCTGACATTAACCCCGTGGGGGACAGCGGTTATCCTACATCACTCATGTATCTAGGGGCCATTTGGGGACACAGTCTCTGACATTAACCCCGTGGGGACAGCGGTTATCCTACATCACTCATGTATCTAGGGGCCATTTGGGGACACAGTCTCTGACATTAACCCCGTGGGGACAGCGGTTATCCTACATCACTCATGTATCTAGGGGCCATTTGGGGACACAGTCTCTGACATTAACCCCGTGGGGACAGCGGTTATCCTACATCACTCATGTATCTAGGGGCCATTTGGGGACACAGTCTCTGACATTAACCCCGTGGGGGACAGCGGTTATCCTACATCACTCATGTATCTAGGGGCCATTTGGGGACACAGTCTCTGACATTAACCCCGTGGGGACAGCGGTTATCCTACATCACTCATGTATCTAGGGGCCATTTGGGGACACAGTCTCTGACATTAACCCCGTGGGGACAGCGGTTATCCTACATCACTCATGTATCTAGGGGCCATTTGGGGACACAGTCTCTGACATTAACCCCGTGGGGACAGCGGTTATCCTACATCACTCATGTATCTAGGGGCCATTTGGGGACACAGTCTCTGACATTAACCCCGTGGGGACAGCGGTTATCCTACATCACTCATGTATCTAGGGGCCATTTGGGGACACAGTCTCTGACATTAACCCCGTGGGGACAGCGGTTATCCTACATCACTCATGTATCTAGGGGCCATTTGGGGACACAGTCTCTGACATTAACCCCGTGGGGACAGCGGTTATCCTACATCACTCATGTATCTAGGGGCCATTTGGGGACACAGTCTCTGACATTAACCCCGTGGGGACAGCGGTTATCCTACATCACTCATGTATCTAGGGGCCATTTGGGGACACAGTCTCTGACATTAACCCCGTGGGGACAGCGGTTATCCTACATCACTCATGTATCTAGGGGCCATTTGGGGACACAGTCTCTGACATTAACCCCGTGGGGACAGCGGTTATCCTACATCACTCATGTATCTAGGGGCCATTTGGGGACACAGTCTCTGACATTAACCCCGTGGGGGACAGCGGTTATCCTACATCACTCATGTATCTAGGGGCCATTTGGGGACACAGTCTCTGACATTAACCCCGTGGGGACACAGTCTGAGGGCCATTTGGGGACACAGTCTCTGACATTAACCCCTGGGGGACACGGTTATCCACATCACTCATGTATCTAGGGGCCATTTGGGGACACAGTCTCTGACATTAACCCCGTGGGGACAGCGGTTATCCTACATCACTCATGTATCTAGGGGCCATTTGGGGACACAGTCTCTGACATTAACCCCGTGGGGACAGCGGTTATCCTACATCACTCATGTATCTAGGGGCCATTTGGGGACACAGTCTCTGACATTAACCCCGTGGGGGACAGCGGTTATCCTACATCACTCATGTATCTAGGGGCCATTTGGGGACACAGTCTCTGACATTAACCCCGTGGGGACAGCGGTTATCCTACATCACTCATGTATCATTTGGGGGCCATTTGGGGGGGATCACAGTATCTAGGGGCCATTTAACCCCGTGGGGACAGCGGTTATCCTACATCACTCATGTATCTAGGGGCCATTTGGGGACACAGTCTCTGACATTAACCCCGGGGCCATTTGGGGACACAGTCTCTGACATTAACGTGGGGGAGCGGTTATCCTACATCACTCATGTATCTAGGGGCCATTTGGGGACACAGTCTCTGACATTAACCCCGTGGGGACAGCGGTTATCCTACATCACTCATGTATCTAGGGGCCATTTGGGGACACAGTCTCTGACATTAACCCCGTGGGGACAGCGGTTATCCTACATCACTCATGTATCTAGGGGCCATTTGGGGACACAGTCTCTGACATTAACCCCGTGGGGACAGCGGTTATCCTACATCACTCATGTATCTAGGGGCCATTTGGGGACACAGTCTCTGACATTAACCCCGTGGGGACAGCGGTTATCCTACATCACTCATGTATCTAGGGGCCATTTGGGGACACAGTCTCTGACATTAACCCCGTGGGGACAGCGGTTATCCTACATCACTCATGTATCTAGGGGCCATTTGGGGACACAGTCTCTGACATTAACCCCGTGGGGACAGCGGTTATCCTACATCACTCATGTATCTAGGGGCCATTTGGGGACACAGTCTCTGACATTAACCCCGTGGGGACAGCGGTTATCCTACATCACTCATGTATCTAGGGGCCATTTGGGGACACAGTCTCTGACATTAACCCCGTGGGGGACAGCGGTTATCCTACATCACTCATGTATCTAGGGGCCATTTGGGGACACAGTCTCTGACATTAACCCCGTGGGGACAGCGGTTATCCTACATCACTCATGTATCTAGGGGCCATTTGGGGACACAGTCTCTGACATTAACCCC
>CM055745.1:1069741-1114741 GCA_029465975.1 Dallia pectoralis
ACATTAACCCCGTGGGGACAGCGGTTATCCTACATCACTCATGTATCTAGGGGCCATTTGGGGACACAGTCTCTGACATTAACCCCGTGGGGGACAGCGGTTATCCTACATCACTCATGTATCTAGGGGCCATTTGGGGACACAGTCTCTGACATTAACCCCGTGGGGGACAGCGGTTATCCTACATCACTCATGTATCTAGGGGCCATTTGGGGACACAGTCTCTGACATTAACCCCGTGGGACAGCGGTTATCCTACATCACTCATGTATCTAGGGGCCATTTGGGGACACAGTCTCTGACATTAACCCCGTGGGGACAGCGGTTATCCTACATCACTCATGTATCTAGGGGCCATTTGGGGACACAGTCTCTGACATTAACCCATGTATCGTGGACACAGGGGACAGCGGTTATCCTACATCACTCATGTATCTAGGGGCCATTTGGGGACACAGTCTCTGACATTAACCCCGTGGGGGACAGCGGTTATCCTACATCACTCATGTATCTAGGGGCCATTTGGGGACACAGTCTCTGACATTAACCCCGTGGGGACAGCGGTTATCCTACATCACTCATGTATCTAGGGGCCATTTGGGGACACAGTCTCTGACATTAACCCCGTGGGGACAGCGGTTATCCTACATCACTCATGTATCTAGGGGCCATTTGGGGACACAGTCTCTGACATTAACCCCGTGGGGACAGCGGTTATCCTACATCACTCATGTATCTAGGGGCCATTTGGGGACACAGTCTCTGACATTAACCCCGTGGGACAGCGGTTATCCTACATCACTCATGTATCTAGGGGCCATTTGGGGACACAGTCTCTGACATTAACCCCGTGGGGACAGCGGTTATCCTACATCACTCATGTATCTAGGGGCCATTTGGGGACACAGTCTCTGAAATTAACCCCGTGGGGACAGCGGTTATCCTACATCACTCATGTATCTAGGGGCCATTTGGGGACACAGTCTCTGACATTAACCCCGTGGGGACAGCGGTTATCCTACATCACTCATGTATCTAGGGGCCATTTGGGACACAGTCTCTGACATTAACCCCGTGGGGACAGCGGTTATCCTACATCACTCATGTATCTAGGGGCCATTTGGGGACACAGTCTCTGACATTAACCCCGTGGGGACAGCGGTTATCCTACATCACTCATGTATCTAGGGGCCATTTGGGGACACAGTCTCTGACATTAACCCCGTGGGGGACAGCGGTTATCCTACATCACTCATGTATCTAGGGGCCATTTGGGGACACAGTCTCTGACATTAACCCCGTGGGGGACAGCGGTTATCCTACATCACTCATGTATCTAGGGGCCATTTGGGGACACAGTCTCTGACATTAACCCCGTGGGGACAGCGGTTATCCTACATCACTCATGTATCTAGGGGCCATTTGGGGACACAGTCTCTGACATTAACCCCGTGGGGGACAGCGGTTATCCTACATCACTCATGTATCTAGGGGCCATTTGGGGACACAGTCTCTGACATTAACCCCGTGGGGACAGCGGTTATCCTACATCACTCATGTATCTAGGGGCCATTTGGGGACACAGTCTCTGACATTAACCCCGTGGGGACAGCGGTTATCCTACATCACTCATGTATCTAGGGGCCATTTGGGGACACAGTCTCTGACATTAACCCCGTGGGGACAGCGGGACAGGACACAGGTTATCCTACATCACTCATGTATCTAGGGGCCATTTGGGGACACAGTCTCTGACATTAACCCCGTGGGGACAGCGGTTATCCTACATCACTCATGTATCTAGGGGCCATTTGGGGACACAGTCTCTGACATTAACCCCGTGGGGACAGCGGTTATCCTACATCACTCATGTATCTAGGGGCCATTTGGGGACACAGTCTCTGACATTAACCCCGTGGGGACAGCGGTTATCCTACATCACTCATGTATCTAGGGGCCATTTGGGGACACAGTCTCTGACATTAACCCCGTGGGGACAGCGGTTATCCTACATCACTCATGTATCTAGGGGCCATTTGGGGACACAGTCTCTGACATTAACCCCGTGGGGACAGCGGTTATCCTACATCACTCATGTATCTAGGGGCCATTTGGGGACACAGTCTCTGACATTAACCCCGTGGGGACAGCGGTTATCCTACATCACTCATGTATCTAGGGGCCATTTGGGGACACAGTCTCTGACATTAACCCCGTGGGGACAGCGGTTATCCTACATCACTCATGTATCTAGGGGCCATTTGGGGACACAGTACATCTAGGGGCCATTTGGGGACACAGTCTCTGACATTAACCCCGTGGGGACAGCGGTTATCCTACATCACTCATGTATCTAGGGGCCATTTGGGGACACAGTCTCTGACATTAACCCCGTGGGGGACAGCGGTTATCCTACATCACTCATGTATCTAGGGGCCATTTGGGGACACAGTCTCTGACATTAACCCCGTGGGGACAGCGGTTATCCTACATCACTCATGTATCTAGGGGCCATTTGGGGACACAGTCTCTGACATTAACCCCGTGGGGACAGCGGTTATCCTACATCACTCATGTATCTAGGGGCCATTTGGGGACACAGTCTCTGACATTAACCCCGTGGGGACAGCGGTTATCCTACATCACTCATGTATCTAGGGGCCATTTGGGGACACAGTCTCTGACATTAACATCCCGTGGGGACAGCGGTTATCCTACATCACTCATGTATCTAGGGGCCATTTGGGGACACAGTCTCTGACATTAACCCCGTGGGGGACAGCGGTTATCCTACATCACTCATGTATCTAGGGGCCATTTGGGACACAGTCTCTGACATTAACCCCGTGGGGACAGCGGTTATCCTACATCACTCATGTATCTAGGGGCCATTTGGGGACACAGTCTCTGACATTAACCCCGTGGGGACAGCGGTTATCCTACATCACTCATGTATCTAGGGGCCATTTGGGGACACAGTCTCTGACATTAACCCCGTGGGGGACAGCGGTTATCCTACATCACTCATGTATCTAGGGGCCATTTGGGGACACAGTCTCTGACATTAACCCCGTGGGGGACAGCGGTTATCCTACATCACTCATGTATCTAGGGGCCATTTGGGGACACAGTCTCTGACATTAACCCCGTGGGGACAGCGGTTATCCTACATCACTCATGTATCTAGGGGCCATTTGGGGACACAGTCTCTGACATTAACCCCGTGGGGACAGCGGTTATCCTACATCACTCATGTATCTAGGGGCCATTTGGGGACACAGTCTCTGACATTAACCCCGTGGGGACAGCGGTTATCCTACATCACTCATGTATCTAGGGGCCATTTGGGGACACAGTCTCATTAACCCCTGACAGGTTATCCTACATCACTCATGTATCTAGGGGCCATTTAATCCTACATCACTCATGTATCTAGGGGCCATTTGGGGACACAGTCTCTGACATTAACCCCGGGGGACAGCGGTTATCCTACATCACTCATGTATCTAGGGGCCATTTGGGGACACAGTCTCTGACATTAACCCCGTGGGGGACAGCGGTTATCCTACATCACTCATGTATCTAGGGGCCATTTGGGGACACAGTCTCTGACATTAACCCCGTGAGACAGCGGTTATCCTACATCACTCATGTATCTAGGGGCCATTTGGGGACACAGTCTCTGACACAGTCACTCATGTATCTAGGGGCCATTTGGGGACACAGTCTCGACATTAACCCCGTGGGGACAGCGGTTATCCTACATCACTCATGTATCTAGGGGCCATTTGGGGACACAGTCTCTGACATTAACCCCGTGGGGGACAGCGGTTATCCTACATCACTCATGTATCTAGGGGCCATTTGGGGACACAGTCTCTGACATTAACCCCGTGGGGACAGCGGTTATCCTACATCACTCATGTATCTAGGGGCCATTTGGGGACACAGTCTCTGACATTAACCCCGTGGGGGACAGCGGTTATCCTACATCACTCATGTATCTAGGGGCCATTTGGGGACACAGTCTCTGACATTAACCCCGTGGGGACAGCGGTTATCCTACATCACTCATGTATCTAGGGGCCATTTGGGGACACAGTCTCTGACATTAACCCCGTGGGGACAGCGGTTATCCTACATCACTCATGTATCTAGGGGCCATTTGGGGACACAGTCTCTGACATTAACCCCGTGGGGGACAGCGGTTATCCTACATCACTCATGTATCTAGGGGCCATTTGGGGACACAGTCTCTGACATTAACCCCGTGGGGACAGCGGTTATCCTACATCACTCATGTATCTAGGGGCCATTTGGGGACACAGTCTCTGACATTAACCCCGTGGGGACAGCGGTTATCCTACATCACTCATGTATCTAGGGGCCATTTGGGGACACAGTCTCTGACATTAACCCCGTGGGGACAGCGGTTATCCTACATCACTCATGTATCTAGGGGCCATTTGGGGACACAGTCTCTGACATTAACCCCGTAGGGGCCATTTGGGGGGACAGCGGTTATCCTACATCACTCATGTATCTAGGGGCCATTTGGGGACACAGTCTCTGACATTAAGCGGTTATCCTACATCCCCATGTAGGGGGGACATTAACAGCGGTTATCCTACATCACTCATGTATCTAGGGGCCATTTGGGGACACAGTCTCTGACATTAACCCCGTGGGGACAGCGGTTATCCTACATCACTCATGTATCTAGGGGCCATTTGGGGACACAGTCTCTGACATTAACCCCGTGGGGACAGCGGTTATCCTACATCACTCATGTATCTAGGGGCCATTTGGGGACACAGTCTCTGACATTAACCCCGTGGGGGACAGCGGTTATCCTACATCACTCATGTATCTAGGGGCCATTTGGGGACACAGTCTCTGACATTAACCCCGTGGGGACAGCGGTTATCCTACATCACTCATGTATCTAGGGGCCATTTGGGGACACAGTCTCTGACATTAACCCCGTGGGGACAGCGGTTATCCTACATCACTCATGTATCTAGGGGCCATTTGGGGACACAGTCTCTGACATTAACCCCGTGGGGACAGCGGTTATCCTACATCACTCATGTATCTAGGGGCCATTTGGGGACACAGTCTCTGACATTAACCCCGTGGGGACAGCGGTTATCCTACATCACTCATGTATCTAGGGGCCATTTGGGGACACAGTCTCTGACATTAACCCCGTGGGGACAGCGGTTATCCTACATCACTCATGTATCTAGGGGCCATTTGGGGACACAGTCTCTGACATTAACCCCGTGGGGACACAGTCTCTGGGGACAGCGGTTATCCTACATCACTCATGTATCTAGGGGCCATTTGGGGACACAGTCTCTGACATTAACCCCGTGGGGACACAGGGGACAGCGGTTATCCTACATCACTCATGTATCTAGGGGCCATTTGGGGACACAGTCTCTGACATTAACCCCGTGGGGACAGCGGTTATCCTACATCACTCATGTATCTAGGGGCCATTTGGGGACACAGTCTCTGACATTAACCCCGTGGGGACAGCGGTTATCCTACATCACTCATGTATCTAGGGGCCATTTGGGGCACAGTCTTTGGGGACACAGTAGGGGCCATTTGGGGACACAGTCTCTGACATTAACCCCGTGGGGACAGCGGTTATCCTACATCACTCATGTATCTAGGGGCCATTTGGGGACACAGTCTCTGACATTAACCCCGTGGGGGACAGCGGTTATCCTACATCACTCATGTATCTAGGGGCCATTTGGGGACACAGTCTCTGACATTAACCCCGTGGGGACAGCGGTTATCCTACATCACTCATGTATCTAGGGGCCATTTGGGGACACAGTCTCTGACATTAACCCCGTGGGGACAGCGGTTATCCTACATCACTCATGTATCTAGGGGCCATTTGGGGACACAGTCTCTGACATTAACCCCGTGGGGGACATCTAGGGGCGGTTATCCTACATCACTCATGTATCTAGGGGCCATTTGGGGACACAGTCTCTGACATTAACCCCGTGGGGACAGCGGTTATCCTACATCACTCATGTATCTAGGGGCCATTTGGGGACACAGTCTCTGACATTAACCCCGTGGGGACAGCGGTTATCCTACATCACTCATGTATCTAGGGGCCATTTGGGGACACAGTCTCTGACATTAACCCCGTGGGGACAGCGGTTATCCTACATCACTCATGTATCTAGGGGCCATTTGGGGACACAGTCTCTGACATTAACCCCGTGGGGACAGCGGTTATCCTACATCACTCATGTATCTAGGGGCCATTTGGGGACACAGTCTCTGACATTAACCCCGTGGGGACAGCGGTTATCCTACATCACTCATGTATCTAGGGGCCATTTGGGGACACAGTCTCTGACATTAACCCCGTGGGGGACAGCGGTTATCCTACATCACTCATGTATCTAGGGGCCATTTGGGGACACAGTCTCTGACATTAACCCCGTGGGGACAGCGGTTATCCTACATCACTCATGTATCTAGGGGCCATTTGGGGACACAGTCTCTGACATTAACCCCGGGGACAGCGGTTATCCTACATCACTCATGTATCTAGGGGCCATTTGGGGACACAGTCTCTGACATTAACCCCGTGGGGACAGCGGTTATCCTACATCACTCATGTATCTAGGGGCCATTTGGGGACACAGTCTCTGACATTAACCCCGTGGGGACAGCGGTTATCCTACATCACTCATGTATCTAGGGGCCATTTGGGGACACAGTCTCTGACATTAACCCCGTGGGGACAGCGGTTATCCTACATCACTCATGTATCTAGGGGCCATTTGGGGACACAGTCTCTGACATTAACCCCGTGGGGGACAGCGGTTATCCTACATCACTCATGTATCTAGGGGCCATTTGGGGACACAGTCTCTGACATTAACCCCGTGGGGGACAGCGGTTATCCTACATCACTCATGTATCTAGGGGCCATTTGGGGACACAGTCTCTGACATTAACCCCGTGGGGACAGCGGTTATCCTACATCACTCATGTATCTAGGGGCCATTTGGGGACACAGTCTCTGACATTAACCCCGTGGGGACAGCGGTTATCCTACATCACTCATGTATCTAGGGGCCATTTGGGGACACAGTCTCTGACATTAACCCCGTGGGGACAGCGGTTATCCTACATCACTCATGTATCTAGGGGCCATTTGGGGACACAGTCTCTGACATTAACCCCGTGGGGACAGCGGTTATCCTACATCACTCATGTATCTAGGGGCCATTTGGGGACACAGTCTCTGACATTAACCCCGTGGGGACAGCGGTTATCCTACATCACTCATGTATCTAGGGGCCATTTGGGGACACAGTCTCTGACATTAACCCCGTGGGGGACAGCGGTTATCCTACATCACTCATGTATCTAGGGGCCATTTGGGGACACAGTCTCTGACATTAACCCCGTGGGGACAGCGGTTATCCTACATCACTCATGTATCTAGGGGCCATTTGGGGACACAGTCTCTGACATTAACCCCGTGGGGACAGCGGTTATCCTACATCACTCATGTATCTAGGGGCCATTTGGGGACACAGTCTCTGACATTAACCCCGTGGGGACAGCGGTTATCCTACATCACTCATGTATCTAGGGGCCATTTGGGGACACAGTCTCTGACATTAACCCCGTGGGGGACAGCGGTTATCCTACATCACTCATGTATCTAGGGGCCATTTGGGGACACAGTCTCTGACATTAACCCCGTGGGGGACAGCGGTTATCCTACATCACTCATGTATCTAGGGGCCATTTGGGGACACAGTCTCTGACATTAACCCCGTGGGGGACAGCGGTTATCCTACATCACTCATGTATCTAGGGGCCATTTGGGGACACAGTCTCTGACATTAACCCCGTGGGGACAGCGGTTATCCTACATCACTCATGTATCTAGGGGCCATTTGGGGACACAGTCTCTGACATTAACCCCGTGGGGGACAGCGGTTATCCTACATCACTCATGTATCTAGGGGCCATTTGGGGACACAGTCTCTGACATTAACCCCGTGGGGACAGCGGTTATCCTACATCACTCATGTATCTAGGGGCCATTTGGGGACACAGTCTCTGAAATTAACCCCGTGGGGACAGCGGTTATCACATCACTCATGTATCTAGGGGCCATTTGGGGACACAGTCTCTGACATTAACCCCGTGGGGACAGCGGTTATCCTACATCACTCATGTATCTAGGGGCCATTTGGGGACACAGTCTCTGACATTAACCCCGTGGGGACAGCGGTTATCCTACATCACTCATGTATCTAGGGGCCATTTGGGGACACAGTCTCTGACATTAACCCATGTATCTTGGGGACATTTGGGGACACAGTCTCTGACATTAACCCCGTGGGGACAGCGGTTATCCTACATCACTCATGTATCTAGGGGCCATTTATCCATTAACATCACTCATGTATCTAGGGGCCATTTGGGGACACAGTCTCTGACATTAACCCCGTGGGGACAGCGGTTATCCTACATCACTCATGTATCTAGGGGCCATTTGGGGACACAGTCTCTGACATTAACCCCGTGGGGGACAGCGGTTATCCTACATCACTCCTGTATCTAGGGGCCATTTGGAGACACAGTCTCTGACATTAACCCCGTGGGGGACAGCGGTTATCCTACATCACTCATGTATCTAGGGGCCATTTGGGGACACAGTCTCTGACATTAACCCCGTGGGGACAGCGGTTATCCTACATCACTCATGTATCTAGGGGCCATTTGGGGACACAGTCTCTGAAATTAACCCCGTGGGGGACAGCGGTTATCCTACATCACTCATGTATCTAGGGGCCATTTGGGGACACAGTCTCTGACATTAACCCCGTGGGGACAGCGGTTATCCTACATCACTCATGTATCTAGGGGCCATTTGGGGACACAGTCTCTGACATTAACCCCGTGGGGGACAGCGGTTATCCTACATCACTCATGTATCTAGGGGCCATTTGGGGACACAGTCTCTGACATTAACCCCGTGGGGGACAGCGGTTATCCTACATCACTCATGTATCTAGGGGCCATTTGGGGACACAGTCTCTGACATTAACCCCGTGGGGGACAGCGGTTATCCTACATCACTCATGTATCTAGGGGCCATTTGGGGACACAGTCTCTGACATTAACCCCGTGGGGGACAGCGGTTATCCTACATCACTCATGTATCTAGGGGCCATTTGGGGACACAGTCTCTGACATTAACCCCGTGGGGGACAGCGGTTATCCTACATCACTAATGTATCTAGGGGCCATTTGGGGACACAGTCTCTGACATTAACCCCGTGGGGGACAGCGGTTATCCTACATCACTCATGTATCTTCGCTGTGGGCCTTCAATGTTACATACTACATAGGGCCTCTAGGGGCCATTTGGGGACACAGTCCCCAATAGCGAGAGTCTGGATTGACCACAGCTGGATGACCGAATAGTGAGGGTCAGGAACCGTGGAACCACAGCTGGATGACCGAATAGTGAGAGTCAGGAACCGTGGAACCACAGCTGGATGACCGAATAGTGAGGGTCAGGAACCGTGGAACCACAGCTGGATGACCGAATAGTGAGGGCCAGGAACCGTGGAGAAACACATAGAGAGGAACTAGGAAATTAAGAAGGAGTGGAGATGTGAGTGAAAGACTGGAATATACAGGACAAGAGTGAGGAAAGACAAGGTGTCCTCCCCTCGGACCTCCTCCAATTGGTTAACCTCCCTGGGTACCCAATACAGACCTGTGTAAGGCACATAGAGACTGACCTCCCTGGGTACCCAATACAGACCTGTGTAAGGCACATAGAGACTGACCTCCCTGGGTACCCAATACAGACCTGTGTAAGGCACATAGAGACTGACCTCCCTGGGTACCCAATACAGTCCTGTGTAAGGCACATAGAGACTGACCTCCCTGGGTACCCAATACAGTCCTGTGTAAGGAACATAGAGACTGACCTCCCTGGGTACCCAATACAGTCCTGTGTAAGGCACATAGAGACTGACCTCCCTGGGTACCCAATAAAGACCTGTGTAAGGCACATAGAGACTGACCTCCCTGGGTACCCAATACAGACCTGTGTAAGGCACATAGAGACTGACCTCCCTGGGTACCCAATACAGTCCTGTGTAAGGCACATAGCGACTGACCTCCCTGGGTACCCAATACAGTCCTGTGTAAGGCACATAGAGACTGACCTCCCTGGGTACCCAATACAGTCCTGTGTAAGGCACATAGAGACTGACCTCCCTGGGTACCCAATACAGTCCTGTGTAAGGCACATAGAGACTGACCTCCCTGGGTACCCAATACAGACCTGTGTAAGGCACATAGAGACTGACCTCCCTGGGTACCCAATACAGTCCTGTGTAAGGAACATAGAGACTGACCTCCTGGGTACCCAATACAGACCTGTGTAAGGCACATAGAGACTGACCTCCCTGGGTACCCAATACAGTCCTGTGTAAGGCACATAGAGACTGACCTCCTGGGTACCCAATACAGTCCTGTGTAAGGCACATAGAGACTGACCTCCTGGGTACCCAATACAGACCTGTGTAAGGCACATAGAGACTGACCTCCTGGGTACCCAATAAAGACCTGTGTAAGGCACATAGAGACTGACCTCCCTGGGTACCCAATACAGTCCTGTGTAAGGCACATAGAGACTGACCTCCCTGGGTACCCAATACAGACCTGTGTAAGGCACATAGAGACTGACCTCCCTGGGTACCCAATACAGTCCTGTGTAAGGCACATAGAGACTGACCTCCCTGGGTACCCAATACAGTCCTGTGTAAGGAACATAGAGACTGACCTCCCTGGGTACCCAATACAGACCTGTGTAAGGCACATAGAGACTGACCTCCCTGGGTACCCAATACAGACCTGTGTAAGGCACATAGAGACTGACCTCCCTGGGTACCCAATACAGACCTGTGTAAGGCACATAGAGACTGACCTCCCTGGGTACCCAATACAGACCTGTGTAAGGCACATAGAGACTGACCTCCCTGGGTACCCAATACAGTCCTGTGTAAGGCACATAGAGACTGACCTCCCTGGGTACCCAATACAGACCTGTGTAAGGCACGTAGAGAATATAGACATAACCCAGTGGACCAAAACAACAAATAAACAAACACCCTATTTATATTATTATAACATTACTCTGAACTGTCTTATCAAATGCTTACATAAGCAACATATTGTCAGTTATCTCCCATAGACACACTCTGCCACTTCCAACCATTTATCCGGGTGTGTTCACGTTTCCATGGCACCATGCTGACCTACCCTCACAGTTCGGTAGCATACGCCACACATTATGACAGGTGACAGGGACGCTAACAATAGCCGGACTGGACAGGCGGCATTAAAGACCGCTGAATGATAAATTACCCTCATCAGCCTGGCTCTCCACCACAGCCCTCGGGTCATCAGGTAGCACAACGTGACATTTCTCCTGTACTGTATATGCAAATACACGCCAATCAATTAACGACTTGTTCCTTTGGCTTCCCGCAGCTGCATTCTGGGATTGCGAAAATTGATTGGGGAGCAAAAATCAACATAACAGCCTGCCAAGTGTCCAGGGTCATTGGGACGGAGTAGAAACAAAACACGTTTTTAGGCTGCCACTGACTTTTCTGTGGCTGCTTTGCCATTTCACTCCACAACCCAGTGAGTTTTAAAAGACTGCAAATGATTATATTTAGTACAACGGAATGAGAATTGGCATCAAAGCAAGTCCTGAAAGAATTTTAGAATCAGAAAATACCAATAGTTTTTGTCAATTTCAATTAAACTGAAAGTACATTGTTTGCTGGAAGGAAAAATAAAGCAGACATTCTGTTATAGTGAGGTAGGTTGGTGAGAAAGTGGGGAATTCAGAGCCCCTCACCATGAGGGTAGGGAACATTTATTATATCAGATACAACAAATGATTTGATGTCTAAAATGTTACATTTAACCCTGAAACAATAGTTTGGGAGGGCACTCTTGTCAGAGCAGCTAGGTCCTAAAAAAGTTAGGAAACATAAATCACCGTTCAACAATTGGGGTTACTTACAAATGTTCTTGATTGAATAAAAAAGCAATATTTGTGTCCATTAGCTGGAAACAACTGAATATCTACAGAATATCTAAATAAATGTATCAAGACCAATTATCAGTAACCATCCCCCCTGTGTTGAAAGTGCACGTTGTGTTTGTCATTTTAAAAGGCAAAGTGATCATTAGAAGAACCTTATTTTGATACCACTGAAAACTGCTGTGCTGATTGAAGAAGCAAAACAACTGGCCTTTAGACTAGTTGAGTATCTGAAACATCAGTGCATTTGGGTTCATTTGGCTTAAAACAAAAAACTTTCCTCTGAAAAGTGTCAGTCTATTCGTGTTCTTGACAGGAAGTCTATTCCATGCAACAAATTGCCAAGAAACGAGAGATTGAATACAATTGTGTGTACTACTCCCTTCACAGAGCAGTGCAATCTGTCTCTAGCCAGAATAGACAGAGGAGTGGGAGGTCCCGGTGCACAACTGACCAAGAGGACAAATTCAAATACATCCTGGCCTTCTAGGCCAAAGTAAAAGCAATACGTCAGACTGGCCAATAAATATTCAGATCTGCAAAAGAACACAGACACTGGACAGAGGAAGTGCTCTACAAATAAGACTGGCATCCTAGAGGCACCTCTTCACTGCTTGCCTTTAAGACTGGTGTTTAATGGGCACCTTTACAGTAATGCTATAGGATCTGTGAGGTGTCTCTGGCTCAAACTAGACACTCTAATGTATTTGTATTTCTGCCCAGTGATGCCATTAGGGTTCCCACTCTCTCTATTCACCTGAGGGAAAGAACTCTATGTTTGATTTCAGAATAAATGTCACCTGTTTTGCATCGACTTAGTCCCTGTTTCTGGATCATTGTGGGTCAACCGGTCACTGAAATAGACTGTCTCTGTCTTTTAGTCCTGGTTGGTACCTAAATAGTGTAGTTGGGCTAAGATCACGTAGCACAGGCACAAGAAACAGTCTGAGGCACTTATTCATTTACATATGTGGGTGTGGCTAAGATCACATAGCACAGGCACAAGAAACAGTCTGAGGTACTTATTCATTTACATATGTGGGTGGGGCTAAGATCACATAGCACAGGCACAAGAAACAGTCTGAGGGACTTATTCATTTACATATGTGGGTGGGGCTAAGATCACGTAGCACAGGCACAAGAAACAGTCTGAGGTACTTATTCATTTACATATGTGGGTGGGGCTAAGATCACGTAGCACAGGCACAAGAAACAGTCTGAGGTACTTATTCATTTACATATGTGGGTGGGGCTAAGATCACGTAGCACAGGCACAAGAAACAGTCTGAGGGACTTATTCATTTACATATGTGGGTGGGGCTAAGATCACATAGCACAGGCACAAGAAACAGTCTGAGGTACTTATTCATTTACATATGTGGGTGGGGCTAAGATCACGTAGCACAGGCACAAGAAACAGTCTGAGGTACTTATTCATTTACATATGTGGGTGGGGCTAAGATCACGTAGCACAGGCACAAGAAACAGTCTGAGGCACTTATTCATTTACATATGTGGGTGGGGCTAAGATCACGTAGCACAGGCACAAGAAACAGTCTGAGGCACTTATTCATTTACATATGTGGGTGGGGCTAAGATCACGTAGCACAGGCACAAGAAACAGTCTGAGGCACTTATTCATTTACATATGTGGGTGGGGCTAAGATCACGTAGCACAGGCACAAGAAACAGTCTGAGGCACTTATTCTGCTCGTTAATTTACATATGTGGGTGGGGCTAAGATCAAGTAGACGACAACGTGGATGCATATTGCATTGATAAAGCAAACGTCTCTGCCAGAAAATGAGTCCTGCGTTTGAATTATTTACACAACAGTACTCACACACCACGAGCGAGAGAGGATCAACACACACTCATATAATTACATCTAATTCAGGGAAACTTTAATTGGCTCTCTAACCCGAAAATACAATGTACAGCTGGTTGCCTGTGTGTGTGTGTGTGTGTGTGTGTGTGTGTGTGTGTGTGTGTGTGTGTGTGTGTGTGTGTGTGTGTGTGTGTGTGTGTGTGTGTGTGTGTGTGTGTGTGTGTGGCATATTTAATATTGAAGGCCTATCGTTTATGTAGCATCTGAACTCACCAAATGTGACAACAGTGATGTTTGTCCTTTTTTTCTTCACGATTTTGTCAAATCTGTCTGGTAATGTGCTGACAAACTGCTTTCTCTCTCCTGAGCAGCCATTTTGTGTTTGATACGAACAGTTTCCAGCGCAGTAACATGGTCTTCTTGTTGGGTGAATGCAACTGCAGACACAATAAACACACAGTGCGGACGTGGTAGATCTGCTGTCAAAACCATATCTCCGTATATAGAGATACTGGGGCTATCGTCAAACCCTGTCAGGATCTATATCAGTGTCAACAAACAGTGGATTACTTATAAGATATCAACAAAGATTCACTAAATCTGTAGAGAAGCTACACACATATTACACAGCAAGATAGAGAAGGTTACACACATATTACACAGCAAGCTTCCAATAGCCACCATGTTGTCACTAAAGGCATTTACAGGCTGCATACACCATATTTCAAATAGCCACCATGTTGTCGGTGAAGGCATTTACAGGCTGCATACACCATATTTCAAATAGCCACCATGTTGTCGGTGAAGGCATTTACAGGCTGCATACACCATATTTCAAATAGCCACCATGTTAAAGGCATTTACAGGCTGCATACACCATATTTCAAATAGCCACCATGTTAAAGACATTTACAGGCTGCATACACCATATTTCCAATAGCCACCATGTTAAAGACATTTACAGGCTGCATACACCATATTTCAAATAGCCACCATGTTAAAGACATTTACAGGCTGCATACAGAAAATTTCCTGGAAGGGAAGCTAGCTGATTGAATGCTGGTGTGATGTGGTCTATTGAGTGACGGTGACAAAAGTTAAGGACACCTTTGAGAGTGTGGATGGATCACTAACGAAACATAGAAATGTACTGTCATGCTTTTACTTAGTTGAATTAAGCTCTGCTACAGTGGGCCTCTGGCTCAACTTACCTCTCCTCTCTCACACAAATGACCATGTGTATTACTGGTATAATATTATAGTACATGAAATACAGTTCTTGATAAGCAGCGAGAAACACTTGATTTCTGGAAAAATGGGGATTAATGTTAAGAGCATAATCTTGTGCGGTCGTACTTCTTGGTCCTCTGGGTAATATCCTGAGTCTCTGAGATGTCTACAGGGACATACAAAAGTATTGGGATTGGGACAGCGGAGATGAGTTTCCTTTTTTGTCTCAGTCCAAAAAATGTGAACGGTTGGCACAGAAACAGCTAGATCACATTGTTACCACAGTACGTCAGGTTTATGGTTAGGGTCAGGTTTATGGTTAGGGTCAGGTTTATGGTTAGGGTCAGGTTTATGGTTAGGGTCAGGTATGGTTAGGGTTATGGTTGAGGATCATGCAGCCAATGTAAGTTAAATCTAATAAGGCCAGTTGCTGCTGCAACATTGGAGGACCACAGGGGAAGCAGGCGCCCGCTACCCATTGGAGGGAATTCTGGTCGACCGCAGAGCAACCGTTGTACCAGACTGTGGCACAGTTTGTTTAGAATGCTCTCGACCGTGCAGCGGTAAACGTTTACCGGGATGTTGGTAGATAGGTGGGCGTTCTATAACTTCCTTAAAAAGTACAGGCACTGTTGCATGTTTTTGACCAGGGTTGTGGTGTTGAGGGACCATACGTGGTCGTCGGAGATGTGGACACCCACAGGGTTCATACACCTTTTCCAAGGTCAAATTCAAGCACTTTTCAAGCACTTTCAAGGTATTTTTTAAAGCTTTTTCCAGCACCTTACATCACCGTGAATTACATACCCATACATAGTCAAATTTAATATCTATTGTTTATATCACATTAGCGATAAACGCTATAAACAGACAAAATTGTCTTTTGAAATAGCAGAAGGATCAGATATTTGAATACAAAATAAATGCAAACATTCGTCTTTGAGGTTGTCAATCAGATTCACCTCTTCGAACTTTTTAACAATATTGTGCAAATCAAAACAACTTGAGTTGTCAAACACAGAAATAACAACACAAAATAGTGCTAAAGTATGCGATTAGGCAATTACAGATTAGGCCAAAAGTTTCACTTTATGTATACGGTATACCTCAAGTGCATATTTAACTTAATTTAATCAACTCAACAAGATATTTTAATGTAAACAAAATCAACTTAAAATTTACTTTGGTGGACTTTATCCTGCAAAAATAAATAAAAATTAATACGCCCAAATACAAAATACTGCAAAACTAAACAGATCAACTTACTCTGTTAAATAAAACAAAACACTGCACTAAACACCGAACAATGCACGTATAGGCCATAATACATTAAGGACCTATTAAGGAGTGTCTTTGAGCTCCTTCAGCTTGTCATTTAGCCATTTTTCTACAGCCTCCAGACTTTTTTGTTTTTCTTTTGCAGCTCTGCGAAGACCATTTAATTTCGAGATGAAGCTGAGTTTTCCAACCGATTCATCTTTCTCTGCATTACTATCTGCAGATTTCAGAAGGACCCTTACGTCCTCCACCATTCTCTTCTTTTTGGCCTTGATCTCAGCTATCTTCTCCATTACTCCCTTTCTCTTCTGAGCAGTCTGCTCATCTTTTTTTCGACGTTTTTGGTCATCCATATATTATTTCTGCCTGGCAGCAGCTGCAGAGAGGAGTAGTTCCTTCGTGTAGACTATGTTGAGCAGCCCTCCAATATGGTTCACATGGTCATGAATGATCCGCTGAGCAATAAGAGAATGCTCTTTCAGGTTCTCCACCATCACCTCTTTGTTAACAGAAAACCCTCTCGACAGAGGCTTGACCATAGGAGAGGAACACAAGGAATAGACTGGCAGATCGCAGTCACACAAGCGAGCACAGCAGGTTTCATTTTACTATCTCCAACATTTTTTTTCTCCATTTAAATAACGAACTATTCATGCAGATTAGATATTTGTTGTGAAATAAATACAGTTACAATTTCAAGCATTTTCAAGCACTTTATCCAACATTTAAGCACTTTTCAAACCTTGAAAACACATCATCAAAATTCAAGCACTTTCAAGGATTTCAAGCACCCGTAGGAACCCTGCACCCAGGAATTAGTAGCTGGCCACACGTCCCACTGTGATCTCATCAATGAGAACTGGGGCATGTAGACAGCTATTTGTCTTCCTGTTATCCACAATCAGTTCTTGACATTGGTGGCCAGGTTGTTATCTGTACACCACTAGGTGCTTGACCTCCCCTCTTTACGCTGCCTCATTGTTGTCCCTGATTAGACCGAACGCCACCATGTCATCTGGGAACGATGATATTAAAGCTGTATACAGGGAGGCAAAAGTGTGGGCTAAACACACAGCCCTGTGGGACACCGGTGTTCAGGGTCAGGGTGGAGGAGGTGAGGTTGTCCAACCTGACAGACTGAGGTCTGTTATTTAGGAAGTCTAGAGTCCAGTTGCAAAAAGAGGGGCTGATCTGAGTTTGGTAACCAGCCTAGAGGGGATGATCGTATTAAATGCTGAGCTAAAGTCTATGAACAGCATCCTTACATAGTTGTTGCTATGGCGTCCTCAGTATACCTGTTAGGGTGATAGGTAAACTGATGTGGTTCCAGAGATGGAGGGAAGCAGGACTTCAGGTGAGCCACGATGAGAGAGCAGCCATCGTGGTTCATGGTTATCTGTTTTATTAATCACATTCCACAGACCTAGATTCAAATGAGTGTGCCTGTGTACACAGATGACAAAACATACACTTATCAGCTTAGACAGAATGAATAGGAACCAAGTGGAGCAGATGCAGGAATTAATAGAGGTGTACACCAATAAGCCGAAACATTACATTACAGGCTACATGAATATCGTTATTCATCTCCTAACAAGGACAAATGTCATGGTCTGGGTAGATCAGATGGTTAGAAAACGGTGTGTACAGGTGGATGCTGTAGTCAATGTGTTGGAGGCAGGAGAAATGTGCAGGAGATCTGAGAGACTATGACAAGGGCCAAATTGTTGACTGGGGTAAGACTGGGGCATGACAGGGGCAAGACTGGGGCACGACTGGGGCAAGACTGGAGAAAGACTGGGGCATTACTGGGGCAAGACTGGAGAAAGACTGGGGCATGACTAGAGAAAGACTGGGGCAAGACTGAAGAAAGACTGGGGCAAGACTGGAGAAAGACTGGGGCAAGACTGGAGAAAGACTGGGGCATGACTGGAGAAAGACTGGGGCAAGACTGGGGCAAGACTGGGGCAAGACTGGAGAAAGACTGGGGCATGACTGGAGAAAGACTGGGGCAAGACTGGAGAAAGACTGGGGCAAGACTGGAGAAAGACTGGGGCAAGACTGGAGAAAGACTGGGGCAAGACTAGGGCAAGGTGGGGAAAGACTGGGGAATGACTGGGGCAGAGCTTCACTCATAACGACTAGTTGCACAAGTCTTTGCGAAATGTAACAATACATGACTATTTTTCAGATCTCACTCACCATATAATGTAATTTTTTGGCACACTAGAACAAGTCGATTAGCACGCAAAGCCCATTCTTGAACTCCGTCTGGCCAATTATGTGTAAAACGAATCACACTGACCTAGAAAAAAAATCTAATTTATACAGACCACCTAAGGGTTCCCCGGGAGAAATGTTCCTTTAAAAAAATGTTGAATAAATATACATTAAATATACACTGCCATTGAAACGTTTGGGGACACTTATAAATGTCCTTGTTATCTATAAACATACGTGGCATTTATTTGAATTGGAAACATAGCCAAATGAATAGGAAACGTAGTCATTGACGAGGCTATAAAAATATATTTAATTGAAATAATAATTGTGTCCTTCAAACTGTCCTTACGTAAGTGAACCCTGCTTTTGCAGACCTTTGGTATTCTAGTTGTTAATTCGTTGAAAAACACTGACAAGATTTCACCCTACGCTTTCCGAAGCACCGCCCACAAGTTGGATTGGCTGTATGGACATCTTATACACTCCATACAGCCAAACTGGTCTCAGAACAGCTCACCAGGGTTTACACTATGCTAACATGACTGCTTCGTCCACATGGTGTGGCATGGCGTAGCTAAATATCCGTCACATCTCTCAAATTTCCATCTCTCCGGTGTCAGTATTCCTTTGCTCATCGTAATTGCACGTATTAGATATATATATATATATAAAAACTGTAACCGTAGGTTTGTCTCATATATTTAGTCTGGAACAAGATACCTCGAAAGGGAGCTGCTTTTTTCAGAGGAAAATACACTGATTGAGAAAGAGTGACGGAATAAAATCGAGGGCATGCCCTCTAAACCCGTGACAGAGCAGAAACACCCAATTTTCAGTGTGAGATTTTCTCGTTGACTCTCGTTTTTTCGGGCACTAAGTGAAGAACCCCCCCTGGTTTAGTGCTGCTGAGTCTGGCAAGGGGCAGTTGGACATGGAATAAATGTTTAAATGATTCAATTCTCTCCCTCTTTAGGAGGAGTTCACAGACGAAGTGAGATGGAAGGCCCCTCCACTGAGAGCTCGCGGCGCCAGCCCGCATTAAAAGCCAAAATATGTTGCTTTCAGCAGACCATATGGTAATGTGAATTGATGTCATGCCATGTCATATTGCATATGGAAATAATTTGAATAAATAAATAAAGTGACACGGAGGGGCCAGAGAAGCCACTAGGTGGTCTGAGAGAGAGAGAGAGAGAGAGAAGCCTGGGAGGGGAAAAGTGGAGCAATATGGAAGTGGAAATGTGTGTTATTTTATCTCCATTTGAACAGAATAACACAAGGTCCTCATCCTCCACACACACACACACACACAGCTCATACACACTCCCAGGTCCTCATCCTCCACACACACACACACACACACACAGCTCATACACACTCCCAGGTCCTCATCCTTCACACACACACACACACACACACACACACAGCTCATACACACTCCCAGGTCCTCATCCTTCACACACACAGCTCATACACACTCCCAGGTCCTCATCCTTCAAACACACAGCTCATACACACTCCCAGGTCCTCATCCTTCAAACACACAGCTCATACACACTCCCAGGTCCTCATCCTTCACACACACAGCTCATACACACTCCCAGGTCCTCATCCTTCACACACACAGCTCATACACACTCCCAGGTCCTCATCCTTCACACACACAGCTCATACACACTCCCAGGTCCTCATCCTTCACACACACAGCTCATACACACTCCCAGGTCCTCATCCTTCACACACACAGCTCATACACACTCCCAGGTCCTCATCCTTCACACACACAGCTCATACACACTCCCAGGTCCTCATCCTTCAAACACACAGCTCACACACACTCCCAGGTCCTCATCCTTCACACACACAGCTCATACACACTCCCAGGTCCTCATCCTTCACACACACAGCTCATACACACTCCCAGGTCCTCATCCTTCACACACACACACACACACACAGCTCATACACACTCCCAGGTCCTCATCCTTCACACACACAGCTCATACACACTCCCAGGTCCTCATCCTTCACACACACAGCTCATACACACTCCCAGGTCCTCATCCTTCAAACACACAGCTCATACACACTCCCAGGTCCTCATCCTTCAAACACACAGCTCATACACACTCCCAGGTCCTCATCCTTCACACACACAGCTCATACACACTCCCAGGTCCTCATCCTTCACACACACAGCTCATACACACTCCCAGGTCCTCATCCTTCACACACACAGCTCATACACACTCCCAGGTCCTCATCCTTCACACACACAGCTCATACACACTCCCAGGTCCTCATCCTTCACACACACAGCTCATACACACTCCCAGGTCCTCATCCTTCACACACACAGCTCATACACACTCCCAGGTCCTCATCCTTCAAACACACAGCTCATACACACTCCCAGGTCCTCATCCTTCAAACACACAGCTCATACACACTCCCAGGTCCTCATCCTCCACACACACACACACACACAGCTCATACACACTCCCAGGTCCTCATCCTTCACACACACAGCTCATACACACTCCCAGGTCCTCATCCTTCACACACACAGCTCATACACACTCCCAGGTCCTCATCCTCCACACACACACACACACACAGCTCATACACACTCCCAGGTCCTCATCCTTCACACACACAGCTCATACACACTCCCAGGTCCTCATCCTTCACACACACAGCTCATACACACTCCCAGGTCCTCATCCTTCACACACACAGCTCATACACACTCCCAGGTCCTCATCCTTCACACACACAGCTCATACACACTCCCAGGTCCTCATCCTTCAAACACACAGCTCATACACACTCCCAGGTCCTCATCCTTCACACACACAGCTCATACACACTCCCAGGTCCTCATCCTTCAAACACACAGCTCATACACACTCCCAGGTCCTCATCCTTCAAACACACACTGTTGAAGTCAGACTGACTTTGTTGATGAGTGAAAGAATCGTCTTGAAGTCTCGGTAAAGGTTTTTTATTACAATGATCTTTGGAGATTCACACAGAGTTATATTAATGGTGTCTAGGGTGAGATCAGAATTTTGTCACAAATGTTCAAGCTTTTATCTCGTGGGTTCCTCCTCATGGGTCCTCCTTATGGGTTCTCCTTATGGGTTCTCCTTTCCCACAGTCACACAAACTGTTTGTCTCAGTACTTTTCCTCTCATACAGACAAGTGCTTATTGTTCATGTTTATCAGTGCAGGTGCGGTTGGGGAGTTCGTGTACACTCTCAAGGACACAACTCAGACACTTCTGCAATGGCAAGCAGATATAACATTTTAATCATCCTAAAATATATATTTTATTCCACAGCACACAATGCCCCCTGATGATACACTCACAAGGTACTCCAAATTCACTGGCGCTTCTGTCTCATTTCTTCCTGTGCATCCAGACGTAACAACAAAACATTTTCTGCACAAATGGATGTTACCAGGTGGACGTTGGTAACAGTCCATCAGCCGGACAAAATAATTCTTAATTTAGATGTTTCTAATTACATTTGCTGTTTCTGTCCACGTAAGAGGTTTAGTTGGATTCGTCCACAGTGTTTAGTCATACCATGAAATCCACATAGTGATGTTCTTTGTCTAAGAAAGACATAGCAGGTAAAATATGCCCCAATTATAAAACTAGAGTGTTTACGTTCCGTCTAGTGAGATAGTGTTTACGTTCCGTCTAGTGAGATAGTGTTTACGTTCCGTCTAGTGAGATAGTGTTTACGTTCCGCCTAGTGAGATAGTGTTTTACGTTCCATCTAGTGAGATAGTGTTTACGTTCCGTCTAATGAGATAGTGTTTACGTTCCGTCTAATGAGATAGTGTTTACGTTCCGTCTAGTGAGATAGTGTTTACGTTCCGTCTAGTGAGATAGTGTTTACGTTCCGTCTAATGAGATAGTGTTTACGTTCCGTCTAGTGAGATAGTGTTTACGTTCCGTCTAGTGAGATAGTGTTTACGTTCCGTCTAGTGAGATAGTGTTTACGTTCCGTCTAATGAGATAGTGTTTACGTTCCGTCTAGTGAGATAGTGTTTACGTTCCGTCTAATGAGATAGTGTTTACGTTCCGTCTAGTGAGATAGTGTTTACGTTCCGTCTAGTGAGATAGTGTTTACGTTCCGTCTAATGAGATAGTGTTTACGTTCCGTCTAGTGAGATAGTGTTTACGTTCCGTCTAGTGAGATAGTGTTTACGTTCCGTCTAGTGAGATAGTGTTTACGTTCCGTCTAATGAGATAGTGTTTACGTTCCGTCTAGTGAGATAGTGTTTACGTTCCGTCTAGTGAGATAGTGTTTACGTTCCGTCTAATGAGATAGTGTTTACGTTCCGTCTAGTGAGATAGTGTTTACGTTCCGTCTAGTGAGATAGTGTTTACGTTCCGTCTAGTGAGATAGTGTTTACGTTCCGTCTAGTGAGATAGTGTTTACGTTCCGTCTAGTGAGATAGTGTTTACGTTCCGTCTAGTGAGATAGTGTTTACGTTCCGTCTAATGAGATAGTGTTTACGTTCTGTCTAGTGAGATAGTGTTTACGTTCCGTCTAGTGAGATAGTGTTTACGTTCCGTCTAATGAGATAGTGTTTACGTTCCGTCTAGTGAGATAGTGTTTACGTTCCTTTTAGGGAGATAGTGTTTAACGTTCCGTCTAGTGAGATAGTGTTTACGTTCCGTCTAGTGAGATAGTGTTTACGTTCCTTTTAGGGAGATAGTGTTTACGTTCCGTCTAGTGAGATAGTGTTTACGTTCCTTTTAGGGAGATAGTGTTTTACGTTCCGTCTAGTGAGATAGTGTTTACGTTCCGTCTAGTGAGATAGTGTTTACGTTCCTTTTAGGGAGATAGTGTTTACGTTCCGTCTAGTGAGATAGTGTTTACGTTCCTTTTAGGGAGATAGTGTTTTACGTTCCGTCTAGTGAGATAGTGTTTACGTTCCGTCTAGTGAGATAGTGTTTACGTTCCTTTTAGGGAGATAGTGTTTACGTTCCGTCTAGTGAGATAGTGTTTACGTTCCTTTTAGGGAGATAGTGTTTTACGTTCCGTCTAGTGAGATAGTGTTTACGTTCCGTCTAGTGTGATAGTGTTTACGTTCCGTCTAGTGAGATAGTGTTTACGTTCCGTCTAATGAGATAGTGTTTACGTTCTGTCTAGTGAGATAGTGTTTACGTTCCGTCTAGTGAGATAGTGTTTACGTTCCGTCTAATGAGATAGTGTTTACGTTCCGTCTAGTGAGATAGTGTTTACGTTCCTTTTAGGGAGATAGTGTTTTACGTTCCGTCTAGTGAGATAGTGTTTACGTTCCGTCTAGTGAGATAGTGTTTACGTTCCTTTTAGGGAGATAGTGTTTACGTTCCGTCTAGTGAGATAGTGTTTACGTTCCTTTTAGGGAGATAGTGTTTTACGTTACGTCTAGTGAGATAGTGTTTACGTTCCGTCTAGTGAGATAGTGTTTACGTTCCTTTTAGGGAGATAGTGTTTACGTTCCGTCTAGTGAGATAGTGTTTACGTTCCTTTTAGGGAGATAGTGTTTTACGTTCCGTCTAGTGAGATAGTGTTTACGTTCCGTCTAGTGAGATAGTGTTTACGTTCCTTTTAGGGAGATAGTGTTTACGTTCCGTCTAGTGAGATAGTGTTTACGTTCCTTTTAGGGAGATAGTGTTTTACGTTCCGTCTAGTGAGATAGTGTTTACGTTCCGTCTAGTGAGATAGTGTTTACGTTCCATCTAGGATTGCTAGTTGGCTGCATAGCGCTCTTTAGCAATAACGACATTGGATCAATTTTGTTTTTCCAAAACTGACGCAGTTGTGTAACTAAAAATACATTCAAGTGGTCGATAAGTGGTAGATGACGTAATGGTTTGGAGTGTGGGGCCATTATCTGAACGGTTGCTGTATTTTAGACTTCAAAAAAATGCTGGAGAACAGTGAAAAAATAGATTCCACCCTTATTAGCCTAGTGGTTTAGTGGTTCCCAAACTCAAAACTAGAGGTTGGCAAAGAACAGGGGAGAGGTAGAGATTAACAAATACAACTAATGTATTATACAACCTCAAAATAAACCTGTGCGCAAATACAGCTGGTAATTAAAAATCGTAATGTCCCCTGAAGTGGTGCTCTTGAAAATGTAATCTGCGATTCTTAATAATTATCATTATGACTTTTTAAATAATCAACATGATGGATTTAGCTGGACACAGACCTCATAACATGGAGCTAAAACATAACCAGACACATCTAGCTGGTTTGGTCATACGTAATAACATGCACTAAAATATTTAGAAATGTCCTTGTTTCTTAAAAGAAAACAAGGACATTAAAATGACATTCAGGAGAAATTCAGAGTAGACATTAATGTTGCATTGACCATTGTAGCTGAAATCTGTCATTTTTCCATGGATTATCTGTGATCAGTCATATCTTTTATTGTCTTCTGCCTTTTCCTGGTCATTCGTTTTCCCCCACATCCATATTTGGTTCTTCCTGTCGTCATTGTAACCATGTTCACCTGTGTTTTCCCCACACATATGCCCTGTTGATCAATAGGACAAATACATTAGAGTGTCTAGTTTGAGAAGCAGACGCCTCACAGGTCCTCAACTCGCAGCTTCCTTAAATAGTACCCGCAAAACACCAGTCCTAACGTCCAGAGTGAAGAGGCAACTCCAGGTTGCTGGTCAAGGCAGAGCTATTACTCTGTTCACTGTCTGTTTCTTGCCCATCTTAATCTATTATTTTTATTGGCCAGTCTGAGATATGTCTATTTCACCGCAACTCGGCCTGAAAGCAGAGTTGGCAATGTCTCAGAGTTTTATTGCTTCTTTTTTCATCTTTAAACCTAGTCCTGCTCTAAAATTAAAGGAAAATTGGGGTAGGTGTTCTTCCAGTCAAGTATAAGATATGTATACTGTAAGAGACTGCCTCTGTTCCCCTCTATGCCAGTGTGGCCACTCCCCTTGCCAGCAGTGAGGAGTAATCAAGGACATTTCTGTCACCTGTGTGTGTGTTCTCACCTGGGTTCATTTTGGCTCGTTAGTGTCGGTATATAGTTTGGTCTGTGTCAGTCTGTCAGTGTCGGGTCATTGTTAAAGGTACGTGGGGTTCTGTGTCTATGTCAGCGTGTCTTGTCAGTGTTTCATGTCTGGATGCTTGTTACCTGATTGTTTGTGTGGTGTTTTCAATACGTGTTCAGTGTAAGGCATAATTATCTATTTGACCTTTGCTTTTGTTTCTGTGTTAAAGCTGTATTAGGGCTTCATTTGAAGTTCCTGTCTGGCCTGTGCTATAGACAAAATAAAGCTAAGTTCAAGAACCTCTGCAAGTGTGTCCTCAAACTCCTTAGAAGCCCGAACGTTACATATACTTTATCAACCTCCCAAATTATGTCCCAACCTTTGTATTTATGTTGTGGTTTGCAATACCTTTACCTTTACCAAATTCCAATAGTATTTCACACAACCCTGGTATGGACAATATCTCAATATTTGACACAACCCTGGAGACGAAGATCTCAATATTTTACGCAACCCTGGTAGGGACGAATATCTCATACATATGTGTAGAATGATGTCGATTTTCGTTTTATTAACTTTGTCAAAGCACAGCAAGTCAGTGGGACAAACGATATTATCTACAGGCTATTTTTAAGTACAATAAATATTTAGTTGTTTCCATGAAACAAGCTAACAAAAGTGTATATTCCATTCAAAGATTTAGAATTAAATCGTTAGAAATCAGAACAGAAACAGATTTTTTTTGTGTAGATGTGTGAACGGGCTAGATATTGAGATCTGTTTAACCCCAGAGACAGATGCCTGAGCCCCTGGGACAGAGCCATTTCTCCCACCGTCGATCCATCAGGCCCGGCTGCAATCGAGAGAGGAGTGGGCGGTCTCGTGGGAAACAGGATTGATGGTCCTTCAGACTGTTTCCAAAAGTAGTCACGTATTACACCTGTGGGCTCTATAGGCTTTATTATACCAGTAGTCACGTATTACACCAGTGGGCTCTATATGCTTTATTATACCAGTAGTCACGTATTACACCAGTGGGCTCTATTGGCTTTATTATACCAGTACTCACGTATTACACCAGTGGGCTCTATTGGCTTTATTATACCAGTAGTCACGTATTACACCAGTGGGCTCTATAGGCTTTATTATACCAGTAGTCACGTATTACACCAGTGGGCTCTATATGCTTTATTATACCAGTAGTCACGTATTACACCAGTGGGCTCTATTGGCTTTATTATACCAGTAGTCACGTATTACACCAGTGGGCTCTATTGGCTTTATTATACCAGTAGTCACGTATTACACCAGTGGGCTCTATTGGCTTTATTATACCAGTAGTCACGTATTACACCAGTGGGCTCTATTGGCTTTATTATACCAGTAGTCACGTATTACACTAGTGGGCTCTATAGGCTTTATTATACCAGTAGTAACGTATTACACCAGTGGGCTCTATAGGCTTTATTATACCAGTGGGCTCTATTGGCTTTATTATACCAGTAGTCACGTATTACACCAGTGGGCTCTATTGGCTTTATTATACCAGTAGTCACATATTACACCAGTGGGCTCTATAGGCTTTATTATACCAGTAGTCACGTATTACATATTGTACCAGTAGTCACGTATTACATATTATACCAGTAGTCACGTATTACATATTATACCAGTAGTCACGTATTACATATTTTACCAGTAGTCACGTATTACATATTATACCAGTAGTCACGTATTACACCAGCGGGCTCTATAGGCTTTATTATACCAGTGGGCTCTATTGGCTTTATAATACCAGTAGTCACGTATTACACCAGTGGGCTCTATTGGCTTTATTATACCAGTAGTCACGTATTACACCAGTGGGGTCTATTGGCTTTATTATACCAGTAGTCACGTATTACACCAGTGGGCTCTATTGGCTTTATTATACCAGTAGTCACGTATTACACCAGTGGGCTCTATTGGCTTTATTATACCAGTAGTCACGTATTACACCAGTGGGCTCTATTGGCTTTATTATACCAGTAGTCACGTATTACACTAGTGGGCTCTATAGGCTTTATTATACCAGTAGTAACGTATTACACCAGTGGGCTCTATAGGCTTTATTATACCAGTGGGCTCTATTGGCTTTATTATACCAGTAGTCACGTATTACACCAGTGGGCTCTATAGGCTTTATTATACCAGTAGTCACGTATTACATATTATACCAGTAGTCACGTATTACATATTATACCAGTAGTCACGTATTACATATTATACCAGTAGTCACGTATTACATATTATACCAGTAGTCACGTATTACATATTTTACCAGTAGTCACGTATTACATATTTTACCAGTAGTCACGTATTACACCAGTGGGCTCTAGGCTTTATTATACCAGTGGGCTCTATTGGCTTTATAATACCAGTAGTCACGTATTACACCAGTGGGCTCTATTGGCTTTATTATACCAGTAGTCACGTATTACACCAGTGGGCTATATAGGCTTTATTATACCAGTGGTCACGTATTACACCAGTGGGCTCTATAGGCTTTATTATACCAGTGGGCTCTATTGGCTTTATTATACCAGTAGTCACGTATTACACCAGTGGGCTATATAGGCTTTATTATACCAGTAGTCACGTATTACACCAGTGGGCTCTATTGGCTTTATTATACCAGTAGTCACGTATTACACCAGTGGGCTCTATTGGCTTTATTATACCAGTAGTCACGTATTACACCAGTGGGCTCTATTGGCTTTATTATACCAATAGTCACGTATTACACCAGTGGGCTCTATTGGCTTTATTATACCAGTAGTCACGTATTACATCAGTGGGCTCTATTGGCTTTATTATACCAGTAGTCACGTATTACATATTATACCAGTAGTCACGTATTACATATTTTACCAGTAGTCACGTATTACATATTATACCAGTAGTCACGTATTACACCAGTGGGCTCTATAGGCTTTATTATACCAGTGGGCTCTATTGGCTTTATTATACCAGTAGTCACGTATTACACCAGTGGGCTCTATTGGCTTTATTATATCAGTAGTCACGTATTACACCAGTGGGCTATATAGGCTTTATTATACCAGTGGTCACGTATTACACCAGTGGGCTCTATAGGCTTTATTATACCAGTGGGCTCTATTGGCTTTATTATACCAGTAGTCACCTATTACTCCAGTGGGCTCTATTGGCTTTATTATACCAGTAGTCACGTATTACACCAGTGGGCTATATAGGCTTTATTATACCAGTAGTCACGTATTACAACAGTGGGCTCTATTGGCTTTATTATACCAGTAGTCACGTATTACACCAGTGGGCTCTATTGGCTTTATTATACCAATAGTCACGTATTACACCAGTGGGCTCTATTGGCTTTATTATACCAGTAGTCACGTATTACACCAGTGGGCTCTATTGGCTTTATAATACCAGTAGTCACGTATTACACCAGTGGGCTCTATTGGCTTTATTATACCAGTAGTCACGTATTACACCAGTGGGCTATATAGGCTTTATTATACCAGTGGTCACGTATTACACCAGTGGGCTCTATAGGCTTTATTATACCAGTGGGCTCTATTGGCTTTATTATACCAGTAGTCACGTATTACACCAGTGGGCTATATAGGCTTTATTATACCAGTAGTCACGTATTACACCAGTGGGCTCTATTGGCTTTATTATACCAGTAGTCACGTATTACACCAGTGGGCTCTATTGGCTTTATTATACCAGTAGTCACGTATTACACCAGTGGGCTCTATTGGCTTTATTATACCAATAGTCACGTATTACACCAGTGGGCTCTATTGGCTTTATTATACCAGTAGTCACGTATTACATCAGTGGGCTCTATTGGCTTTATTATACCAGTAGTCACGTATTACACCAGTGGGCTCTATAGGCTTTGTTATACCAGTAGTCACGTATTACATATTATACCAGTAGTCACGTATTACATATTTTACCAGTAGTCACGTATTACATATTATACCAGTAGTCACGTATTACACCAGTGGGCTCTATAGGCTTTATTATACCAGTGGGCTCTATTGGCTTTATTATACCAGTAGTCACGTATTACACCAGTGGGCTCTATTGGCTTTATTATATCAGTAGTCACGTATTACACCAGTGGGCTATATAGGCTTTATTATACCAGTGGTCACGTATTACACCAGTGGGCTCTATAGGCTTTATTATACCAGTGGGCTCTATTGGCTTTATTATACCAGTAGTCACCTATTACTCCAGTGGGCTCTATTGGCTTTATTATACCAGTAGTCACGTATTACACCAGTGGGCTATATAGGCTTTATTATACCAGTAGTCACGTATTACAACAGTGGGCTCTATTGGCTTTATTATACCAGTAGTCACGTATTACACCAGTGGGCTCTATTGGCTTTATTATACCAATAGTCACGTATTACACCAGTGGGCTCTATTGGCTTTATTATACCAGTAGTCACGTATTACACCAGTGGGCTCTATTGGCTTTATTATACCAGTAGTCACGTATTACACCAGTGGGCTCTATTGGCTTTATTATATATTATCTGATTGTTAGCTCTTCCCTGCAGTTACTTTATCTATTTTTTCCACAATGTCGATGTGCCATTCTGATACACAGACAGCATTTTGGTGAATGTTGAAAGTGTTCAACTGTGCACCGAACATAGTGTCTGTCACTGTGTCTGTCACTGTGTCTGTCACTGTCTGTCTGACACGAAGGCGAGCTGTCCAATGTTTTTCTGACCGTCAAGCTATATTGAGAAATGTCAGCGTTACTGTGATATTCTGTGTACGTGTCCGTCAGTCTGTCTAGCAGTCTGCAGATGATGTCATGTGATTCTCGTTCAGTGAGCTCGGTGAGGGTCACTTTGACACCCACGCTTCCAGACATCCAGTGTTAAAATTATGAACTGTTTAATTATTTCCAAACTGTATGTCTGGTTAGGTAATCTTTATTAGCCCAGATGGGCCAGCAGTTCATTCAACCAATTAACAGCCCAAACACCGGACAAAAATTCACACAAAAAAAGGAAAGGAGAACAAATATTCCAAATGACAGAAATACCTCATTTTATTTAGGAGACTAATAGCAGTGGGACCATTCTTAATTGTGATGAAATCAACCCAAACTCAACAGGAGGTGGGTCAGCGTGGATTGACTAAGTCGTCTTTGTGGCCCTGACTTCATAAAGTCATGTAGATTCATGACTTGCAATTTTCCTCCAAAAATCCTCCAACCTGTTTCAATTTAAGGACAGTGACCCAAACTAGCAGGTAAAAGAGGGGGTTAAAACTGACTCAATAAAACAAGAATTCATCTATTGAAGGAGAACTCTCATGAAAGTGGTGTCAATGTTAAACCCTGTGAGCTATCCAATTAAAGCGCTAGCGCTAACGTAGCAGTATGTGGTTCAAGGTAAACTTGTTATCAATTAGTGTTCCCAGACACTCGTGTGCTATTGAACAACTTCACCGTTATGGCCACATATAACAGCGGGAAAAAAAGACGGGGTCATCTTTCTAAAATCAATTGTAATTTCCGTTGTTTTTGACACATTCACTGTATTTCCAGGAAGGAGCGTTTACAGCTGTCACCTCTGTTACTGAAGCATCGTTGCCGGGTGGTTATCAAAGAATTTAACGAGAGGCCAGGTGACAAAGTGTTGTCTGAAGACAGGTAATTGAGAGAGTCACTGTCAGAAATGCCAACGTTATTGATAGATAAAGAGACTATTGTCATCTCACAGAGGGACACCTGTTTAAACTATTTGTTGTCCTGACAGTATTTAGCCTGGTCAACAACAACAACAGTAGCACAGTTCGGTCTACAGCTCACATATCGCTGCAGCGTGGGTTCGATTCCCGCTAGCGTCCTTTGCCGCGTACTCTGTGCCAACTTCACCACTTACTCCGTCTCTCAAGTAAAACATGAAAATTCATCAAATCAAACGTCTATATTACAAATAAAGAATACACCACACATGTTTATCACAAAATACACAACGTTTTCTTGATCGCTAAGCTGGACAAAATTAGATTATAACTTATTTGGCAATATGTTCCTAGCCCTTGACTAGGTTCATGTTTAACTTATGTCTTGATATTATGTTCAGTGGCACTTAAAAGTTACAAATATACATTATGCAAAAAAGGCATCCGTATAAACTTTATTTCTCCAAACCTTATGTTAAGTCATACACATTTTCTGACCATTTATTTTTTCAGAAACTTTTATAGATTAACCTGTGTGTGTGTGTGTGTGTGTGTGTCTTTGGGATGTGGGTGGAGGGGAGAGAGATTCACAGATGGCTTTACATTCTGTGACTTTTCCAGACTTCACACATAAGGGAGAGTGGTGTGTTTCTCTGTGTGTGTGTGATGATGGTATTTCAAGAGCTCTGGTCTTCATGCATATATCAAATCTAATTATATCTGATATCCGATCTGGTTTACTACTGGATCACGTATGGCGACCACGGCTTTCAGATTGGGGTAATAATATATGAAATACTGATTGTATCCAAAATGTTATTATAAGAAAAATTATATTCTAAGGACAACAATACAATTATTTTCTTTCTCTCTCTCTCCCCTCTCTCTCTCCCCCCCTCTCTCTCCCCCCTCTCTCTCCCCCTCTCTCTCTCCCCCTCTCTCTCTCCCCTCTCTCTCTCCCTCTCTGTTGATTTATTCAGAACAGGTTACACATACTCGGCATGCCACTGTCTTTTTTTTTTTAGCTCAGCTTATTGCTCCTTGGCAATCATCTCTGGACAGCTGTTTGCACAGGACAGAAGTGTTCAGGTGGCCTTATTAAAAAATAAGAGCGATATGTGACCAGGATTTTTCTTCTGTCTTTGATTCTTGAGCTGGACCTACTGTCTGTGTATATTATTCCTATATTATAATAAGGCTTGCATATTCCTTTAATGCCGGCCATGTTACATAAATCTATGATAAAGGTCCTCATTTAAATCCTTTGAACTCTGAGCTTGTTCCTGTGCCGAAGACTATAAAGCTTTCAATGGCAATATACCCTGACATGTCAGCAGGCCCAGGCAATAGGGATGCTTCTTAAATACAGCAGCTGATATTATTGCAGAAGCTGTGCCTCACATTTTAACAAACTCTTCTGACCAATTCCAGGATTAAAAGGTGCAGTTCTTTCAGACATCCATAACTAGTTTCCAGTTTCCAAACTCCAAATCCGAGTCAAACTCCTTAAGTCCCTAGGGAACACACAACTGTAAAACGTCACAACTGACAAAAAGGTACTGAGTGAGGTTCAGACTGGTTTTAGATTTAGATTTGATTTATTAAAGTTTCATTCAGTTTATCGTGCACTATTGCTAGCTTGACTCTTTGTGAATGTGTGTAAACTGGTTTAACAACTGTTCATATGACAGTCGAACGTCTGGATTTCGTCAGAAAAACTAAAGGTGTGCCCCAGGGTTCTGTTGTAGTGTATATTCAATTTTACCATTGTTGTCAATGAATTGGGGAACGGGTTTTACTGAGCAAGGCTCCATCAATATGGATCAGGGAAACTAAAGGGCTTCGGAAGGCTTTTTATTCACTACATGCCTCTTATAAAGGTCTCAAAATGCATGAGCTTTACCCGAGCTTCTTGCATTGAACCTGAGAGTTGTCATTGTCACATCTGATGGCTAAATTTATTGAGAAAATATCATCCTACAAATACATCAGAATCAGAAAGTGTCAATATTTGCCACGTCCGTTTTAACAAACGAGGAATTTGATTTGACCCATTTATGCAAGACGTAATTCACACATAGAAGGACAAATACTCACAATACTGGCAAGAAAGACTATGCGTAGCTAGAATTAGAGTGTTTAAGAATAATATAATGGATTAATGATAATATGTATTTTGATTATGTAATTGTGCAAATGTGTCTGGATAGAGTTCAGAGGACCTTTAGTGATGTCTGTTGGAGATTGAACAATACACACAAGAGAGAACATGCATAGACAGAATATGTAATACGTGATGTATTACGTTTACCACTAATCATGTATATGTGAAAATTACAGCAGCTAAGACTCTGAGATCTTTCCCTCTCTATGCTTGAGTTGGCACTCCCTCTGTCGCTCTCTATGCTTGAGTTGGCACTCCCTCTGTCGCTCTCTATGCTGGAGTTGGCACTCCCTCTGTCCCTCTCTATGCTGGAGTTGGCACTCCCTCTGTCCCTCTCTATGCTGGAGTTGGCACTCCCTCTGTCCCTCTCTATGCTGGAGTTGGCACTCCCTCTGTCCCTCTCTATGCTGGAGTTGGCACTCCCTCTGTCCCTCTCTATGCTGGAGTTGGCACTCCCTCTGTCCCTCTCTATGCTGGAGTTGGCACTCCCTCTGTCCCTCTCTATGCTGGAGTTGGCACTCCCTCTGTCCCTCTCTATGCTGGAGTTGGCACTCCCTCTGTCCCTCTCTATGCTGGAGTTGGCACTCCCTCTGTCCCTCTCTATGCTGGAGTTGGCACTCCCTCTGTCCCTCACTATGCTGGAGTTGGCACTCCCTCTGTCCCTCTCTATGCTGGAGTTGGCACTCCCTCTGTCCCTCTCTATGCTGGAGTTGGCACTCCCTCTGTCCCTCTCTATGCTGGAGTTGGCACTCCCTCTGTCCCTCTCTATGCTGGAGTTGGCACTCCCTCTGTCCCTCTCTATGCTGGAGTTGGCACTCCCTCTGTCCCTCTCTATGCTGGAGTTGGCACTCCCTCTGTCCCTCTCTATGCTGGAGTTGGCACTCCCTCTGTCCCTCTCTATGCTGGAGTTGGCACTCCCTCTGTCCCTCTCTATGCTGGAGTTGGCACTCCCTCTGCCAGCAGAAAGAGGGGAAAAATCAAGAGTTTTGTCCGCACCTGTTTTTCTGTTACGGCTCATTAGTTTCCTGTATTTAGTTCCTGTCTTTTCTGTCTGTCATTGTCGGGGCATTGTAGTTGGATGTTGGTTCCTCTGTTTTTCCTGTTAAAAGTATGCTCTAATTGTGATGCCGTTTTCGTCACTCTGGGATATCTGTCTCAGTCCAGAGTTGCCTGTTTATTGGGAAATAAACCCTTTTTATATTAGTCTCTGTGCCTGTGTCCTACCTGTTATCTGCCAAAGCCGATTCGTGACACAGCTCTCTAATAACGAAAAAAAATAATTCCGTCTTAATATTTTTCATGATTACCGGTTAACTGTCGACACTGAATACGGATTCACACGAAACATCTCGATGTCCAGCCAAAAATAGACCTAACCGGGACTTTCTGAAGCTTTGTTCAGCCTGGTTTTATAGACATTCAATATATTTGCCTCACTATTAATTCAGTCATGTTTAGAGCTTCCCATGCAAGTCAACAGGACAATAAGAGTACACATTCTATACACATTGAACCATTCGTACTTTCTTTGTGAAACAGCTCACATGCTGTAGATGACTGAAGCTTTGTATGTAAACGGCTACTGCAGAAAGTCATTCACTCTGATACGTGAAACATTTCACATTTAAATGGCGACTGAAATAGCTCAGCTTAGGTGACAGGACTAAATGTCTTCTGATTGATCGCTTGCACAGTGATATTACTCAACGTCTGGGACCAAACTGTGATGTAAGGTGATGAAAGTGACATTCGACTGGTAGGTAAAGTGCTTCTAAGATGTCTTTGAGACCCCACAGACGCGGTAATGGCTGAACTTTCTGTTGTGGGTTGCAATACTGAGAAACATACTAGGGAAAAGAGTAGCTATTGCAAGGATATCTTTAAACGCACACTTTTCATGATGTGAATCGGTTGAATTTTTACCCTAGTTCCTGTTAGAAACCACCATGTTCTTTAACTGTAATAATGTATTACAATGAAGCAGATGGACAGAAATGTGTCATTTATTCATAAAATTATATTTTAACAATTTAAATTATTTATAAGTTGCATTTTTCCTGTACCGATAAACACAAATCCATGTTAATATACAGTGGGCTGGATTTAAACCGATGCTGCAGTAGTCGACGCACTGGAGGCAACAGCTTCCAATTGGTTTTTAATACTATAATTGGACAGTGATGTGCATTAGTTAGTACATACACATATCTGAAAATGCATTGTGTTTGTCAATAGGACATACTGTATATTATGTAACATAAGGACAGCGTACACAAAGTACACAGACCGTAAGTACACATAAGAACAGCGTATAGGAAATGCACTGACAGTAATTACACATACGCAACTTTTGTTTTGACTTATCTAAAGCAATGCAATAGCCAGTAATTCAATACAAAAAACTATTGTCAGATAATATACCTTTGGCTTTTATTGTTCCACACTTCAAATGTTTGTTACACGTTTGTTCATTAAAGGTACAAAATACACCTCAGTCCTTAAACTGCACATGGCACAAACGTTGCATTCATCACTGTTTAATTTTAACTGTTTGGGGTCAATTATATTTGTAGGCAGCTGTAATCCTCTGTAATTTCAGCTGGTTCCCGTTTGGTTGTTTTTCTCTTGGTTTCTATTGCATAAAGTTATTTGTTCTGTACGCTATTAGATGTGTTTGTCTGCTGAATTCTGGAATCTGTGTTACGCTGCTCAGTTCCAGTCTGCATGATGCAATGGTTGTTTAGAACAAGGCTTTGAGCCAGCAGTGTGATGACGGGACCTCCGTTTGGAGGGTGGCACATTAAAACCACAGAGGCACTTCTGTCATGCCACTGTAGACCGAGCTCACAATCCCTAGAGGAACCAGAATAAACACAGAACTTTCTTTTAGAGCTCCACATTACCTCAGAAAATACAGCGGTTTGAAGCTCTCTGCGAAGAGGCGGAAAACAAAACAGAGTGTCAGAAAGTTTACAACGCGGGTTACATAAGTGGAACTCTGCATGGTGCCTACCTGGTACTTTAGAGTCAGGGGAACGATGAAGGCTTGGAGGAGTGTAGGTGAAATGTGGAGTGGAAACAGCATGGGTGTTCCTGACAACTGCTGGAGGAGATACAACCAGGAAGGGAGCTGGGAAGATTTGCACAGGGTCGGCAGAGTCTGCAGTTATGCTCCAGTGTCGAGCTTTACATGCATGTCTTCTGAAATAAGTTCTCCATTTGCAAAACACTGATACACATTTTGAGATTGATTTGTAATGAGCTTTTTTTCCCCGAGACCTAGAGAATAATCTATTTCATTAAGATTTTAATATAATATTAACTTATTATTAGGATTATAATATTATTAGGATTAAAATATAACACAAATATTTTAGGATGAAAATATACTATAATATGATTAGTATTATACTATAATATAATTTGTATTATAGTATAATATGATTAGGATTATAATATAATAAAAACATATTTGTAATATAATAAAATATTATTCATATTATAATATCATTAGGATTATAATATTATTAGGATTACATCTGAAAATCAGTCCTAAAAAAGTTTCAACACTAGACAATCATTTTGACTTTCCATTTTCTTCACCTTTTCTAATCTCAGGCACTAGTATGAAGGTAAAACAGCGACATAAGTTTTTTTCTTGTAATTCGTTTTTTTCTTTGGAAACTAGTTTTGTACATAGGTTTTCTTTCTTGTAAATCAGTCTGTGCCCAAACGTTTCACTGCGTTTCCAAACAGAAACCCCAAACGTATTCTGACCAATGAACGGATAGCTATCTTAGCGTAGCGCTTTGAACTTCAACCAATCGTAATTTATTTTCGTGTCCATGCAGTAGTAATGAACATATTATTTTATTTAATACTGCATGGACATGAAAATACGTTTTACATAATCGAAAACTTACTTGAGGTAACAGATGCTGACCATGCCGAGCCATGGCTTTTCTTCTACCCTTTGTAAGGAGTAACGATTGGTTGAAGTTCAAAGGGCCACGCTAAGATAGCTATCCGTTCATCGGTCAGAATACGTTTGGGGTTTCTGTTTGGAAACGCAGTGAAACGTTTGGGCACAGACTGATTTACAAGAAAGAAAAACTTTTGTCACAGTGCTGGTGGAATATTAGTGACAAAACTCTGCGCGTTGGTTTTTTGTACAAAACCTATTACAAGAAAGAAAAACGTTTGTACAAAACGAGTTTCAAAAGAAAAAAACGAATTACAAGAAAAAAACTTATGTCGCTGTTTTACCTTCATACACTAGGCACTGAGCTGAAATGTTTTTATTAGTAAATACATGGATTGCAGTCACCTTCTGCTGAGGTACAGACAGTCTGAGTACTTGTACATGAGTTTCTATGTATGCCCTTTAGCACGTGTGCGTTCTGTGTGTATAAATGCTCACTGTAGGGGTGTAGAAAACCCACCTCAGGGCTTTTACAATTTCCAGACATCTTCTGACAAAAGCATTAATCCACTGTCATACGTTTCAACTCTGGAGGAGCAATTAGCCAAACAAGATACTCTGGTTGTACCAAAAGAGCAAAGCTCGTAACCAAACCGATCTGATCTACAGCAGACTTATTGTTTAGAGACAGTGAGCGGGAGAGGTGAAGAAAGTGGGTGAGTTTTCTATTTTTGGAAATAACGAGACGAGCATGAAATAAAGCAAAGGCCATATTCCCTGTTCGCCTACGAATGATAAAACCCCCAGGAGAATAGTTTTCACCGTCGAGAACGGATATAAATGCTGTGTAATACGAATTACAAGTGGATGTGTTGCTTGTTCGTTCTCTGGTTGTTGTTTTATCAATGAATAATAAATCAGTGAATACATGTGCGTACTTCACGTTAGATGTCAAGAGGACTGCATACTCCACTGTAGATGTTAATGGAATCAACACTGCACGCAGTGTATATAAAACAGAGCATATGTTCACTCTGCATACTATCGTACAGCCATGTATTCAGGTTATGTCGTTGTGAATTCATAGATTATGTTTAATCATACCTGATAATTCACTCAATATTATTTCATGTAGGTTACTAATTTACAGCTTGTTACCTGTATAAAAGACACCTGTTCATAGAAGCAATCGATCAGTCAGATTCCAAACTCTCCACCACGGCCAAGACCAAAGAGCTGTCCAGGGATGTCATGGGCCAGATTGTAGACGTACACAAGGCTGGAATGGGCTACAAGATCATCGCCAAGCAGCTTGGTAAGAAGGTGACAACAGTTGGTGTAATTATTCCCAAATGGAAGAAACACACAATTACAGTCAATCTCCCTCGGTCTGGGGCTCCATGCAAGATCTTACCTTCCTTCCCTCAGTTAGGGCATTGAAAATGGGTCATGTTTCTAAGGACTTGGAAAATTGTTTTCAATGTGTGTAATTTTTTAGGCAGGCAAATTATCAATCACATCTCAAGGGCCAGCAAAATGGAATTACTGAAATGGTTGGCAGCAAAATGGAATTACTGAAATGGTTGGCAGCAAAATGGAATTACTGAAATGGTTGGCAGCGAAATGGAATTACTGAAATGGTTGGCAACGAAATGGAATTACTGAAATGGTTCGCAGCAAAATGGAATTACTGAATTGGTTGGCAGCAAAATGGAATTACTGAAATGGTTGGCAGCGAAATGGAATTACTGAAATGGTTGGCAGCAAAATGGAATTACTGAAATGGTTGGCAGCGAAATGGAATTACTGAAATGGTTGGCAGCGAACTTTATCTTTACTTAAAACGTGGTTTAAAAACACGTAAAGCTCTCTCAGTGAAAATAAATGTATTCATTATTTAAAGCTGTCAAAAGGACAAATCATCCCTAAAATGTTTACATTTAGCGCATTTAGCAGACGCTCTTATCCAGAGCGACTTACAATAAGTGCGGGCATTTCACATATAGCTAAAACAAACATCAAAAAGGCAATAATTACATGTTCCTGGGTGGGTGCAGGGGGAAGTGCTAGAGATAGAAGGCGTGCTAGGAGAGGAGGAATGGGTGTTTTTGTGATGACATGCAAAGAACTCAACTTTGTCATTATCTGGATGAATGACTTTTAACAAACCTAAACGGGTGGATTTCAGTTTGTCATTTTAACTTGTGAATATATGAACTATTATAACTCTCAGTGCATTTATTATGTTCTCGGTTGCCCGGAAGCAATTTCAAGTAGCTCCGGTTTTAGTACTGGCTGGGACTTGATAAATGTTGGCTAATCTCTCGTGTCAGCTATGGCGTTCTCTATCATTTATCACGTCTTTAAAGATCCCCTAGTGGGAATATTAACAAGAACGTTGCCGTGGATAAAGTCTTTAACAAAGTCTTTAGGAATGTGGGAAGTGTATTTTCCACAGGCGTTTGATGAGAAACTCCAGCTCTGGTTGAAACATTACGTAAGTACGTACATATTACAATCTGAACTCAATAGCAATTCCAATATTTTTAGACGACACAAAGCTGTTTCATGGTAAGGCATAATACGATCATAATGTATAATACAAGTATTGATATATTCAATGCTTTCATGTTATTCGTTATATTCTATGACTATATTATGAACTATTATCTTGATTCGTGACATATGGTAATGGAGAAAGATCTGTCACAAAGTCATTTAACAAAAATGTTAAAGCTAAAGCAATGAGGCGCACGGTAATAAATATCTAGATTTGCCTCTGGAACGTTGTAATTTCACCATCTGATTGTTATGACTCATCGATATGTGCAAGTCCCTTGTATACACACACACACACACACACACACACACACACACACACACACACACAGAGACACACACACGCACACACACACACACACCTGGAAGACCTTACCCACTGGCCGGGTTTCTGAACAATGGGTTTTAGTACAAGGGCTCGTCATGAAGCACCTGTCCATATGGTGGTCGAGGAGACACAGAGGGTTAGGGTTAGAAGCACACAGGGTTGTGTGACACACACACACACACACACACACAGTGGTGTTGTTGTTCAAACCGGGCCAGATTCTGCCCCAGAGGCTGCATGAGCAGCAGGTGCTGACGTCAACTCGGTCTGAGACATGTTTGGGTTTGGGATCAGATTGCAGGGAGACCTTCGCTAATTTGGCGAGTGGGTTGACTTCAGGTCGTGTGTGTGTGTGTGTGTGTGTGTCTGACCTGGATACTGAACATTTTACTGACCTGAATACTGAACATTTTACTGACCTGAATACTGAACATTTTACTGACCTGGATACTGAACATTTTACTGACCTGGATACTGAACATTTTACTGACCTGGATACTGAACATTTTACTGACCTGGATACTGAACATTTTACTGACCTGGATACTGAACATTTTACTGACCTGGATACTGAACATTTTACTGACCTGGATACTGAACATTTTACTGACCTGGATACTGAACATTTTACTGACCTGGATACTGAACATTTTACTGACCTGGATACTGAACATTTTACTGACCTGGATACTGAACATTTTACTGACCTGGATACTGAACATTTTACTGACCTGGATACTGAACATTTTACTGACCTGGATACTGAACATTTTACTGACCTGGATACTGAACATTTTACTGACCTGGATACTGAACATTTTACTGACCTGGATACTGAACATTTTACTGACCTGGATACTGAACATTTTACTGACCTGGATACTGAACATTTTACTGACCTGGATACTGAACATATTACTGACCTGGATACTGAACATATTACTGACCTGGATACTGAACATTTTACTGACCTGGATACTGAACATTTTACTGACCTGGATACTGAACATTTTACTGACCTGAATACTGAACATATTACTGACCTGAATACTGAACATATTACTATCCTGAATACTGAACATATTACTGACCTGAATACTGAACATATTACTATCCTGAATACTGAACATATTACTATCCTGAATACTGAACATATTATATTACTCTCCTGAATACTGAACATATTATATTACTCTCCTGAATACTGAACATATTACTAACCTGAATACTGAACATATTACTAACCTGAATACTGAACATATTACTAACCTGAATACTGAACATATTACTAACCTGAATACTGAACATATTACTAACCTGAATACTGAACATATTACTCTCTTGCATCTAATCACCTCTTCTGTTTAAAGAAGCAATATTGTGTGAGTATATATCTGGTGTGAGTGCCTACACACAAGCCTGCTGGAAGTGCAGGGTTTGTTTCAGAGCCAATAGACTCTGGCCTGGAACACTGTTTTTATCTAAGCTATAGGCTCTCACTCTGTTTAGCCTGATGCAGAATGTCACCGCGTTCCCTCCTAAGCACAGTATTTGTCCAGTCTTTTGTCATTTCCCTTTCTGTCATTCCCCTTTATTCCCCATCATGTTTACACCCAGAGTTTAAAATGGTGCCGAGTTAACGTCTTGCTTACGGAGAGCACATTACACATTGTTCGATATCTGATCTTGGTCACAAGCTTATTCCTCGAGGTTTACAATAATTATACAATAAGTGGCCATAATGGGAAATGGAAAGAAAGTATAATTGATAGGTGAATGACTGCTGAGGGGCATATTTACAGGTCCAATTTATCGACATATCGGCAGTATTGTGCTGTAATGTTCAGCCGTTCAGTTTTAAAGGCGGCTTGTGGAGGTCAGTAAAGTGGGACAGATGGCTGGATTCTGAGGGCCACAGCACCCGACAAGAAGCTGTTGAGATGGCAACCTTTATTCTTCATGATTGCATGTGTTCCTTACCGTAAACATTTAGTCTCGTAACACGTGTATTTTTTACCACATGTAGTTCTTAAAATACCCTCACCTGCCGTTCTCTTCCTTTCACTTTGTCCTTCACCACCTAGCGATTTCTCCAACCTGCTCTTACTTTAATCAAGCTCTTTCTGCATAATGGAGCTTTTCAATTTTCACTTCATACATCTCCATTTTCTCCCTCGCCTATTTCTCTCTCCCCCTCTCTCCAGGTAGTCACGGTGAATGCTTGGTACAGCAGCTGCTCGTCTCTCTCTCGCTGCCCTTCACATTTCACTGGTCAGCTTGCAGTAATCAACACGAGTTACTCACGCGGGGAGTGAGCCTAATTAACGTGCACTGTACAAACACAGTGGGCCACATATGTGGGCATCCCAGAAAGAGTCGGCAGAACGGCACTACGGAGCTCGCCGGCCGGGTCCGAGGTTACAGGGAGATCTGAGTTTGGAACGACCTACCATATCTGTGAGAAAAATCTGAAAAGTCAGTATTCTGGTTGTTCTAGGAACAGATGTACATGTTCAAATGTGGCTCTAAAAAATTGATTTGTGCAAAACAGGTGTGTGGTCATTTTGTTTCACTGATGTGGTCAACCATAACGTACGATAAGTTAATGCAATTCCTGTTTTCAGCTTTTATTATCAAGTTTTTTTTGCTCACAAAGCGATGTCAGTGAACTTCAGGCCAAACCGGGAGCGATGGGAGTTTGAAAGTTAACCAGAAGACACAAATGGGAAAATGTTTAAACCAGAAGACACATATGTAAATGAGTAACCAGAAGACAAATGGGAAAATGTTGAAACCAGAAGACACATATGTAAATGAGTAACCAGAAGACAAATGGGAAAATGTTGAAACCAGAAGACACATATGTAAATGAGTAACCAGAAGACACATATGTAACTTAGTAACCAGAAGACGCATAGGGTGGGGTTATATCTGTCTCTGATCTTGCTGTAATCCAATCACACTGTACTCATCAACCAGTAGAGTGGTGTTATATCTGTCTAATTGGTTAATTCTGAACACAGCCACATCCCCAGTTTTACCAGAGGGTGTGCACACTTATGCAACCAGGTTATTGTAAGGTTTAAATTTTTCCCCCTCAAAGATTTTCGTTTTTGTTTTTCTATTGAATTGTTCGTGTTATAGGTCACATTAAAGGTGTAAAAAGTACAGATTTATCTTTGTCTTTATTTTTCCATTTGGCATTTTAGCAGGGGTGCATTTATATATCCACTGTTCGTGCATTTATATATCCACTGTTCGTGACTTTATATATCCACTGTTCGTGCAATTTAATATTCCAGCTACATGCAGAGTGTGGGTGTCTGTGTACAGTAGATCTTTATATCTCATATCATCACTCTAATTGTAACTATTTAAAGGAGAAATCTGTAACGTCTCTGCTTTCACCAGAGCTCCTAATTAACTCCAGATTTGATGTCTTCGGATTTGCTTTAAAGCAGAATATAACGTCCTATATTATTGAAAAGACTGGTAGCTCAAACTCGTTCAGATATGTAGCGTGCGGTGAAAGTGGAACGGTGGTTTGTATTTCCAATTCCGTTGGTCACCGGGCCTGAGATTAGTCATTCCTGTCTTTCCACCTCAATTACCGTCTGTACCTCGTCTCATCACGTAGTGAGTGCTCTTAATTGCCCTGGCCACCTAGGTGTTCTTACAGCTGGCAATTAAAAAGCACAGAGTCCACAGTCAGTTGTGAAGTAGACGATATAGATTCTTAGCATTACTGACAGGGCAATTATAAGACAAACGGGACAATAATTATTTCATCTGGTCGAGGCACCGATTTGAAAAGCTTCCGTTAAGAAGAATTAGCAAGAAAACACCGAGTACGTTTATGGATCTCGATTGTGGATCTCGATTGTGGATCTCGTTTATGGATCTCGATTGTGGATCTCGATTGTGGATCTCGTTTATGGATCTCGATTGTGGATCTCGATTGTGGATCTCGTTTATGGATCTCGATTGTGGATCTCGATTGTGGATCTCGATTGTGGATCTCGATTGTGGATCTCGTTTGTGGATCTCGATTGTGGATCTCGATTGTGGATCTCGTTTGTGGATCTCGATTGTGGATCTCGTTTGTGGATCTCGTTTGTGGATCTCGATTGTGGATCTCGATTGTGGATCTCGTTTGTGGATCTCGATTGTGGATCTCGTTTGTGGATCTCGATTGTGGATCTCGATTGTGGATCTCGATTGTGGATCTCGTTTGTGGATCTCGATTGTGGATCTCGATTGTGGATCTCGATTGTGGATCTCGATTGTGGATCTCGATTGTGGATCTCGATTGTGATCTCGATTGTGATCTCGATTGTGGATCTCGATTGTGATCTCGTTTGTGATCTCGTTTGTGATCTCGATTGTGGATCTCGTTTATGGATCTCGATTGTGATCTCGATTGTGATCTCGATTGTGATCTCGTTTGTGATCTCGATTGTGGATCTCGTTTGTGATCTCGATTGTGGATCTCGTTTGATCTCGATTGTGATCTCGTTTGTGGATCTCGATTGTGGATCTCG
>CM055745.1:1119741-1302241 GCA_029465975.1 Dallia pectoralis
GTTTTAATATATAGGACACTATGTTCAACCTGATTAAAAGCAAATCTGAAAACGTCGACTGATGAGGTAATTAGAAGCTCGTATGTGGTACGGAGATGTTAGACTTTCACTGTAAATAGTTCAAATGAGCATGATGATATAATTTGTAAACGCCTCAGAGACGTTAAACATGAACACGGTATCTGAGTCCTGCATGTGGACAAGTCAAAAGGTTTGCATTCATATTCACATTTTATCTTCGCAATGTTTGAAATCTCGTATATAATTTGTCACTATAATAATAGTTTGCCAACACAACTGTCTGTTTTCCTGAAGGCGTAGGAACTTTTATTTTCTTCAAATTACTAATATTTATGTGTTTTAATGTGCCAATATTGCACTTAAATGCAGACTTGCGATTGATCCGCGCCTCAATTCTGGGGCATCTATAAAAACACCCTTTGTGAATTTTTATGTCAGAGAAGACATTTTGGTTCCTCTAATGAGCAACTATAATTAGTGTTTGTATAAAGGAACACAGAGGGTCGGTCGTATTTCCATAACATGCCTTAATGAGCATCGTTAACACAGAGGAATAATTAGAAAGATGAACAAATATGTGATTACACACGTCGAACCTGTGAAACATTTTATGTGAAACTCTATATAAGCTCAATAAAGATTCCGTCGCCTGTCAGGTTTATCACACGGTTTCATATTTTTTATTGTCCGCAATGCAGATGTTTTACGTCCGGAGTCAGATGTCAATGTGCAGTGAACACAGGTTTCAGTGTGAATTGAAACCTGGGCGCACGTTGTCTGCAGTGTTTGTAGTTATAGATGCAGATCCCAGGGAATTTCAACTCCCTTGTGAGGGTCAAGCTACTTTAACAAATACGTTTTACTGTAATCAGGGGTGTATGAGCTAGAAAACAAGTATTTACAGACACATATTTCCACTACTGGTACCATGCCAGGCAGTTGTACACACATGTCAGCTTTAATCGAAAGGAAAAGTTTGCTAGGGAACCTGATAATACTGACCCCAAAGATGGTTAGTTAATGCAAGAGATATGTATGTGTATATTAAAAACCATTCAGACATTGAGACAGCAGGTCTGTTGGAAAGGCGGGACAAGCACACAGAGTTTGGTCACAGCAGGTCTGTTGGAAAGGCGGGACAAGAACACAGAGTTTGGTCACAGCAGGTCTGTTGGAAAGGCGGGACAAGCACACAGAGTTTGCCACAGAGACTTTTTCATATGTCGTTTTTTAGAGGACTCCTGAGGTATGGATTTTTTTTCACTGACGTTTTTGATGATGTGATCTGGTTTCTTTTGATGTAAATGCAATCATCTAATTGACCAGCTGTTGACATTTAACATTTTATAAGATTTAAATCCAAATATGATGATGTGTTCGCGGAATTCAGAATTATTTAAAGAGTAAAACATGAAAAATACACCCTTCAATCTATATATTTACATTCAGTATGAAGAAAAGGTTCAGTCAGAGATACTTCATTTGACAACATCCAGAACTTTCAAACTAATTGAAATTGCATGCATGCGATTTAAAATTCACACACACACACACACACACACACACACACACACACACACACACACACACACACACACATACACACACCTTCCTGTCCGTTGCTCTTTGTCTTCTTCTAATTACCAATTTCCATATTGGCTGTCTTTGCCAGACCTCAAGACAATTCTTTTCCCAGCACCTTCGGGGAAATGATTTCCTTTTGCTAAAGTGTCTTAATAATTACAGTGACATCAAGGTTAATTGCCTAATCTCTATTGCCATAGAGACATCCTGTTTAAATCCCCACACAATCTGCTTCTATAAATGGCAGCCATACGATCCCTGTTACAGAGGGAGGCTGTGACCTAATTAAGATTTGCACTAAAGCCAGGTATTTACTGACCAGGGAACAGTTGTAAATGAGTGACTTGTCATACTAGAACAATGCAACCAAGACCAGTAGATAGGGATATTTACATGTTCTCTGCTGTTCTGGAGCCTTGTTCTTTTTAGTAAGAAGTATTTCATGTCGCATAAATTGTGACAGAACCCCTGTGGTTCAGTCCTGCTGTGATTGTTCCAGTGCTGTTCCAGTTGTCCCAGTGCTGTCCCAGTTCTCCCAGTTCTGTCCCAGTTGTCCCAGTGTTGTCCCAGTGCTGTCCCAGTTCTCCCAGTTCTGTCCCAGTTGGCCCAGTGCTGTCCCAGTTGTCCTAGTGCTGTCCCAGTGTTGTCCCAGTGCTGTCCCAGTGTTGTCCCAGTGCTGTCCCAGTTGTCCCAGTTCTGTCCCAGTTGTCCCAGTGCTGTCCCAGTTGTCCCAGTGTTGTCCCAGTTCTGTCCCAGTTGTCCCAGTTCTGTCCCAGTTGTCCCCGTGCTGTCCCAGTTGTCCCAGTGTTGTCCCAGTTCTGTCCCAGTTGTCCCAGTGTTGTCCCAGTTCTGTCCCAGTTGGCCCAGTGCTGTCCCAGTTGTCCCAGTTCTCCCAGTTCTGTCCCAGTTGTCCCAGTGTTGTCCCAGTTCTGTCCCAGTTGTCCCAGTGTTGTCCCAGTTCTGTCCCAGTTGGCCCAGTTCTGTCCCAGTTGTCCCAGTGCTGTCCCAGTGTTGTCCCAGTTCTGTCCCAGTTGGCCCAGTTCTGTCCCAGTTGTCCCAGTGTTGTCCCAGTGTTGTCCCAGTGCTGTCCCAGTGTTGTCCCAGTTCTGTCCCAGTTGTCCCAGTTCTGTCCCAGTTGTCCCAGTTGTCCCAGTGCTGTCCCAGTGTTGTCCCAGTTCTGTCCCAGTGCTGTCCCAGTTGTCCCAGTTCTGGCCCAGTTGTCCCAGCTAAGTTGGTGTTAGCGTGTCACTTGTTTGTTCACTTCCTACTAGGGTACATGACTAGGGGGAAACAGTCTTATTCTATGCACTCACATTTTACAAGACATTTTAATAATTTAGTGATCAAATATCCAGAGCAAATTACAGGTAATTCACTGCTATAAGTCGCTTTGTATAACACACTCACCATTTAAAATATTGATCTTTAAAAAAAAATGTAATGGTAATTTTCTTGGTTGGTTAGAATAGTTTTTACAATAAGTATGTGTATATGTCACAGAACAGTATTGTAATTGATTTAAATGTAAAGTATTTAGCCTACATTAAACACTTCAGATGGTTAATACACTATGAAGTCACCCTCTCTATAGCAACTTAGCAGCATTGTGTGTGGTAGAATTCACATAATCTACGTTCATGTTGCTAGCCCATTTATCTCACTCTGGGATATGACAAATGGAACGGCACCTTCGATATGCTGATTACACAAAGTGAAGGTTAACGGTTTTAGAAGGCAGCCGGACATTTAGCGGAAACATCCACTGTCCTCTAGAGAAGAAAAAAATCTCTTTGTGTTTATTGGAGTTGCAGAACGTTTTGCATTCGATTTATTAAACCATAAGGATTTATTTCTTTAGGTAAGTAGATACGGTGTGTATCTGCTTACATATGACTGTGCTGGGGTGTGTCACATGAGTTATCTACTTATGACTGTGCTGGGATGTGTCACATGAGTTATCTACTTAATTAAGACTGTGCTGGGGTGTGTCACATGAGTTATCTACTTACTATAGAATGTGCTGGGATGTGTCACATGAGTTATCTACTTACTATTGACTGTGCTGGGGTGTGTCACATGAGTTATCTACTTATGACTGTGCTGGGATGTGTCACATGAGTTATCTACTTATGATACAGTAAATGCTTAAATCATCATCATTTTAGTGTCATTTTTCTCCACCAGTACCAAGATATTTTCACAGATAGACATTGAGTTTCCTCGTTTCTGGCCTCCTGAATTTCTAAAACAAGAAGCGTCATTTCTGATGTCCATGGTTGCATTGTGTTGGTGAGGTGGAAATGAATCCATTGATGTGTCCAGTTGGCTGGTTTGTCCTTCCTCTTGCATTGGCCAGGCTCACTCACTCATCCACCAATCAGGCGCGACCTTAGAGGTGACAAACAAGGACAGCCGCAATAGATCGCTCACAGATTTGCTTACATAACCAAATCATGCACTTGAAAGATTAATTGCTCGACAAACCGTTTAAGACAAGTCCCGTGGATATTAATTGAAGTTTGATTCATATATTTATAGGCTGTGTGACTTATTAGATGGGTGCCAAGCAAAAGTGGCGATGTGGACCTGAGTACAAAAGGGACGTGTAATTATGAGATGTAAAAGGCATTGCAAGATGAAAAGAAATTGCATCAACATACCAATAAACAAATTGTTTCATCAAAAGTGTAATCTCCTATACATTACAGTCTTCGAATCAATAAAGATTTACGTTTCGTAAAACGTGTCTTCGAAGTCTAATCAAACAGTGTCATCTTTTCCTTCAGCAAGGCGAACAACCAAAATGATTCATCATGGCAGCTCCTCTATTCCTTTTCGATGTCGACGGGTGAAATAAAATGTGGGGGTAAATGTTAGCTCTAGGACCGCACTCAATTCCTGCAGTCGACCGGGTTTTTTGGGAACGTTCAATCATCTGACCTCCAGACACAGATGCAGTGTAATGGAACGTCTAGGCAGGACATAACGAAAGGAAACTATAACAAAAGAAACTCTGAACAACTCTGCAAGACAGAAGCCACTGTAACGCCAAATAAAGACTAAGAAGACACACCAGGAAAGGAGAAACTTAAACAAGGACAGTGATTAGGGAAACAGGTGAGGGCAACAAACTGCAAAAATCCAAATGAGGGACAGACTACTTTAGATCTCATTAGATCTCATGGCCAACTAGCCACAGCTAGTTGAATTTAAGACCGAAGTTGAGAAACTTTATGCTGCTCTACTAAGTAGTATACGGTAGAGCATCATAAATAATAAGTAAGGCAATTAATAAGTAAAGCTACCAAAATACCATCACTATTCTGGATGAACAACACGGCTGAGGTCTTGACAGATAAAGCTATTTGCAGAAACTGGACGACTCAGTAGGACAAGAGCGTGTATTTATACTGATCTAAACGTTCCACCTGATTGGCCGAGGACACGGGCCAATAGTGGAATTCACAGATATGAGTTATGAATATGCATTGTCTATCAAAATTTTAAGAACAGTCAAATGTTCCCAGTCCTTATCAAAATGTGAGGACCTGAACAACCTGATATGTTACAACGGTAAAACAGAGTAATAAAAAAAAGACTGTTTTAAAGGAACAAGTTATGGGTTCACATCTGCTGCTCTTCTGCCACAATGGAACTAAATATAAAGTAAATGCTAACTCCAAATGTCCCATCTTTTGTTACTTACTTACAAATCCTCTGTCCGTATACAAATTGTGTTGGAACAGGCTGTGTAACTACAACCTCCTAATGAGTATTTGGACAGTATTGAACTGCAGGAAGTATCATACAGATGATTAGAAAAAGGCGATTGACAAAGGAAGGCAGACCGAAAAATATAACCAATAAAAATGTAGGTCATTCCATTTTAGAAACTACTGACAATTAAAGCCACAGCCGAATCAGAATACAAGTTTCTTAGAGTCAGCAGCTTGCGTTCGCTTCAGGGACATTTTACCACTGGTTGAAGTAAGCAAGTCTCAGTTTCAACTGTGAATAAAACATTTTGATTTGCAGGTTTATTTTGTATAACCTTACCTAGATCTATGGCTTGACGCTTAGCTCAAAGGTCTACGTATACATTTTGTAGTTGACTTAGTTCTTGCCATGAAGTGTCGGCCTTTACATCAGCTGTGTGAATTTTCTAATCTTATCCAATCAATTACATTTTCTACAGGTAGAATCAAAGCAAGTTCTAGATAAATCCTAAATTTAATCAAAGAACACAGCATGCATCTGAGCTTAATTTGAAGTGTAATGGGAACACAATAAGTAGGTATTCTCCTGGAATCAATAATACATTGTACACTGTCACGATTCCCTTCGAAGCTGCCTGCCTTTGTTAGCCAGGGATATTTCGCCGGTCGTCACCGGCCTTCTGGCCACTCTGCTCCTCCTGTCTTCACTTCATTTGTCTTGTCATTACACACACCAGTTTTCCCCAGGTTTCCATAGTAATCACAAAACCTAGGAGTGCATCTGTAATCTTGTTAATAATTAGCCACCATATGTCCTTGATACCATTCTGCTGTTTCCACCACAGTCACACAAATCACCAAGGAAATACCTGCTTAAATCACATATTCAATCATGTTATCAGTATTCACTCTGAGGTAGCGTCATGTCTGTGTTTTCTAAAAGTCCAAGGCACATCATGTTTTTTTCTCTCAGAACGGTCCTACACATTACAAGGTAAATGATCAATGATTGATTACACTGGCATTTATACAGTTTAATGGCACCTGGCTTTGGTCATTGAACTGTAACATTTTTCTTTATTATTCACTAACTGAACATGTAAGTGTGGCATATCGTATCTCACGTATGTGGTGAAAGGCAATATTCTACTAGAGTCTTCTCACTTGAAAATAAGATGTGCAACAATGTCACATATTTTCCTCTGCAGCCACGCACGCCATGTAAACATTACAGTTTTATAGAATCGTTAATTAACTCAATCCGTCTGGGAGCACCTGGCCCATCTGGGCTTCCGTAGTTTGTGATGAATAATCAGGTAACCGTGACCACAGATCACAACCGATATCCAAGCAATCCATTTTATTCTTCATTTTGGTGTGACGACCCAAATGCCAATTAGTTTATCTCCGTTGTGTTTATGGACATACAGAATCAATGACCCCAGTTGGAACAAACTACCCAGAACATGTAAAATCCCAGGAAAAAGGGAATTATATGTTGACATTGAAAACAAGAGGTTCAATTGATACATCGCTGAGGCGTTCTTACAGATATGTTTTAGGGAGATGTTGTCCCGGAACATCTGCTTGCGTAGCCAGCTCAAAGAACAACTGACATGATGTCAAAACGCGAGCAGATTCTGCCTGGAACCCAGAGGATAACATGCTGTTCTCTGAACAGCACAGGGGTATTCCTTCATCCCAGGCTTTTCCAAACTCAAAGCCGAAAGCTTTCAACGTTGACATCAAATGAAACATCTTAAGAGCCTCTTAAGACCCTAGGCTAAATATGCACTGGAGAACCTACGAGTGACACCCAACTGATCTACCTCTTGTTGGAAGATCTTTGAAATGGAATGTTAACCTTTGTCTGAGAAGAAACCAACAGAAGATACTTATTTTACAAGAGCCTCAGCAAAAACTGGGGTCTGGGATTTTCTGCAGTGGGAAGGACTCATGGAAAAAAGTCGCCCCACAAATGACAATTATGAGAACCTGATAAGTACTATACTACCATCTGCGGGGGGAAACCAATACCTTCAATTAAAACCCTTCTGAAAGGTTAGAAAGGTTTCCTAGAAATGCCTTGGACTGGGTCTTTTTGGTTCAGTTTGCCCAAACATAACAGTCTTAAAGTTGTGTTCAGTGTAAATTCCAGAGCTACTAGAAAAGTCATGACAGTATCACAAATTCAACATGACTTGCTTGGTCATATGGAAACATAGTTACAAACCTTGAGCTGCAGATTTTAAATAGATACTGTGCCATTGTTGTGTTTGATTTAGGTTTAGTTTGCTAGGCCTTCTGTGTTTAGTTTAAAATATGTTACAATCCCCACTGAATCAGGCAGGTGGCAGATTGCAAAAGGCAACAAATGAGAGAAAAAATGAATTACTCAACATTTAATGTTTATCAAAAGCCTCAATGTTAATTTTAAGATCAAATTAAGTTTACGCACAAAATCAAACAAAGATGAAAAGAAACACATGGTAAATGCAGGATATCTGATCTGGTTACTAATTCTGCTGTCTCAAAGTCTCAACCATCGTCATTAAAAGAATAATATCCCGTTAGGTCAAATATAGTTGGTGTTACATTGGTTTGTGTGCATTTAGTTTCGACGTAACTGTAATCCAAGCTTTTATTATTTCTTATTATGATTTGAGGCCGTGTACGAATATGTGGCCACGCTCGCCCACCTACATATTTTTGATTACATTTCAGATCCCGACCTTGTAGGACAGGGCGCTTTTCTCCGCCGCATACAATAAAACACACGTTCTCATATTTCTCTTTCATTGTATCTTGTCTTTTATGTCTCGTAAACATGCAGGTTGATTGTGCATCGCCAAGTGATTAAGATTAATTGTGTTGTTGTGGGTGTATAGACAGAAATGTGAAGTGGTAAACAGCCCACAGAGGGAAATCTATAATGAGCATTACGAAGATTGAAAAACATCTCAGAGGTCAGACGAGTGGTGTTTGTTAAAGAAAACCAAATGTTTGTTGTTTATTATTACATATATCTAGACATATAAAACCGGCTTCATATGGATATTTAATTCATAAAAATGTACTAACTGAACGTAATTAGGAGTGTTTTGACCTTTCTTTGTAATTGTCTTACTTCAAAAACGCTTTTCAAATCAATATGGATCTTTATCTGAGTATTCATGTTGTTCAACACAAGATGTAATTATTTCGCTATGCAAGACCAGTTTGAAACTCTGACACCAAATACCAAGATGATTTTATCATCGATTTGTGAATTTCCAGAGTCAAATGAGCAGTGAAAGCAGTAGTAATGAAGATTCAGAACCAGCAGTCTGTTCATGGTGCAATTCTTCACAAATTGAAGCAAACCAGCACATTCAAAAGATACCAAATGAGAACATATTTCATCGCAACCATTTAAATGTGCTAAACACACCTGAGAACCATCGCAATGCATGCTGGTTATTGTTATAATTTAATTGATCAAAAACAATATATTATTCATTATGTATGTACATCATAATGTACATAATGAATAATATAGAGGACTAACCAATAGCCTGGTTATATACAATATAATGAATAATATAGAGGACTAACCAATAGCCTGGTTATATACAGTATAATGAATAATATAGAGGACTAACCAATAGCCTGGTTATATACAATATAATGAATAATATAGAGGACTAACCAATAGCCTATATACAGTGAATATATACAGTATAATGTATAATGAATAATATAGAGGACTAACCAATAGCCTGGTTATATACAGTATAATGAATAATATAGAGGACTAACCAATAGCCTGGTTATATACAATATAATGAATAATATAGAGGACTAACCAATAGCCTGGTTATATACAATATAATGAATAATATAGAGGACTAACCAATAGCCTGGTTATATACAATATAATGAATAATATAGAGGACTAACCAATAGCCTGGTTATATACAATATAATGAATAATATAGAGGACTAACCAATAGCCTGGTTATATACAATATAATGAATAATATAGAGGACTAACCAATAGCCTGGTTATATACAATATAATGAATAATATAGAGGACTAACCAATAGCCTGGTTATATACAGTATAATGAATAATATAGAGGACTAACCAATAGCCTGGTTATATACAGTATAATGAATAATATAGAGGACTAACCAATAGCCTGGTTATATACAGTATAATGAATAATATGAATAATATAGAGGACTAACCAAACCAATAGCCTGGTTATATACAATATAATGAATAATATAGAGGACTAACCAATAGCCTGGTTATATACAGTATAATGAATAATATAGAGGACTAACCAATAGCCTGGTTATATACAGTATAATGAATAATATAGGACTAACCAATAGCCTGGTTATATACAGTATAATGAATAATATAGAGGACTAACCAATAGCCTGGTTATATACAGTATAATGAATAATATAGAGGACTAACCAATAGCCTGGTTATATACAGTATAATGAATAATATAGAGGACTAACCAATAGGACTAACCAATAGCCTGGTTATATACAGTATAATGAATAATATAGAGGACTAACCAATAGCCTGGTTATATACAATATAATGAATAATATAGAGGACTGACTAACCAATAGCCTGGTTATATACAGTATAATGAATAATATAGAGGACTAACCAATAGCCTGGTTATATACAGTATAATGAATAATATAGGACTAACCAATAGCCTGGTTATATACAATATAATGAATAATATAGAGGACTAACCAATAGCCTGGTTATATACAGTATAATGAATAATATAGAGGACTAACCAATAGCCTGGTTATATACAATATAATGAATAATATAGAGGACTAACCAATAGCCTGGTTATATACAATATAATGAATAATATAGAGGACTAACCAATAGCCTGGTTATATACAGTATAATGAATAATATAGAGGACTAACCAATAGCCTGGTTATATACAATATAATGAATAATATAGAGGACTAACCAATAGCCTGGTTATATACAATATAATGAATAATATAGAGGACTAACCAATAGCCTGGTTATATACAATATAATGAATAATATAGAGGACTAACCAATAGCCTGGTTATATACAGTATAATGAATAATATAGAGGACTAACCAATAGCCTGGTTATATACAATATAATGAATAATATAGAGGACTAACCAATAGCCTGGTTATATACAGTATAATGAATAATATAGAGGACTAACCAATAGCCTGGTTATATACAGTATAATGAATAATATAGAGGACTAACCAATAGCCTGGTTATATACAGTATAATGAATAATATAGAGGACTAACCAATAGCCTAGTTATATACAGTATAATGAATAATATAGAGGACTAACCAATAGCCTGGTTATATACAGTATAATGAATAATATAGAGGACTAACCAATAGCCTGGTTATATACAATATAATGAATAATATAGAGGACTAACCAATAGCCTGGTTATATACAATATAATGAATAATATAGAGGACTAACCAATAGCCTGGTTATATACAGTATAATGAATAATATAGGACTAACCAATCACAATAACCTGGCTATATACAGGTAGTACAATAGATGTGCAGGTTATTGTGGTATTTGAGATTCATAAAGATGGAGGCAAGTTGACTAAGCACCAGTATAGAAATGAACCAGCAGCAGTGTGACTATAAAACTGTGTGTAGTGTTTATGTGTTCATGTGATGATGATTAGGCAGAAATCCACTCATACCACAGATCTGTATAAACGGGTACAGTATATCCGCTTAGTCACTAGGAATGTTTCAAAAGTCACTCTGGAGTTCACCGTGAGTTCGCATATATATGGTCATGCATGGTCTCGTCGCATATTGGATCGGAGTTTTGCTTTTGCTGTGAAAGTATGACGAACACAGCTTGAGTCCCCATAAGCCTGTGACACCAGTGTTTGTCAAGTAACACAGCAGCACAAAACCCAAATATTCCACACAGTTGTCCTTCAGAGTGCTGTGAGTCGTGAAGACCATCTCTACTGCCATCTAGTGGTTTGCACCAGAGTGCAGTTACGCGGTATCTTTTGCCACTGCATCATTTAAAACATGTATTCATTGTGACCTTGCATTTGTATTGCAACCGTGAGGGGGAGTTGGGGGGTAGGCCTAACACGGGGAATCTTATAACCCTTTTCTGACCAGGGATGAGATAATGATAGATAGATAATGTCCCTGTGATTGAAGGGCTTAGAATAACTAGTTTAGTGATGGACAGAGTCTGTTTCAATTAATGACAGTGTGTTATTGAAGATCACCATGGATACACTCATATGATATAGGATATGACTAATCTATAATTAATAATGATTATGTGATTATGAACACAAATGGAGAGAAAGTGGGACTGTTTCCTCAGATTACATCCATACCGTAACGGCTCGATCTCACACACACACATAGGTGAACACAAACGCACACGCGCACGCACACGCACACACACACACACACACGGTACATCAACTTGCCTGTGCTAGAATAGGATCTCCAAATTGATAATTGAATTAATTTTGCCAATAGAACTAAATTAAAATAAATAAAACATATTCATACAAAAACATATAAAATGAATACACTACCTTTAAAGACATGTGAAGTTAGGAAATAGTGTTGGAAAAAGGTTTGCAATGCTACAGCAGGTGACATGACTTCAGAATAAAGAAGCTGTTATGAACTTGTCAAAACCTATAACATGTGACGTCTTCCATCATTCCATCTGGATCTTTATGGATCTGAGGACTTGTTTTAGGTTGCTCATGTATCAACTTAATATGCATCTCCAAGTCACATCCTGCTTTACCCAACACAGTTGTTTCTTTCACTGTAAAATATGTACATGCTGTCACTTGCAGGTAACAATTTTAATAGTTTAATAGTTTCAAAATTACGGTTTTACATTTGAAAATAAATTATTTAAGTTAAACGTCAGAATACACATTGAGGCAATAGTGCATTTTTGTTGAATTTAATTCAATTTTGTCAGAATCTGACCCTTTTAAAGTTAACAGACCTGACTGAACACAGTCGATTAACAAGTTGAAACAGTGTTGAATTAATAGAAAATAATATTCAGAAAATATTTTTTGTTTTATTCAGATATAACACTGTTTTTTCTTGTTCCTCGACTGTGTTCAGTTACGTCAGTTAACTCAATTAGAGTCCGTATCTGACACAATTCAGTGAAATTGCCGAGGCGAGCGCTTACGAAACCTAACGCCCAGGTAACTAAGCATGCAACGTGCGTACCCGTTTCACAATTTCATACCGGTACGCCGAAGAAACAGAGGGAGGCCGTGGGAGAAATCACATGACATGGCTGTTTAGAGAGACAATTACCCCACAGGGAAATTCGGTGGGATCCATTGACGGGCAGACAGCATGACATTTCAGATAAAAGCTCTGGCTCACGGTTTCAGATGGAGGCTGACTAATATGCTAATATTAGATAATGGCGGTTTGTGCTGTCAATGCGTCTCCTTCATCTCCCATTCTGCGCAGTCAGGTAAACAAATGTTTACACGGGCAGTTTGGTGACAATGATCAATGCCTGTTATGTGTGCCATTATATCTAATGGCATATTGGACAAGGGGTTTATTGGCACATTGTGGTGGTGGTCGGGGGGGAATGACACAATTTCGCAGGCGTGTGAATATTTTATGCAGTGAACTCATTAGATGGTTCTCCTAGTTTGTTCCCAGCCAGAGTATTTGCGTGATGAATTATACATTTTTATATTAAGAAATATGAAAACATACAGCTCCCAGATACAGACGAGATATGAGGCCTCCGGGAGCACGTTGGGATAACTGGCTATATTTATTTTGCACATCAAAAGGGGCTGCTCCTTGACCCAATTTAATGGGTGCATCACATTATTTCTGGCTACGCTGAGTAACAGTATGCATTTATTTTGTTTTTAAAGACAACCTTTTTTTAATAAAATGAACACCTTATCACCCAATAAGTTCAGTAAAATGCTTAAGCCGTTATATTCTTTCTCCTTCAACACACTTGGACCACAGAACCGTAGTCAGTGAGTAACTTGAGTTGGACCTCTCAGGAACACCAGCGTTTACAACAGAATATCGGTAACTTCATTATAGCTGGACTTGTCTAGAGCGCTTTACTGGATTTATTTTTCAAGAGAGTCTTCCTGCTGAAATCCAATGCTTGTCAACGCTTGTGGTGACTCTAATGTGTCTTGTGTCATTTGGGAATAATTAACTTTTTCTATTATTGAAGTAATAATGGTTTGACATACAAGTGCTGTGATACTCTTGACATATAGGCCGACAGGGAAAAATAAATATTTTCTAGGTATTTAAATTTAAATTCAAACACTGTCCAAAAGTTACTGTAAAATAGATGATTGCTACAGCTAAGGACAGGAGCAGACTACAGCGTATCATCCGCTCAGCTGAAAAGGTGATTGGCTGCAATCTGCCTAGCCTCGAGGATCTGCACACCTCGAGGGCTCTGAAGCGAGCTAGGAAGATTGTGGCAGACCCCTCTCACCCTGGACACTCACTGTTCAATCCACTCCCCTCTGGCAGAAGGCTTCGGTCCATCAGGACCAAAACCTCACGCCACAAAAACAGTTTCTTTCCATGTGCTACTGGCCTCCTCAACAAGGCCAGAGGTGCACACAAGCCTTGAACTCTGACACATTGCACACAAGCCTTGAACTCTGACCTATTCCTTTTTGCACATTGCCTGATTTTGCTCTACAATATTTGCTCTATTGCACTGTTGTTTTTCGGTATTTTGTTTAGCATCTTGTATATTACTTATCCATATACCCCCTCAGCCCTTTAGTATAATTTATATTGTTATATTCATATGTTGTATGTAAGCACCTTCCTGCCACAGTAAAGTCCTTGTATGTTCACACATTCAATGGCGATTAAACACCTTTCTGATTCTGATGATTCCATAGAACACATTCTAAAAGTTCAATTTATTCTTTACAGAAGAGTACACTATTAATTGCAATTAACTATTTTAACCCTTTGGCAGAACTTACAGAAATACAATTAAGCACAATAAAAACCACATGGAAGCTTACTACCCAGCTGGGACCAGAACCTGCTGAAGGACCGTCCTGTGATTTGTCCTGGGCTACAGGTTGTAACCAGAGCTCTCTAAATCATCTCTAAATGCTTCTCCAGGTCAATAAGCTCCATTAGGATTTGACACATCTGACAACTGGATGTATGACTGAGGCCTCCACACAATCAGGTGTCCATTTCACACCCTAGTGAACCCCCATCTCCTTGGCTTGGAAGGTCTCAAGGTCCCTGATGAAGATCTGACCTCCGATCAAGACTTTCCAAGTTGTCAAGACGTCTTTACAACCATCGTGATAAGCACACCTTCCATTTTGGCGGTAGCGTGAAATATATGCCTGGTGTGTAACAAATGTAATCGAGATATACTACATCTCGGGTCCAGATCACGTTATAAATGTGTGGCGACCCTCTGACCTCATAAACAATAATATAAATGTGTTATTACCCCGGCAGATAACATGTTTAGATATTACCCGAGTTCTTAGCCTGTTCAAAGGCTGTGAATACTAATTACTTTCAGTTTGATGACTTCGATAACTAGATATTTATTTTGCACTTCGGAACAGGGCGGTTCTATGCTATTCTTTGCTGGGTCCTTCGCGTACGAAACGCAGATAGAAAATTAGTTAAATGTCCATCAGCTCCTAGAAGCACATCAGATACATTCACATTTCGGTCAGATTAAACACACATAAGCGCACCCCAGAGCTGGCTCCACTCGTATCACCCTGGGCACGCCCTGTCATTACTCGGGAATCAGATTCACCTTTCCCCGCGTTAAAAATGGCTCCGCTCTTAAATGAGGCTAAAGTATCTGTGAATGACGAAGTGCGTTATGGGGGACGTCAACATCTGAAGCCGTATGAAGACCGACGAGTTGTCAGGCAAATAGCATTTCATTTGTTCATTTTTAATAGCATAGCACTTTTTGCTGCTGGTAACTATTTGAGTTTGTGCTCTTATTTAATGTGCTTAACGAAAATGAGAGATGGGAAAGAGCTGGCAACTACTCATCGAGTCAGAATGAGAGCAACCGAGACGGGGGAACGAAGAAACAAACTGCCCCGGTCGCCGGGTTTAAGGCGGAACGTTTTGTATCATTGATCGTAATTTCTTGTCAGAGCTAATGCTGACCTCTGTGAGTTATCATTTAGGTGGCTGGCATGCAAAAGCCTTTCCCCATTACCTGGCACACCATACCGCAAATATACCTCCAAACAATTGAATCAAAGTGAAAATTCTCCGCTCTGAAGCATCATTGCTTTCGTGTCGTGATCTATCCCATTGCTTTGAATCTGTTAACCTTTTCTGAGGGTGGCGAGATCACCCTGCTTCAGAGATTATCTACTGACACATTTATCAGGAGATGACAAATGAGCTGTCCTTCCAGAAGCCTGATTACTTGACCTTTATTCCGCACAAGCCAAGGGGGCCTGACGGAGCTAAGTGGTGCCAGTCTTAAATCTAGCTCAGCAAGAAGGAAATGCCCGTTTGGAGCTGTCCATTACAATGCGATGCCATGCGGCCAATTTAAACACAAATTAAGCAAGAAGTTATTAAGATTGCCTGTGGCCTACAGCCCTAATTGAAATGGTTACGATTCCAGGAACAGGTAGACGCTGGAAGATCACGTTCTGTTTGTAGCGCGGCGGAGGGCGATAAGTATTAAACATTAAAAGCGGAGAAAAGTAAATTGTTCATTTAGGCACACTGATTCGAGATCGTTATATGTGCTGAGGCTGGTGTCTGGAGAGAAATGCGCCTGTTCCAGTTTTCTCATTTTCGGCGTGTCTGTAGTTTTGTCTCGGAGCGTATTGTCATTTGTAGCTGTAATTGCGTGTTTCTTCCTCGGCGGTTCGTGATATTGAAACGGCATCGGCACCGGCGGACTATTATGACGTGAATGTCACAACAGATAGCAATTCCCGACGACGAGATGCAAAAAAACAATCTTGCATAGCTGAGGCAATCAGAGTTGCACAGAGAAATATTTAATGCATGCGACCATCATTCTCAATGTGAATTATCTTTAACTCAAGCGCACGGTAGAAAATAAACTCTGAGTACTCTTCTGTTAAATGAGTATGGCTAGGTTGCTACTGTTAATTATTGTTACTTAGTTTGTGTTTAAAGGGCGACACACTCAATATTCTTCCCTAGCAGCAGTTATGACACATGTCTCTGTTCGCTTTAGAGTGTAGCCTGGACGTGCTACTGTTTCTCCCACTCAGTCACCTAAATGAGCTCGCGCGCTCTCCCGTAAAGTATCAGAAATATTACCGCTAATTATTTCATGCTGGCGAAGAGCCCTATTCATCAAACTGAAGCACCAAGTTCTGAGGCAACCCTCTCCCAAAGAACAACATTATTTCTCTCATGGTGAGAATACCAGTGCAGAGCAATGCTCACTAAGACGGGATAAACGCACGCCGTTCTCCTTGGGCCTAAAAGCTGGTTGATAAACTGCATCAGGACAGTTTCGCTGACGTAGGTTACACGCTGTCTTGGAAATGATGCAGCCCCAGAAATATTTCTATAGTCTTGGGTAGAAGGGGGTGGTATTAGATTGTGAATTAAACCCGCACACCAGGACAAACCAAGAGGCAGCTTCTAAATATACTTTTTCAACAGAGACATGTGAGGTAAAATCTTAGCGCTGGGTGAAGCATTGTTCAATTTGTATAAATAATGAATTATTTAATATCTAATAGTTGTTCATATTTTCACCCAGTAGAAAGTCTGCGCCTTCAGATAAAAACACAGTGTTTTTATCTGAATGGTTAATGTTATAGCGTTAGCACTGAGGATAATGTTATAGCGTTAGCACTGAGGATAATTTATAGCGTTAGCACTGAGGATAATGTAATACCATTAGCACTGAGGATAATGTTATACCGTTAGCACTGAGGATACTGTTATACCGTTAGCACTGATGATAATGTTATACCGTTAGCACTGAGGATAATGTTATACCGTTAGCACTGAGGATAATGTAATACTGTTAGCACTGAGGATAATGTAATACCGTTAGCACTGAGGATAATTTAATACTGTTAGCACTGAGGATAATGTTATACCGTTAGCACTGAGGATAATGTTATAGCGTTAGCACTGAGGATAATGTCATACCGTTAGCACTGAGGATAATGTTATAGCGTTAGCACTGATGATAATGTTATAGCGTTAGCACTGAGGATAATGTTATACCGTTAGCACTGAGGATAATGTTATAGCGTTAGCACTGATGATAATGTTATAGCGTTAGCACTGAGGATAATGTTATACCGTTAGCCCAGATGATAATGTTATAGCGTTAGCACTGAGGATAATGTTATAGCGTTAGCACTGAGGATAATGTTATACCGTTAGCACTGAGGATAATGTTATACCGTTAGCACTGATGATAATGTTATACCGTTAGCACTGAGGATAATGTTATACCGTTAGCACTGAGGATAATGTAATACTGTTAGCACTGAGGATAATGTAATACCGTTAGCACTGAGGATAATTTAATACTGTTAGCACTGACGATAATGTTATACCGTTAGCACTGAGGATAATGTTATACCGTTAGCACTGAGGATAATGTAATACCGTTAGCACTGAGGATAATGTTATAGCGTTAGCACTGATGATAATGTTATAGCGTTAGCACTGAGAATAATGTTATACCGTTAGCCCTGATGATAATGTTATAGCGTTAGCACTGAGGATAATGTTATAGCGTTAGCACTGAGGATAATGTTATACCGTTAGCACTGAGGATAATGTAATACCGTTAGCACTGAGGATAATGTTATAGCGTTAGCACTGAGGATAATCTTATAGCGTTAGCACTGAGGATAATGTTATAGCGTTAGCACTGAGGATTCCACTGAATGTTATTTCAAATAAGTTTGACTTTCTGTACTGTGGTTAACAAGCTCCCCACCTCAACAGTACCACACAGTAATACTCAACAGTACCACACAGTAGTACTCAACAGTACCACACGGTAGTACTCAACAGTACCACAGAGTAATACTCAACAGTACCACAGAGTAATACTCAACAGTACGACACAGTAGTACTCAACAGTACCACATGGTAATACTCAACAGTACCCCACGGTAGTACTCAACAGTACCACACAGTAATACTCAACAGTACCACACAGTAGTACTCAACAGAACCACACAGTAGTACTCAACAGTACCACACAGTAATACTCAAGAGTACCACATGGTAATACTCAGTAATACTAAAGCGACTCTGGCATGCAGTACATTGGCCCGGGGCAACCCTGTTAGTATTTTAAACAGCACACTCAATTTCACGACCAAATGACCTTTAAACATCCCGCAGCTTGACAGGCTTTTCAATCACCAATTAGCTTTAGTCTACTTCACCCAAACCCCAACGTCTCGAGGGAAAGCCAGTCGATCGATCCCTTGGTTGCCAGCGTTGTCGTCCGAGGGACGAGGCTGTCTTTGTTTTAGGAACTTGTCCATCGGCCCAGAGTCAACTACCTCTCTTTAGAGTCACCTACCTCTCTATCAGAGTATATGCCATTGTGATAATATGTATATTTTTAGTTTGTAAATGTCAGTCCATAACTGAAGCACTTTATCCATGACCTTTTATGTACCTGCTGTGTTTTTTGACCAGATGTTTGACTTGTTGTAGACATTCACTTAACATAATATGCTGCTAGCCAACATGCCTCCATAAACAGTCAGAGAGCCTTCTGGGAAATAAAAGTTCATTAGCGTTGATGACTGAACACTCTGGATCATCAGTTTATGGCATGACTGCCCACCAGTAATTAAATGTCATTTTCTTCTTCATCGGCAATGTCTGGAAAAACTGGTCTGGAAAGGTCAACGGAAAAACAGTCCTGTGATGACAAGTGTGAGGCAAATGACAACGGGATAAAATCAAATTAAAAATCCAAGTGTGTGAGTTTAAAAAAACAACACACATGGCAAGTGAAGGAATTTAGTTGCATGTGTTTGTAAATGATCAGACCTGTTGTATGAAATCACGCTGGGATAATTAAAAATAGGTTAAATGACAGTCAGCAGAAATGGAATACGCCCAGCGTGTAAGAATAGCTGGCACGTCAACCACAGACCCCCTGCAGAGTCCGGACCACAGGATTATCGCTTCCATCTCAGCTGGTCCCTGTGGGCACTCAGATTGGCTTTCACAGGCTCCACATTGGCTTGGATAAATGTGTGTAATACACCTCCATATTAAACAAAAATGTAACAATGAAATGCGATCTACTTCAAATTCCTCAGTGGTGCAAGAACAGCGTGCCTGCTGTGTTGGAGAATTAGGTCACTGTGGACGTGTTGTGTCCATGTAAAATGTAGCCGGAGACATCATCAGCACATTACCTCACATTACCAGGACATTGCCGCACATTCATTGCCGCACATTACCAGCACATTGCCACACATTACCTCAAATTATCAGCACATTGCCGCACATTACCTCACATTACCAGCACATTACCAGCACATTACCAGCACATTACCTCACATTATCAGCACATTATCAGCATATTACCTCACATTATCAGCACATTACCTCACATTATCAGCACATTACCTCACATTATCAGCATATTACCTCACATTATCAGCCCATTACCTCACATCATCAGCACATTATCAGCACGTTACCTTGCATTATCAGCACGTTACCTCACATTACCAGCACATTACCTCATATTATCAGCACATTACCTCACATTATCAGCATATTACCTCACATTATCAGCACATTACCTCACATTATCAGCATATTACCTCACATTATCAGCATATTACCTCACATTATCAGCACATTACCAGCACATTATCAGCACATTACCTCACATTATCAGCACATTGCCTCACATTATCATCATATTACCTCACATTATCAGCACATTACCTCACATTATCAACACATTGCCTCACATTATCAACACATTGCCTCACATTATCAGCATATTACCTCACATTATCAGCAAATTACCTCACATTACCAGCACATTATCAGCACATTACCTCACATTATCAGCACATTACCTCACATTATCAGCACATTACCTCACATTATCAGCACATTACCTCACATTATCAGCACATTACCTCACATTATCAGCACATTACCTCCAGCCCTGTAGAGGGAATAAAATGCCTCTCATGTAAGTCTTTACTTTCTTATTCGCACAGTTGTATTCAGGGCAAAGATGTTTTTTAATATTTACAGATCAAACATCTCAATAACGATGGATACAAATGTGAAGAAAATAGCTGAAATTGTTTTAGCAAAAGCTAGACACAGTCTATATTTGAATGAACTGTGTGTGTTTAATGATTTGCTTCTGGTGGCGTGTTTAAAACAGATGTGGATTATTTGAGAAGTCGTTGTGTTGGGAACAGAAATGTCGGCTGGGTTGTCGTGTTGCCGTATTGACACAAGAGGCACATTAAAACGTAGCGTCAGAGGAGATTACATGTTGGCACTATATTTGAACGTACCTGATATAATGACACTTCTAAACGAGCCGCTGGAATGGAAAGAAAGCAAGAGATGAAGTAAGACCTGGCAATGCTGCTTTTATTGTAATCATTATCGGATTATTATCAGATTACAACGACATGGACTAAACAGAGAAGGAAAAATCACCCAGCAGCATTTATACATATCACCTGCAAATATTTTGGTTGTGTAAAATGAGCCAACTTTGTTCTATATTCTATAACTATAGATTAGTTTAATGCTATATAGAAGGCATAGTTTTAACCTCTAACACATGTGCATGATGAAATTAACATTGAATATCTGTCACCTTGGACAGATCAAATTAATATATTTTGCACATTTCTCCAGAAATATTACAATTATGTCTCTGCTAACAGGTCGCGATTACTCAGCTGTGATTGGTCATTGCACCAGAGAGACCCAGAGCTGTGATTGGTCATTGCACCAGAGAGACCCAGAGCTGTGATTGGTCATTGCACCAGAGAGACCCAGAGCTGTGATTGGTCATTGCACCAGAGAGACCCAGAGCTGTGATTGGTCATTGCACCAGAGAGACCCAGAGCATCAGATCATGGAGCAGTAACTGTCTACTAGTCTGGTCGCCCCACTGATAATTCCTCAGCTGGCCACTGGTATATACTCCAGCGGTAACTGATACTGGCACAGTGGAGCTCCAGTTCTGCGGGCAGCAATATGCCACGGGTGGTGGTGGCACAGAGGGCGATACGGGTCTGGGTGGAGACAAAAAAGCATGGATATTTGGATTTCGTGTCTGTTCCTTTAGACTTTACATCGATCAACTCAAATGTTCAATCGCTTCCCTCTGGTTTGTTGTTCGTTTCCTTAAAGCTTTTCATTAAGTTCCTCTGTAATATTCATCTGTTCTCAGATCTCCACTTCAGACGTGTCCTTGTGATAGATTGACCAGAGTTACTGTAATAAAATCCAAGTTAAAGCTGCAACAGGTAGGATATTGTCATTGATAAATAACATCTATATTAACATGGTGCCCCTGTGATCTTTGCCTGACTTGTGGATGACAGAGAAATGCCAGTGACATGAACCACCTGGTAACTCTGCTGTTTAGAAACCCTTTATCTCTGCCATCCACTGGGAGGTAGCATGATGCCTGTCTAAACTTCTGCCCCAGGAGATAAAACCTCAGGTACCCAAGCACCCATTTGATGACCATGGCCGTGGCGTACTTCAGTTCCTGCACTGCTTCCTGGGAAAACACTGGCTCCGACCGGATTTCAGAGGCATTCGTTTGCACCTTGAAGGGTTTAGATATCAGGGGCTTGGAGCATAGTTTGGTGTTGAGTCGTCCATATCCTTCTACATCCTAGGGATCTCACACTAATGTAACAGACATACTTTTCTTGGTGTGGTCAGTCAGAGGAGGGGCGAGGGTTTTACATCCAAAAATAAAGCTCCTGTAATATCCGGTCAGTCCTAGGAAGACTCGTATTTCCTTCTTGTCCGGCGGCCTTGGCCATTCCAAACCCTGTTTAGCCCCAGGCGACACTTCCTGGGGTGGACCGTTAACGCCGCCGCCTCGAGGCTGGCCAGCGCCGTCCACAGCTTGCGGAGGTTCTCCTTACAATCCTCACCGTGAACGACCACATCGCGGATGAATGCCGCGGGCAAACGCTTGACGAGGGCGTAGAAACGTGTCCGTCAGCCACTGGAAAGTAGCTCCAGCGCCATGCGGCCCAGAGGGAAGGCAACATGCGTGTCTATTGTGTGTGACTGTAATCCCTACGAGCCAATGGGTTAGTTGGATATATGTGTCTATTGTGTGTGACTGTAATCCCTACGAGCCAATGGGTTAGTTGGATATATGTGTCTATTGTGTGTGACTGTAATCCCTACGAGCCAATGGGTTAGTTGGATATATGTGTCTATTGAAACAATTGCTTAAAGGGTTAACCCTTTAGACCCCCATACAAATGTAGAACGCTGCTGTGGATTAGTGATTAGTGAGAGGACAGTTCAGTTAACATATTGTGTTACACAGTTCATAAAGACACCTAACAGGAACATTTTAATGAAGACAATTAGTTGGGTCTCCTGTAGAGACACCTGTGATCATTAAGAGAACCTGTCCCTCTCTCCTGCTTCCTCCTCTTCTCCTCCTCACCTTCCTCACCCTCCTCACCCTTCTCCTCTTCCTCCTCCCCCTCCTCCCCCTCCTCCTCCCCCTCTTCTCCTCCTCCTCCTCCTCCCCCTCCTCCTCCTCCCTCTCCTCCCCCCCTCCTCCTCCTCCCCTCCCCTCCCCCTCCTCCTCGTCCCCTCCCCCCCTCCCCCTCCTCCTCCTCCCCCCCTCCCCCTCCTCCTCCCTCTCTCTCCTCCCTCCTCCTCCCCCTCCTCCACCCCTACTCCTCCTCCTCCTCCCTCTCTCTCCTCCCTCCTCTACCCTCCTCCTCCCCCTCCTCCCTCCTCCTCCCCACTCCTCCTCCTCCCTCCTCCCCCTCCTCCTCCTCCCTCTCTCTCCTCCCTCCCTCCTCCTCCCCTCCTCCTCCTCTCCCCCTCCTCCTCCTCCCCCTCCTCCCTCTCTCTCCTCCCTCCTGCCCCCTCCTCCCCCTCCTCCTCCCTCTCCCTCCTCCCTCCTCCCCCCTCCCCCTCCTCCCTCCTCCTCCCCCTCCTCCTCCCCCTCCTCCTCCTCCCCCTCCTCCTCCCTCTCTCTCCTCCCTCCTCCCTCCTCCTCCCCCCTCCTCCTCCTCCTCCTCCTTGTAAGTGCAGCACACATTTGTTAACACATAAACCATAATAACACTGACAGACAAACCAGATAGTTATCAAGCTTCAGAAACACAGCGTTGTTTCTACCTGACTGACAGCAGAAGAAATAACACAAATGTAACTAGTCTGCTGACTACATAAAACCCAGCATCTCTTATTATAATGAGATGAGCCAGCAACCAGGCCCACAGTTAATGTGAAGACATATTCCATTTATAGAAAACTGAAAATACGCGGCCGATCCTTCGGCAAATTCATCACATAAGGATCAAGTGTCGTGTGCCACATTCCCACTTTCACTCATGGCTAGTTAGAGAGTGACAGCTTTGGCAATTTCTCGCATGGAATAGCCTTCATTTCTCGGAGCAAGAATAGACTGAGGAGTTTCACTAGAAAGTTATTTGTTTCTGGCCATTTTGAGCCTGAGATTGAACCCACAAACGCTGATGCTCCAGATACTGAACTAGTCTAAAAAAGGACATTCTTATTGGTGTACTGTCACAAGTTGTGAAAGCTAGGTTCCCACTCAGGGTATTTAGTGGGGAGCATTTCCTGTTTTCCGGTGGTTTGTTTAGAATTGTGCACAGCCGTTCTGAGTAACTGTAGCTATTATTGGGGATATTTCAGTGTCTTGGGTATTGTCACTAGTTGCTGGATATTTTCTGAAGTCACTAGTCGTTCAGTGAGTGTTATTTCTCTAGTTCACTCTTCAATGTTCGAGGTCAGACGCATTTTAGCGCACTTTTATTTGCAGTTCCGTGTCTAGTGTTTTTCCTTCAATGTACGGGTTTGTTCTTCACAAACGTGATTATCCGCTCTGCCCGGCTTCCTCTGCATTACACCTCTTAGGATTAACAATAACATGCTACCTGCCTCCGACCTGACATCAATCGTAGTGGTTTTGATTACTTCATAAGAAAACCGACTGTTCCGTGATGATTCTATTACCAGTAGTGCACGGCAACGCGAAGAATACACCCTGGTTGGAATGGTGCTTTCAAATGGACTCTGGGACAAAGTTGTGGAAAAGCACATAGTGGGAGAAGGGTAGAGAATGAGTTTAAAGGCTTTAACTATCTCGTTCAGAGCGTTATTAAGAAATGAAATAAAGTGTGTGGCACCACCAACACCTTGCCTTGATCCGGCCGTCCCGCCAAACCGAGCCGAGCCAGACGGATATTGATCTGGAGGCCATGAGGCCATTGGCTACTTTGAAGGACTGACAAGTCCTTACGGCTGAGATCAGTCGGTGTGTGCATGCGACAACAATCTCTAAAGCTTTACCCAAAGCTGCCCCGAATGGCAGGGTGGCAAGATAGAAGCCTCTTCTGAAAAAGATTTGCAAACAAAACACTTGCAAGATTCTAATGCTGTGTGGCAAAAGCTTGATAAAACCACGATTGAACATTTTGGACTGAACTGCAAGCGTTATGTTTGGCAAAAACCAAACACAGCACACCACCCAAAACACACCATAACTACTGGGAAGCATGGTGGCGGCAACATTTTGTTGTGGGGGTGTTTTTCTTCAGCGGGGACTGTGCAATTGGTCAGGATTGAAGGGAAAATGGATGCTGCTAAACACACCAACATTCTTGGGAATTGACCCTAAACACAAAAAAACTATCCAGTGGCTTAAGGATAAAAAGAGGAAGGTCCTTGAGTGGTCAAGTAAGAGCCCTGACCTAAATCCAATTGAAAATTGGACAATGTACAGACATTTCTAAATTGTATAGAAATTCAAAAAAAAATCGAACTTGTAATTACTTTTGTGGTTGTGAGAAAAGTCTGCATACTAACTAACTTATATGACATTTATATAAGCAACATAAAATACGGACACACAGTGATTTGGCATAAAAGTTTTAATAGAACTGTGATATGGGACTTACGTGGTTTCAGTAGTTTCACTGTATTTCCAAACGGAGAAACACAAACCTTTTCTGAGCAATGTATTGATTTCTAATCATAAGTGCATTCCAGTATATTGAAAGCGTTAAACATAGTTAAATAATTAAGACTGCATTCTTTTTTAATTAAGTGTATTTTCGGTAGTAAATTATGTTGATAATTCGAAGATAACTAAGAAATGGATTGAAATACAGTTTTCTGTGGTTCCTGCTCATAAAGTAGTTAAAGTCAATGATACAGTGGCTTTTTCATCAAAAATTAGCAGAGAAGAATATACAGTAGAGGGTATTCAGATACAATTAAGGGAGGATGAGGTCAAAACTTGAAAGTAGCACTTCACCCTGGGGGTACCTTAGCTAGCGTGTATCATGTCTGAGAGATTTCTAGGGCAGTGATATGTCTCACATTAGTAGTGTGGTTTGTATTTGGCACAGTAAAATCCCTACAGAGTTTAGTGACGGTGTGAATTGAAGGCATTTGCTACAGGTAAACACTACATTTCACAGGTAACGTTTCACTAAGGCTCCATGTTGTAGCGGTTGTGCAAGAAGGTCAACTCTGTGTGTAGTCACAGTTGTCCTGGATTGATGGCACCTATAGGGACATATTTTCGATGTGATTTGTAATTAGCATATAAATTGATAAATGTAACAGTGTCCAGATTTTTTCACCTTCTTAAAGACTGCAACAACGAGGACATTAACTCTTTCTCTGCCGTTCGCCATCCCACGCTTAGTGTGTTTGAGAAAACATCGTCCCAGACCACAACAGATCGACAGGATGAAAGCAGAAAATCTATTTATTTATACCTTGCTTTTTGTTAAACGTTTGAGTTTAATTCTAATTTTGACTTGACTATGAAGCTAACTATTGAGATCTGTGGCTGGCATTAAGCTACTCTTGGTTAAACACCAATTTATTTGAACTTTTCTTGTTGAAAGCCATGCCTTTGAGAATTTACTGTTGTGATCTGTGGTAATCTACAGCATATAGCCTACTGTCCTACATATGGCTAGTTACTGTCATTATATAACGACAAATGGTTTGAACATTGTTTAATAAAATCATTTTCTGTGGAATAAGCTTTTGAAATGTGTGAATCTATCATTCTATATAATGTATGAACAAACACACATGTAGTTACTTTGCTCTTATTCAAGCTATTGTCTGAAGATTTATTACAACAAAAGGGGACACACATCAACCAGATTTACTGGAAAGTTGATGAATAATTAATGCTTAGCTTCTTCTACTGGGAAATTGTCTGCTTGTTTTTTCCAAACTGTAGTTCAATATAACAATAATTTATAGCATAGTCAATTTTAATGTGGCTAGTTAAAACACCAACTGATTTGAGTCTTGATGATTGAAAACCATGGGTGCTGGAATTCTTCTGTAAAATGGGAAATATTTTTGAACATGGTTACTTTGCTGTTATTCTGGCAAACAAATGGTGGCCTTCTGCAAAAAACCTCAAGATGTAGATGAATTTACAAAGAATACTTTTATTTCTACTGGTAAAAACATGTGAATGTTTGTATTTTAGCAAAGAAATCACCAAGAAAAATATTTTATATTTATATATTTTGTCACGTTATTTGGGGATTTTCAGATCAAATTTTGATTGGAAGACAATTATGGCATTTTATTTTATAAAATTTTATTAAAAGTCCAAGTGGAAATGAAATTAACATTTGCTTTAGGAGAACATGTGCTTTCATTTGACAAATGTATAATAGCTAGTTAGCGATACTGTGACAAAACCTTAACAGAAAAGAAAAAACATATCAGGAAATATGTTTGCGATAATCTGAAATACAGCTCACTGCATCCAATGTCAGTCAAGGTGAGCTCCGTATCTAGTCAAATTTCATATTAGTCTTCCTTGTAGTTTGACGTAATTTTCTCTAATTTATTCAGCATTTGAGGTCATGTTTTAGCCAGTACTTTACTTTTTTCACACTTTATAGTGACCACCTGTTTGCTTAAATTTCTACTTTAGTGTCACAGGTTGCATGTGTCCCAAAAATAGAAATGAGTGACTGCCATTAAAAACCACCAATTAAGAAAACCCCTCTGTGACACGTCATCTCTCAGGTTGTCAATCACCATGGTAACATGCAATTCTATTAGACAGATAGCCATACTTCAATCTCTCTCTCTTATTTTCATTTCTGTGAATAATCTCCTTATCGCATCTATGATTTATCCAATTTAAATTACGTTTGGGCTCAGATAAACGACGGGGGTCGTTTTATAAAAAGATGGCAAAGTAATCTGTCTCCTTGACAACGCCTCGGGCTGTTTGACCTATCCACGTCTTAATATGGGAATTGCTTTAAATATCACACTATTGTCTGACTGCATAATGATCACGATCAATTATTAACAGGTGGATTTTCAGGAAGAATAATCGTCAGGCCTTTATATATTTCTACCCGGTGCCATTATTTTAACTGTGGATTATTTCAGAGTCGTGTACTTGAAATACTCCGAGTGCAAAAGGACAAATCTTGATGAAGTGGTCATTTGTTCCGAGCGCCCCTCTCAGCCTTGTCAGATTGAGGGATTTCTGGGAAATGTATCTTGGGCGGGCTCCATTGCATTGGACAGTTAGCAAGCTTTTATTTAAATCAGCATGTTTGTCATTGTCGTGGCCAAGGCTTTCAGGGTGTTGGGAACTTTGAAATCTCCATTTGGCTGCCAGCATACCCTTGTCTGTTTACTAGACGCCCTTTATTATCTGGAGCACAATTTGTCTCAGAAGCCTCGTGCACCTATTGAACTTAATCTATTGGTTGGTAATTTCCTGCAAAAAGTGAGACTTTTCCAAAGTTCAAACCCTTCCACTTTCCAAAGTTCAAACCCTTTCACCTGTTCTATGAATTGATACATTACAGTCTTATACAAAAACCTATTCGTACACACAATGAGGGTGATTGGATTGATTGAATTCCATCAATTAGACATGATTTAAAAGGGACACACCTGGGATTTCTGTAGTGATGTCCAGTTTAGATGGCATAATTGTTTTTTTCTGTAATTAAAGAAAGTGGTATGCAATTGAAAAAGCACACTGTACTCCATATATCACCCAAACGATTGTAATTAAAAACTAATCAAGTTGCTCATTTTGTTTTACATAAAATACATGTATATTTTATCATTTGAAAGGCCCTGTCAGGAAAATGCTCTTGGCAAGCTTTGACCTGACCTGCTAATTTTCTAATTTTCTCTATCAATATCTCAACCCCATATCCATCTCTCACTATGCCTTCTCCCTTTGTTTTAAACATCTCCTTTACCAACACGTCAAACGTTTATGTCTGCATGAAGAAATAAATGATCCACCCATTTGTTGAAGAATCTATCCCTACAGCAAAACTGTTGTGTGCCATTTTTTAAATGTTATTAAAGCTGACAGAAAGTGTTGAATTATTAATTTATACTGAATAATGTGTTGCATTATCAAGTAATATTGATTGAGTTTGACATCTGTATTGTACTTAAATGCTTGAAAACAGTAGTTTTGACTGTTCGTGTTGTGTGTTTTGCTCTGTTTGTACTGTTCGTGTACGTCTTAAAATGTCTGTTCTAAATTGTGCAGCTATGGGTCAGAAACAAAATCCTTGTGTGTGCAAACAGACTTGGCGAATTTACCTGATTCTGATCAAACAAACAGAATTTTACAGAATTTGGCACGTATATTTTCAGTGCTGGCTACATTTAAATTGTTACTTTAATTTCAGTAGGAAATCCAGCATGACGACTGACTTGCAATATAATGATTGACGTTAAATGGATCTTTTCCAAGGGTTATTTCTGGTGACGGTTGGGAACGGATTGTTCCCAGCTTGGAATAATTATAATTATCTGAAAGGATTGATCATCAGCAGATAAGTTAGAACGTAGTTCAAACTTTTATAGTATCCTGAAAGCAGAAACAATACATTGTTCCGCTAATATGTGAGACGACCTACAGTAGAAACAACCACCTGTGTAATGTATTTAAATGAAAACCACGTCTAAAACCATATTTTTTTTTACTGCTATCTGCGAATGTATTTGTGTAGCTCTTAATAATATAATAATAATAAAAGACTCTTACAAACGGCAACTCTAAACCTATTTGGGATCGATTTCTCTCTAGTGTATATATATATATATATATATAGTGTATAGTGTGTGTCCTCTCATTGTTAAATTGCCTGGCAGTTATTTGTCACAGTAATGTTCCCAGACTTTCACCCTCGCAGACATAAACACAGCGGTAATAAATAAATGCTTTCGTAACCCCCCTGCTCTGTGTGGCGGCCCGCCTTGAACCCCTCTCACCTTTAAGCGACGCCCGGTATTCAGGTGATTTACTGGAGGGAGTGGTGGTTAGATAGAGAGGGTTACAGTTCATCAAAGTATGGACCAGCAGGCTCGGATCGCTCCCCCGTGGATCAGATTCTATTACGGGCTGGAGATGGGGCGGAGGGGAGGGGTTTGGGCGGGGGAGGGGAGGGGTTTGGGGCGGGGGGGGAGGTCTTTGGGGCGGGGGGAGGTGTTTTGGCCGTGGGGAGGGGTTGGGGGCGGGGTCAGGTAGTTACACTGCAGTGGAGGAAAAGACATAAGATTAACTCTCACTGATCTGGTCATTAGACTCCCAATTTGTGTATTTTCCTACTGGAACTTTACTGAATAGAGGAATTCTTTGTAAATCTTAATTTGGGCAGTTGTCAAAATTTGTCGATAATTTGTCCATTTTTCCACTGACTAGAGATTCTTGCCATCCTGACAGATAGGTGGGACAGGAGCTGGTCGTTAGGTTGGTTGGCTCTTATGTTTGTACCAACTGAAAAAAAGATTTCAGAAAAGCTCTCCACAAAAACATCACCAATGAGTTATTTTAGTTCCCTACTGGAAAGTGACCGTTTCAAATTTGTACCGAACTACTTTTGTCACCGCAATCCAACAATCCACAGCTTTAACGTAAAAACACCTTAAAAGTTGACGGGTTAAACTGTTCCCTTGACACTTCTTAGAAAACACATATCAGCAGATAATACAGGTGGGAGATATTTCTAAAGAGTCTCTAAAAACCCGATTAATGACTCCAACAGAGGGCCCATAAAAAGGAAACAAATCATACAGTCTGAGTTCTGCGGAAATTACATTTGCCTTTAAAGAAAGCATACATTTCCAGAGCAATTTCACGCTTCAGTCATTTTCTGCACACACTGAAGCATTTCATTGTTATTTTTATTGTTTTTCAATTTGTTGATATTTTAACATTTATGCCCCAGATTGCGAACCAGAACCAAGCCGGTTGATTTGAGACGCCAACCTCTCCCAGAATAAACCAAGCGACTGGACCCATTAAAATAACAGCGATTTCTACGCTGACGGGTAATACATTAGAGCAAACACAGGCCAGATCACCGGTCCATCTTTAATTATGATATTGGGCGAACGAACAAGAGGCCACGACGTCTAACCGAGGAAGACCCATATCAACGTTGTCTCCGCGGAAACGATTCATTTTCTTTCTGTCAGGCCCGGAGAGAGAAGACGAGGGAATATCAGAAGCCAACGCGTCACCAGAAATGCCAGCTGTCTCCGTCACGCGTCGCCGTTAACAACTGAAGTGAGATTGATGATGCCGGCGCGCCCGTCACCGGACTCTCCCATGATCCTCAGCGGCCGGATTGTCTCGCGGATAAAGTAATGGAAGCTGTCTGTCAGGATGCGGCGGACACCTGTGTCTGAGCTGCGCCGCCCGAGTCAGTGGAGATTAGGTTAGGATAGGAACCAGAAAACAACTAATAAAGACAAGAGAGAAAGGGCCCAAGGGGACGGGTGGAGGGGGGAGGGGAAGGGGCTTGGCCATCGTTGAGGACGAGCGCAATAAGAGACAGTGAAACTGTCCACGTTCGGTCTGTCAGTGTGAACGGAAGGTTACAATGGTTATTGTTAACTGAGATGTAATGAAAACGGAACGAAAGGCACATTTACCCAAATATGTCACTGGTGACCAATGAAAAGGACAGCAATAGACTGGAGATAATATGTACGTTTACGTTTAATATTCCATAAATTGATTAAAGTAATGAAAACTGGGGCAAACACAGGAAGTAATGTTTGCTCACTGGCTAAACTTTATTTGTATGTAATGACTGAGACAGACCCGTAGCTCCCGAACTTCACGTCTTTATTTCCCCAAGCCCCGTCTAATCCCGCGAGAGGCGGAACTTGCCCGAGAGCTACGGTGTCCTCTTTAGGACGTACAGTCAGGATGTTACAGTCTCGTCGATTTCTTAACCACTTGACCCCGATCATTACAGGTCTGTGTACTTTAAGTGCTGATATGTTTGTCCCAAGTTGAGGGAAATAGACCGAAATAACCTAATTAATTGTAGGTAGGACTGTGGGACTGTATGAGCGTAGCACTGTGGGACTGTAAGAACATTCTGGAGCACCACAGCAGACCAAGAGAAAACATCAAAGTGTGTGTTCATCTATGAATAAAACAGTGTGTCCCATCTGACCTTGAGAGAGGTAACAGACCGAAGTGGGGGGACAGACTACGGCCAAACCCATCTAAGGTTCTGATATGACACAATGATGCCACAGTGCAAGAAAGGGCCTAGAACCGAAAACCTTCTGGTTTAACTAGATATGGGGTGATTGCCATGCAGAATCCACAGAGCAATGGAGCTTGACGCGAGCTGACATAACGACCGGTGGGAAAACAAACATATAACCCCCCAAAAATGTATCTATTCTGTTAACGTTTGAACAGCTTGCGGTCGGATTCTGTCGTGCGTCAGTCACTTTGTTCGATATCAGTCGCTGTGTGAATAAACATTATCTATTCATGTACTTTACATACACTGGGGACCGTCAGCAAATGCTCTCATCGTCTCATGGTAAAGAAATACCATGTAGAGAGTGAGTGAGGAAACGTGGGAGAAATCGATGAATTTCGGGGCAGCCTCCAAACCCCGGATTTGGTGAACGAGCCGTCTGTGGCCTCTTTGATCTTCCTCTCCCATCTGCCTTTCCCCTCCTCGTCTTCAGTGTAGCTGGGGCTGTGCCACCAGGATGTCTGCAGAACATGGAGCTGTCCTCCTCCTGACTTCCTCGTCTGTCTTCCCAGGTCTTTGATCGTCTCTCCGATGCTTCCTTCAGAAGCTTCTGGTCCATAATATCAGGAGTCTCCTAACATCTCCAATGTCCAGGTGGTTAACAAGTGGGCAGGAACCCGTTGGTCCGTTGGCGCGAACCTGATGTAGCAGACAGGTGTCCAATCCAGACAGAATTAAATAAAATGGAAGGTCTGCTTGAAAAAGGCCACCATCACATTTCTGACAGTTGTCAGTTCATGAAACCTTGTGAAAGTCGACCTCAGATAAAGTCAGGGTACGTTACAATAATTTAAAAGTCCCTGGCAGAGCGTCCTCAGTGAATAGGGACGCGAATGAAGTCAAGTTGTGAGGGACGAAGAGTGTTATCAACTCGTTACTCCACGCGGACCCAGGACCATCACTTCACAGGCTGGTGCACATCGGACCCAGGCTGGGGCACATATTCACTTCACATGGCTGCGTATCTTTCAGGTGACAGTAAATAGGATTGAGGTTGTCACACTGTCACAGAGGGGCAGGGGATTTGTCCCTGTCATATTATCCATCAGCAAATCAGGTTCTACGGCATTGGATCAACTGCTCAACAGGTTGTTTATGGGAGAGCGAACATACGAACGGATAAATCTGGACAGGATAGAGATTAGTAGAGGTGGTGGAGACCAGACTGTGTGTTTGATTAGAGGTTAATAGAAGTGGTGGAGGCCAGACTGTGTGTTTGATTAGAGGTTAATAGAAGTGGTGGAGGCCAGACTGTGTGTTTGATTAGAGGTTAATAGAAGTGGTGGAGGCCAGACTGTGTGTTTGATTAGAGGTTAATAGAAGTGGTGGAGGCCAGACTGTGTGTTTGATTAGAGGTTAATAGAAGTGGTGGAGGCCAGACTGTGTGTTTGATTAGAGGTTTATAGAAGTGGTGGAGGCCAGACTGTGTGTTTGATTAGAGGTTAATAGAAGTGGTGGAGGCCAGACTGTGTGTTTGATTAGAGGTTAATAGAAGTGGTGGAGGCCAGACTGTGTGTTTGATTAGAGGTTAATAGAAGTGGTGGAGGCCAGACTGTGTGTTTGATTAGAGGTTAATAGAAGTGATGGAGGCCAGACTGTGTGTTTGATTAGAGGTTAATAGAAGTGGTGGAGGCCAGACTGTGTGTTTGATTAGAGGTTAATAGAAGTGGTGGAGGCCAGACTGTGTGTTTGATTAGATGTTAATAGAAGTGGTGGAGGCCAGACTGTGTGTTTGATTAGAGGTTAATAGAAGTGGTGGAGGCCAGACTGTGTGTTTGATTAGATAGAGGTTAATAGAAGTGGTGGAGGCCAGACTGTGTGTTTGATTAGAGGTTAATAGAAGTGGTGGAGGCCAGACTGTGTGTTTGATTAGAGGTTAATAGAAGTGGTGGAGGCCAGACTGTGTGTTTGATTAGATATAGGTTAATAGAAGTGGTGGAGGTCAGACTGTGTTTGATTAGATAGAGGTTAATAGAAGTGGTGGAGGCCAGACTGTGTGTTTGATTAGAGGTTTATAGAAGTGGTGGAGGCCAGACTGTGTGTTTGATTAGAGGTTTATAGAAGTGGTGGAGGCCAGACTGTGTGTTTGATTAGAGGTTAATAGAAGTGGTGGAGGCCAGACTGTGTGTTTGATTAGAGGTTAATAGAAGTGGTGGAGGCCAGACTGTGTGTTTGATTAGAGGTTAATAGAAGTGGTGGAGGCCAGACTGTGTGTTTGATTAGAGGTTAATAGAAGTGGTGGAGGCCAGACTGTGTGTTTGATTAGAGGTTAATAGAAGTGGTGGAGGCCAGACTGTGTGTTTGATTAGAGGTTTATAGAAGTGGTGGAGGCCAGACTGTGTGTTTGATTAGAGGTTAATAGAAGTGGTGGAGGCCAGACTGTGTGTTTGATTAGAGGTTTATAGAAGTGGTGGAGGCCAGACTGTGTGTTTGATTAGAGGTTTATAGAAGTGGTGGAGGCCAGACTGTGTGTTTGATTAGAGGTTAATAGAAGTGATGGAGGCCAGACTGTGTGTTTGATTAGAGGTTTATAGAAGTGGTGGAGGCCAGACTGTGTGTTTGATTAGAGGTTTATAGAAGTGGTGGAGGCCAGACTGTGTGTTTGATTAGAGGTTAATAGAAGTGGTGGAGGCCAGACTGTGTGTTTGATTAGATGTTAATAGAAGTGGTGGAGGCCAGACTGTGTGTTTGATTAGAGGTTAATAGAAGTGGTGGAGGCCAGACTGTGTGTTTGATTAGAGGTTAATAGAAGTGGTGGAGGCCAGACTGTGTGTTTGATTAGATGTTAATAGAAGTGGTGGAGGCCAGACTGTGTGTTTGATTAGAGGTTAATAGAAGTGGTGGAGGCCAGACTGTGTGTTTGATTAGAGGTTAATAGAAGTGGTGGAGGCCAGACTGTGTGTTTGATTAGAGGTTAATAGAAGTGGTGGAGGCCAGACTGTGTGTTTGATTAGAGGTTAATAGAAGTGGTGGAGGCCAGACTGTGTGTTTGATTAGAGGTTAATAGAAGTGGTGGAGGCCAGACTGTGTGTTTGATTAGAGGTTTATAGAAGTGGTGGAGGCCAGACTGTGTGTTTGATTAGAGGTTAATAGAAGTGGTGGAGGCCAGACTGTGTGTTTGATTAGAGGTTAATAGAAGTGGTGGAGGCCAGACTGTGTGTTTGATTAGAGGTTAATAGAAGTGGTGGAGGCCAGACTGTGTGTTTGATTAGAGGTTAATAGAAGTGATGGAGGCCAGACTGTGTGTTTGATTAGAGGTTTATAGAAGTGGTGGAGGCCAGACTGTGTGTTTGATTAGAGGTTAATAGAAGTGGTGGAGGCCAGACTGTGTGTTTGATTAGATGTTAATAGAAGTGGTGGAGGCCAGACTGTGTGTTTGATTAGAGGTTAATAGAAGTGGTGGAGGCCAGACTGTGTGTTTGATTAGAGGTTAATAGAAGTGGTGGAGGTCTTGTCTCGGTTTATTCACTCAATAACTTTTCTATTTAAGTGCTGGTACCTGAATTGTAGATCTAATGAAGCCATGCATCCTTCGTGCCCCGACAAGGTTTCCACTCTTCAAGGTTTTCCGATCATAGACATTAATGATCCTTTTGAGAATGGATTGGATAAATGATGATTAGGAATAACGTATTTCTGCCTGTCTGCGTCCTACTGTACCCTCAACCGGCTCTCCTCCATCCAATCCATGCGTTCAGATTATCGATCAATCGATCGAAATCACCGCTACAACTAACAAACCAGTGCACGATCAATAAAGTAAAGGCAACAAGAGAATAGGTCCGCTTACATCTGCTGTGAGAACTTGTGGTGGTCCTTAAACCATTTCTCCTGCAGTGTCACCAGAAAGCGAGGCCACATCTGAACGGTTACCCCACTGGAGAGATTCCGTGGGGGGTCCTGTGATTTTCATTAAGATAGACTCCTAGCAGTTGTCTTATTACTGGCCCATTAGCCCGTCCATCACTCACTGATTGGCTCTAATAGGCAGCAGGGGAGGGAGGCGGGAGGTAATTGGACTGGCCACACGCGTCTGGTTCCGCTCCCTGATTGGCTAATTAACACATTGTCAATCAACCCCCCATGGTGTTTTCCCAGGTAGTTAAAAGGTTAGTTCATGTTTTAATGAACGCCTAAACCCTTTTTAAACATGCATGTTTGTGACTAACATGCGTATTACTAATGTTTTGTCATATTACTGGGAGAGCAAACGACACGGCCTTGTTCTGTTTCACGCTTGTATTTAGAGATATTTTCCTTGTTTAAAGATAATTCTCCTTATTTTAATTTGTACTGGTTTCAAACCCAACTTGATGGTCATCAGACACTAATAAAATAAATGAAAAATAACCATTACAATGTATTATAAGAATTTAGATATTCTTCAAATCATCACTCGTAATGAAACAACATACTGAAGATGCAAAAATGCGATGTGAACAGAACCTGGACAGACATATCTAAACATCTAGAGAATACACTGTGCTAAACATCTAGAGAATACACTGTGCTAAACATCTAGAGAATACACTGTGCTAAACATCTAGAGAATACACTGTGCTGAACATCTAGAGAATACACTGTGCTAAACATCTAGAGAATACACTGTGCTAAACATCTAGAGAATACACTGTGCTAAACATCTAGAGAATACACTGTGCTAAACATCTAGAGAATACACTGTGCTGAACATCTAGAGAATACACTGTGCTAAACATCTAGAGAATACACTGTGCTAAACATCTAGAGAATACACTGTGCTAAACATCTAGAGAATACACTGTGCTAAACATCTAGAGAATACACTGTGCTAAACATCTAGAGAATACACTGTGCTAAACATCTAGAGAATACACTGTGCTAAACATCTATAGAATACACTGTGCTAAACATCTAGAGAATACACTGTGCTAAACATCTAGAGAATACACTGTGCTAAACATCTAGAGAATACACTGTGCTAAACATCTAGAGAATACACTGTGCTAAACATCTAGAGAATACACTGTGCTGAACATCTAGAGAATACACTGTGCTAAACATCTAGAGAATACACTGTGCTAAACATCTAGAGAATACACTGTGCTAAACATCTAGAGAATACACTGTGCTAAACATCTAGAGAATACATAAACACTGTGCTAAACATCTAGAGAATACACTGTGCTAAACATCTAGAGAATACACTGTGCTAAACATCTAGAGAATACACTGTGCTAAACATCTAGAGAATACACTGTGCTAAACATCTAGAGAATACACTGTGCTAAACATCTAGAGAATACACTGTGCTAAACATCTAGAGAATACACTGTGCTAAACATCTAGAGAATACACTGTGCTAAACATCTAGAGAATACACTGTGCTAAACATCTAGAGAATACACTGCTAAACATCTAGAGAATACACTGTGCTAAACATCTAGAGAATACACTGTGCTAAACATCTAGAGAATACACTGTGCTAAACATCTAGAGAATACACTGTAAACATCTAGAGAATACACTGTGCTAAACATCTAGAGAATACACTGAGCTAAAATACACTAGAGAATACACTGTGCTAAACATCTAGAGAATACACTGTGCTAAACATCTAGAGAATACACTGTGCTAAACATCTAGAGAATACACTGTGCTAAACATCTAGAGAATACACTGTGCTAAACATCTAGAGAATACACTGTGCTAAACATCTAGAGAATACACTGTGCTAAACATCTAGAGAATACACTGTGCTAAACATCTAGAGAATACACTGTGCTAAACATCTAGAGAATACACTGTGCTAAACATCTAGAGAATACACTGTGCTAAACATCTAGAGAATACACTGTGCTAAACATCTAGAGAATACACTGTGCTAAACATCTAGAGAATACACTGTGCTAAACATCTAGAGAATACACTGTGCTAAACATCTAGAGAATACACTGTGCTAAACATCTAGAGAATACACTGTGCTGAACATCTAGAGAATACACTGTGCTGAACATCTAGAGAATACACTGTGCTGAACATCTAGAAACATCTAGAGAATACACTGTGCTAAACATCTAGAGAATACACTGTGCTAAACATCTAGAGAATACACTGTGCTAAACATCTAGAGAATACACTAGAGAATACACTGTGCTAAACATCTAGAGAATACACTGTGCTAAACATCTAGAGAATACACTGTGCTAAACATCTAGAGAATACACTGAATGCTAAACATCTAGAGAATACACTGTGCTAAACATCTAGAGAATACACTGTGCTAAACATCTAGAGAATACACTGTGCTAAACATCTAGAGAATACACTGTGCTAAACATCTAGAGAATACACTGTGCTAAACATCTAGAGAATACACTGTGCTAAACATCTAGAGAATACACTGTGCTAAACATCTAGAGAATACACTGTGCTGAACATCTAGAGAATACACTGTGCTAAACATCTAGAGAATACACTGTGCTAAACATCTAGAGAATACACTGTGCTAAACATCTAGAGAATACACTGTGCTGAACATCTAGAGAATACACTGTGCTGAACATCTAGAGAATACACTGTGCTAAACATCTAGAGAATACACTGTGCTAAACATCTAGAGAATACACTGTGCTAAACATCTAGAGAATACACTGTGCTAAACATCTAGAGAATACACTGTGCTAAACATCTAGAGAATACATAGAGAATACACTGTGCTAAACATCTAGAGAATACACTGTGCTAAACATCTAGAGAATACACTGTGCTGAACATCTAGAGAATACACTGTGCTAAACATCTAGAGAATACACTGTGCTAAACATCTAGAGAATACACTGTGCTAAACATCTAGAGAATACACTGTGCTAAACATCTAGAGAATACACTGTGCTAAACATCTAGAGAATACACTGTGCTAAACATCTAGAGAATACACTGTGCTGAACATCTAGAGAATACACTGTGCTAAACATCTAGAGAATACACTGTGCTAAACATCTAGAGAATACACTGTTCTAAACATCTAGAGAATACACTGTTCTAAACACAGTGTTGAGAGAACATGTTTTTCATGTGTGGAATGTCAGTTAAAAGCCACGTTTTCACATTTGGATTGTCTAAAATCACAGATCTTCACGTCCATATCGTGGTGTGAAATCGTGTTTTTCTTTAGTAAGGGCAATAAAGGAGAAAGACGAGGAATCAAAGACAGGCTAATGTGAGGCGATGAGTTAGCTTCCTGTCTATGCTCAGCAAGTTTCTATCGATCGCACACCCCCCCCTTCAATTGTGCGTCCATCAGTGTGCTGGATCAAACATTACCATTTTGCCCTAACCCGGGAGCTCCATTGATCCGTCATGTGGTCTGACCTGAGATCAGTCACAGCCGGACCCCTGTTGTGTTTCCTAATGAATGAAATAAACAAAAGACGGGTGGATGAGAGAAGTGCGACATGGTGACTGTTAAGGTGATGAGGTCAAACATGTGTACTGACTAAGTGAAAGCCGAATCAGCTGTGTACGAGACATCTGCCTGGAATATGCCCAAGAAATCAAGGGGGTTAATGGCTAATTATGTGTGTCAGTGTGTATGTTTTACTGTAATTACGGGGGCTGAAATTTCTCGGAAAGACTGTAAGACAAGGAACATTTGACCTTATGGTGACATTTTGCCCGTCCACATTAGGTGAAAGTAACAAATTGGATCACGACTTGTGGTTAGGGTAAACAGGAAATAAGAATTTATTTTGGTTCAAGTTCGATGAAATAAGCATATCCATTGTAGCAAATAAACCGTATATTGATTGAATAAAGAAAAAAACGTATTTCTAAGCTCAGTGAAGTGCGCCCAGAGGCACAATTTCAAGGAATAATATGTAACTTTAAAAGAAAAGAGCTTTCAAGATTGTCCCTGGGTTCAGAATAAGGTTTTCTTTTACAAATAAGCATATCGACTGCTTTGTCCTTTAGTGGTTTCAAGTTCAGCAGAGCTTTTTGAATCTCGGCTAGATGTGTCTCTCAACTTCACCACAATATGCAGGTAATCATTACGATATGGACAGCCACAATCTTAAAATAAAATACAAATACCCAGCGGCATGTTTCATTCAAAGATACAAATGTCATTTTTAAATCTAAAAAAAACATGTTGCTTAGAATGTAATATGAGTTATTATAATAGTTATATAATAATAATAATAAAGTTAACCAAATATATATCTAATAGTAGGCTTGTCTACATATAAACTTGTCTACATAGAAGCAAAATGCTTTGGTGAACTGGAACTAACTTTGAGTGGCTTGTGACAAAATGAAACTTGATATCCACATGTTGTTCTCCATTTACGGTAAAATTGTCACGTTTGATTGATGAATTTTGCAGATAATTTCGTTGGAAGCATAATTTGTAAGCTCTCAGTGAAATATTTAAATGTAATAGGTAAATAATTATCAGCTAATTACATAACAGTGCTATAGGGCGAGGATGAGATGAAACTACAAAACACCAGGACCAAAATCTGCAATAAAACAATAACTCACGTAAAGCAGAATATATACTGAGTGTTATTATACAAACAATGACGAACTATTTGTCAAGTACTCTTTTTCATTTTGTCTTTACTCAATACACATCAAAATGGATCTAACGTTTGACATTTTTTAAATGTCACAAACGTCTGCTTTTAATAGTTACTTTTCTGAAAGAATTTCAGAGGTCCAATGAATCCAATATTTAACAAAAAAACAGACAGTGTAAGACTCTGGATCTTCTAAAACAGGCACATGTACATCCCCTACACTATGGTATTATAAACACAGAACAGACACATTTATAGTTCCTACACTATGGTATTATAAACACAAGAACAGACACATTTATAGTTCCTACACTATGGTCTTATAAACACAAAACAGACATTTATAGTTCCTACACTATGGTCTTATAAACACAGAACAGACACATTTATAGTTCCTACACTATGGTCTTATAAACACAGAACAGACACATTTATAGTTCCTACACTATGGTCTTATAAACACAAAACAGACATTTATAGTTCCTACACTATGGTCTTATAAACACAGAACAGACACATTTATAGTTCCTACACTATGGTCTTATAAACACAAAACAGACACATTTATAGTTCCTACACTATGGTCTTATAAACACATAACAGACACATTTATAGTTCCTACACTATGGTCTTATAAACACAACACAGACACATTTATAGTTCCTACACTATGGTCTTATAAAACACAGAACAGCTAAGGGACGTTCCTCAACAACCCCCTGGACGGCAAACGTACCTGCTTATTAGTTAATGCGTTTGTGCTCCAACCAATTAAGCAGCTGTCCTCTGCTTGAAAACAATGTTTTTGTTTCCATTACAAACCGATAATTACCGTGTAATTACACTTCAATTGTGGTCTTTCATTGCAAAGAACCGTGGAGCTAATATCATTAAACTTCAAAGTGATGGAGTGATGGAGACAGGGAACGGCATTAATATTCATATGGTATTAGATGAGGGGTTGATCCATAAGACAAATGAGCCAATGCTTATGAAAGAGGAACATTATGCATACAGGACATCATACTTATTAAGTCTTTGGGTGGTTTCATATTTGGGTATGTGTGAGGGGTGTGTGTGTGGTGTGATGTGTGTGTGTGGTGTGATTAGTGTGTGATGTGTGTGTGGTGTGATGTGTGTGGTGTGTTGTGTGTGTGTGGTGTGATGTGTGTGTGGAGTGATGTGTGTGTGGTGTGATGTGTGTGTGGTGTGATGTGTGTGATGTGTAATTATGTTTGATTGTCTATATTGAGATTTAACCTACTCTTTTGCAGTTTACGCAGGTCATGTATGGATTTGGGATATTTTGGACGTTTTTATTACCTTAAATTAACCCCAAAAAAACTAAGAAATATGTGGCACTCGATTATTGGGCCCACATTCATTTAAAACGTTGTACAATGTTCATTTGCAAAGGGTCTGAATACTTTGGACCATGTAATATTTCAGTTTTTCTTTTTTAATAAATGTGCAAAAATTTCAACAATTCTGTGTTTTTCGGTCAATATGGGGTGGTGTGTGTACAATAATGAGGGGAAAAAATGAACTTAAATGATTTTATCAAATGGCTGCAATATAACAAAGAGTGAATCATTTAAGGGTGTGTGAATACTTTCCGTACCCACTGTAGAATTGATTACCTGCCTGTTAAGTTGTAGCCATGATTCAAACTCACTGTACTCACCATTTCTAGGCCAGTGAAAGTCTGTTCTGTGGAGTCTGAACGATGACAAACGGAGACGCTGTTATGTCAGGTTAGGTCGCCCTACCCTCTCCTAGTCCGCAAGAGCACCATAAGCTCCTCACTCGTCATTTTAATTGAAGCGGACAGAGACAGCTACTGTAATTATACAGATAATTTTCCCATCTGACTAATTATATTTCTCATTAGGGCCTGATAATGCTCATTAGATTAACGTTCTCATGAAGAATTAAGAAATAATCAAACCGAGGCGAGCTCATTTCAATCTTGTGTTGGACAAGGAGGAACAGCACAGCTGGGAACCTGCTGAACAGTCAATGTATTGACCAGAGGAATGATATAGCATACAGATAGATAGCATACATACAGCTAGCATACATAGAGATAGCATACAGATAGATAGCATACATACAGATAGCATACATCCAGATAGATAGCATACATACAGCTAGATAGCATACATACAGATAGCATACATACAGATAGCATACATACAGATAGCATACATACAGATAGATAGCATACATACAGCTAGCATACATAGAGATAGCATACAGATAGATAGCATACATACAGATAGCATACATACAGATAGATAGCATACATACAGCTAGATAGCATACATACAGATAGCATACATACAGATAGCATACATACAGATAGATAGCATACATACAGCTAGATAGCATACATACAGATAGCATACATACAGATAGATAGCATACATACAGCTAGCATACATACAGATAGCATACATACAGATAGCATACATACAGATAGATAGCATACATACAGCTAGCATACAGATAGATAGCATACATACAGCTAGCCTACATACAGATAGCATACATACAGATAGATAGCATACATACAGATAGATAGCATACATACAGCTAGCATACATACAGATAGATAGCATACAGATAGCATACAGATAGATAGCATACATACAGATAGCATACATACAGCTAGCATACATACAGATAGCATACATACAGATAGATAGCATACATACAGCTAGCATACATACAGATAGCATACATACAGATAGCATACATACAGCTAGCATACAGATAGATAGCATACATACAGCTAGCATACATACAGCTAGGATACATACAGCTAGCCTACATACAGCTAGCCTACATACAGCTAGCATACATACAGATAGCATACATACAGCTAGCCTACATACAGATAAATAGCATACATACAGCTAGCATACAGATAGATAGCATACATACAGCTAGCATACAGATAGATAGCATACATACAGCTAGATAGCATACATACAGTTAGCATACATACAGATAGATAGCATACATACAGCTAGCATACATACAGATAGCATACATACAGCTAGCCTACATACAGATAGCATACATACAGATAGATAGCATACATACAGCTAGCATACATACAGATAGCATACATACAGCTAGCATACATACATACAGCTAGCATACATACAGATAGCATACATACAGCTAGACTACATACAGATAGCATACATACAGATAGATAGCATACATACAGCTAGCATACAGATAGATAGCATACATACAGCTAGCATACATACAGATAGATAGCATACATACAGCTAGATAGCATACATACAGATAGCATACATACAGATAGCATACATACAGATAGCATACATACAGATAGATAGCATACATACAGCTAGCATACATAGAGATAGCATACAGATAGATAGCATACATACAGATAGCATACATACAGATAGATAGCATACATACAGCTAGATAGCATACATACAGATAGCATACATACAGATAGCATACATACAGATAGATAGCATACATACAGCTAGATAGCATACATACAGATAGCATACATACAGATAGATAGCATACATACAGCTAGCATACATACAGATAGCATACATACAGATAGCATACATACAGATAGATAGCATACATACAGCTAGCATACAGATAGATAGCATACATACAGCTAGCCTACATACAGATAGCATACATACAGATAGATAGCATACATACAGATAGATAGCATACATACAGCTAGCATACATACAGATAGATAGCATACAGATAGCATACATACAGATAGCATACATACAGCTAGCATACATACAGATAGCATACATACAGATAGATAGCATACATACAGCTAGCATACATACAGATAGCATACATACAGATAGCATACATACAGCTAGCATACAGATAGATAGCATACATACAGCTAGCATACATACAGCTAGGATACATACAGCTAGCCTACATACAGCTAGCCTACATACAGCTAGCATACATACAGATAGCATACATACAGCTAGCCTACATACAGATAAATAGCATACATACAGCTAGCATACAGATAGATAGCATACATACAGCTAGCATACAGATAGATAGCATACATACAGCTAGATAGCATACATACAGTTAGCATACATACAGATAGATAGCATACATACAGCTAGCATACATACAGATAGCATACATACAGCTAGCCTACATACAGATAGCATACATACAGATAGATAGCATACATACAGCTAGCATACATACAGATAGCATACATACAGCTAGCATACATACATACAGCTAGCATACATACAGATAGCATACATACAGCTAGACTACATACAGATAGCATACATACAGATAGATAGCATACATACAGCTAGCATACAGATAGATAGCATACATACAGCTAGCATACATACAGATAGCATACATACAGCTAGCCTACATACAGATAGCATACATACAGATAGATACATACATACAGCTAGCATACATACAGATAGCATACATACAGCTAGCATACATACATACAGCTAGCATACATACAGATAGCATACATACATAGCTAGACTACATACAGATAGCATACATACAGATAGATAGCATACATACAGCTAGCATACAGATAGATAGCATACATACAGCTAGCATACATACAGATAGCATACATACAGCTAGCCTACATACAGATAGCATACAGATAGATAACATACATACAGATAGATAGCATACATACAGATAGATAGCATACATACAGCTAGCATACATACAGATAGCATACATACAGCTAGCCTACATACAGATAAATAGCATACATACAAATAACATACATACAGATAGCATACATACAGCTAGCATACATACAGATAGCATACATACAGCTAGCCTACATACAGATAAATAGCATACATACAGATAGCATACATACAGCTAGCATACATACAGATAGCATACATACAGCTAGCCTACATACAGATAAATAGCATACATACAGATAGATAGCATACATACAGCTAGCATACATACAGATAGCATACATACAGCTAGCCTACATACAGATAGATAGCATACATACAGCTAGCATACATACAGCTAGCCTACATACAGATAAATAGCATACATACAGATAGATAGCATGCATACAGCTAGCATACACACAGATATCATACATACATATAGCATACATACAGATAGCATTCATACAGAGAGCATACACACAGATAGCATACATATAGATAGCATATATACAGATAGCATACATACAGATAGCATACATACAGACAGCATACACACAGATAGCATACATACAGATAGCATTCATATACAGATAGCATACACACATAGCATTCATACTGATAGCATACATACAGATAGCATACAGATAGCATACACACATAGTATTCATACTGATAGCATACATACTGATAGCATACATACAGATAACATACATACAGATAGCATACATACAGATAGCATACATACAGATAGCATACATACAGATAACATACATACAGATAGCATACACACAGATAGCATACATACAGATAGCATATAGATAGCATACAAATAGCATACATACAGATAGCATACATACAGATAGCATACACACATAGCATTCATACTGATAGCATTCATACTGATAGCATACACACAGATAGCATACACACAGATAGCATACATACAGATAGCATACACACAGATGACATTCATTCTTCACTATTAATGTAGAGAAATAGGAAGAAACTTAGAGAGGAACCAGATTTTAAGGAGTGGCCAATTCTATTCGTATATCTAAACGTACCCACAATCCATTGCCCCGCCACGTTCAATTCCTCACACATTTAGCTGGTTAATTATAGTTCTATATGTTGGCTAATATGATTACACAGCAATTGACCTGAGACAAGGCTGCGTTTGATCTATCCTGGAATACCATGACGGCACGTCGATTTATCATGTCTTGATTGATTCGTCTGAGGTAATTGCATACCTAAATAACTTGTCAGCTTGCTCTAATTATCAATACTTCTGATATTCTAACGAGGTTGCTTGGGGTGTTAATAATTCAAGTGATTGATATCAGATTTACCTACAGATTTGCCTATAAACTTACCGATTTACCATATTTATTTTTTATTGGCCACACTGAAATGTAGAACGCTAACACACAATGCCAGATTAATGTAACTAAATCAGCCCCAAAATGTTTTCTAAATTCTAATATTTTTTTTAATTCAACCTTTGTTTAACCAGGAAGGCCGATTTGAGAACAAATTCTCATTTGCATTGGCGACCTGTCAAAGAAAGGGCAAAAAAAATTGCAGGATATCATACACTTACACAATAAATACATAGAACACAAAAGTGCAGATATCAGTGGGACACAACGAAGCAAAACAGGATCTAGCGGAGAGTCAATATACAGATAATACAGGATCAAGTGGAGAGTCAATATACAGATAATACAGGATCAAGTGGAGAGTCAATATACAGATAATACAGGATCAAGTGGACAGTCAATATACAGATAATACAGGATCAAGTGGAGAGTCAATCTACAGATTATACAGGATCAAGTGGAGGGTCAATCTACAGATAATACAGGATCAAGTGGAGAGTCAATATACAGATAATACAGGATCAAGTGGAGAGTCAATATACAGATAATACAGGATCAAGTGAAGAGTAAATATACAGATAATACATGATCAAGTGGAGAGTCAATATACAGATAATACAGGATCAAGTGGAGAGTCAATATACAGATAATACAGGATCAAGTGGAGGGTCAATCTACAGATAATACAGGATCAAGTGGAGAGTCAATATACAGATAATACAGGATCAAGTGGAGAGTCAATATACAGATAATACAGGATCAAGTGGAGAGTCAATATACAGATAATACAGGATCAAGTGGAGAGTCAATATACAGATAATACAGGATCAAGTGGAGAGTCAATATACAGATAATACAGGATCAAGTGGAGAGTCAATATACATATAATACAGGATCAAGTGGACAGCCAATATACAGATAATACAGGATCAAGTGGACAGTCAATATACAGATAATACAGGATCAAGTGGAGAGTCAATATACAGATAATACAGGATCAAGTGGAGAGTCAATATACAGATAATACAGGATCAAGTGGAGAGTCAGGTCAGTTGAACAGCATTGAAAAGGCAATAACAACTATATAAAATACCAAAGAAAGTCTATAATACAGGATGTAAAAAGATTAAAGTGTGTCTAGCAGGTAGGTCATTTAACCGTGGTTTGGGGGGAAAGAGCATTGAGCAAATAGAATCATTCAAAAATGTAAACAGGTATGACAGCAGTGCAGGTGAGAAAGATCCGCTGTGCAAAACTGGCATAAGTGAGAAGAAAGGGTGGGTGAAAACCAGAAGACAGTTAACACATACAGTGATCAGACAAGAGTTCAGACAGGAGTCGTTTGAAGGCAACTGGTGAGAGAAGGGTTTCAAGAATTAGGGTTCTTTGTAATTTCTTCCACTCTTGACGTTCCACCATGACTGCATTCTTAAGTAAATGCTGAGACCAACCCATTACAATTGTATTATTCTAATTATAGATGTCAGCTGTAAACAAATATACTATACAGATGCACATCCTGTTTACGGATTTCTGGGTGCAACCAAATAATTTCCTGGTGCCACCAGAACTAAACCAACTAAACTAGTAAACAACTAAAAAACTGTGTTTAAACTTATTCTGGAGCCATGCCCTAAACAAATTGTTTCAGATAATTCACTATGCCATTTCATACACAGCTTTAGTTTCCTTTACCCCGAAAATGACATGACAGTTTGGGAATAAATGTAAAGACATGACATATTTTTCCATTTTGATGAGGGAGGTATATTTTGGAGACGTCGCGAACGTCTTAAACCGAGCTACAAGCGGAACGGTTCTGCCTCTCCATTAAATCACGTACATCACTATTTACCACCTGTCAAACCCGGGCTGATCCATCCACACATGGCAGTGATTAATCAGAGAACTTGGACCATACAGCAAGTTCTCACCGTCCCACCGGGATCTCTTTTCATTTTTAAAGCGTGCCACGCTATCCTCCTAGTTCAGCGACTGCTTGTCTGCCTCGGGTTCCCGTTTACGTGCCTGTTTCAGAGCCAGGGTTGATGGAAGCGTGATTGATGCTCCCGGTCTGGGTAGAGCCGATGGGGAACGCCGCGGTCCCTCAGGCACGGAGCGTCGGGATGGGGAACAATGTGCGATGGAGGGTTTCTAGGTGGTCCGTGTTCACACACACACCCACACCGATACCGTAAAACACAATCCGGTCTGGAGAAACATGCGTGAATCTATGATCGTCTGGTAATGTAAATGAGACAACAGATTTATAAATCTGATTATATTGTGTTGCCTTATGAAGACTGAAAGACTTTTACTGAGCTTTGCTGATGATGCAGTTTCCTGTCCACAGAAGCACACATGTGATTTTAATATGGGAATTGTCAGATGGAACAATTGCAGTGCTTTTCCAGCCTAATTCTTTGAAAAGCATCTCCACAGCTAAAGGGGCTGGATAAATGCAGGCAATCTGTACAGAGACAGGTCCTATGGAATACAGAGACATTGCATCATTGCAACTTGACCGGGTTTTGAGACTGTAGAGTAGCATTACAACAATCACAATGACAAGTAAAAAAAGGAAAAATACAATTTATCGATTTATCAAAATTCTGGTTCTGGAGAGAATTTATTACTTTAAAGAGCACAGGACAAAAGAAAATCAAAACCACCAGACAAACCGCTCTCCAGTCCTTTGCAGACTGTCTTCCTCCTCAGACTGTCTTCCTCCTCAGACTGTCTTCCTTCATAGGCTGTCTTCCTCTCCAGACTGTCTTCCTCTCCTGACTGTCTTCCTCCCTGACTGTCTTCCTCCCAGACTGTCTTCCTCCCAGACTGTCTTCCTCTCCTGACTGTCTTCCTCTCCTGACTGTCTTCCTCCTCAGACTGTCTTCCTTCCCAGACTGTCTTCCTCTCCTGACTGTCTTCCTCTCCTGACTGTCTTCCTCTCCTGACTGTCTTCCTCCTCAGACTGTCTTCCTTCCCAGACTGTCTTCCTCTCCTGACTGTCTTCCTTCCCAGACTGTCTTCCTCCCCAGATTATCTTCCTCCCCAGATTATCTTCCTTCCCAGACTGTCTTCCTCCTCAGACTGTCTTCCTTCCTAGGCTGTCTTCCTCTCCAGACTGTCTTCCTCTCCAGACTGTCTTCCTCTCCTGACTGTCTTCCTCTCCTGACTGTCTTCCTCCCTGACTGTCTTCCTCCCAGACTGTCTTCCTCCCAGACTGTCTTCCTCTCCTGACTGTCTTCCTCTCCTGACTGTCTTCCTCCTCAGACTGTCTTCCTTCCCAGACTGTCTTCCTCTCCTGACTGTCTTCCTCTCCTGACTGTCTTCCTCTCCTGACTGTCTTCCTCTCCTGACTGTCTTCCTCCTCAGACTGTCTTCCTTCCCAGACTGTCTTCCTCCCCTGACTGTCTTCCTCTCCTGACTGTCTTCCTCTCCTGACTGTCTTCCTCTCCTGACTGTCTTCCTCTCCTGACTGTCTTCCTCCCCAGACTGTCTTCCTTCCCAGACTGTCTTCCTCTCCTGACTGTCTTCCTCTCCTGACTGTCTTCCTCTCCTGACTGTCTTCCTCTCCTGACTGTCTTCCTCCCAGACTGTCTTCCTCCTCAGACTGTCTTCCTCCTCAGACTGTCTTCCTTCCCAGACTGTCTTCCTCCCCAGATTATCTTCCTCCCCAGATTATCTTCCTCCCAGACTGTCTTCCTCCCAGACTGTCTTCCTCCTCAGGCAGTCTTCCTGCTCAGACAGTCTTCCTCCTCAGACAGTCTTCCTCCTCAGACAGTCTTCCTCCTCAGACAGTCTTCCTCCTCAGACAGTCTTCCTTCTCAGACAGTCTTCCTCCACTGACTCCTAATCACATTTATAACCATGATTCAAATGCAGTCCTCATATTTTACCCACAGTTGTTTCTTTCAAATGTATTTTATTAATTGCAGACCAAATAAATAAAGAAAAATCTATGTACAGAACTGGTTATTAAATGTGATTTATTCATTATTGGGTGTTATTATAGAAACAGTTTTGTGGAACCCAAACAGTACATAGAGGTTTGCTAACAAAATCAGCTCATTGTGTCTGTAGCTGCTGTGTTTTGCGCAGCATATGGGCTAACCGCTACAGTATAAGTGTTTCCTAATGCAGGGGTTCACAAACTTTTCCATGACAAGGCCCCCAAATACCACCAGGTTTTGGCCAAGGCCCCCCTTTTGCAGGATGTGTTATTGAACCCATAGATAGACAATAATACAGTGTTTGATACCGGCCAATCAGAAAGATTAGCATTAAAAGTGTAATTTTCACATATGCTACAAATTATTATAAAGCTATTTCATACTAAAAGCCACAACTAGAAGTACTTATTCTTAGGTGTGCCTAGCAGTTGCTGTGCATATGTTCTCCATCACATATCACATTAATAAACCCCACTGTGCTGAAGTAATGTATACCTCACCCGAATGAGAAGCTTGTAGACACATTAGTCTTTCAAGTTCTCTGTTTATCGCCCCGCGGAACAAAGTGCTGTACGCTGTGGGCGTTACAGACTCAAACAAATTAATCAAAAGAGTTGTTCGTTTCGCTCAATGACTGATGAGCCGAGACGGCGAGAAAGATTAAAACTTTCCATCACAAGTCTAAGTACGCCAGAGAGAAAAACTAGACGTTGTTGCTCTCTAAGCTTGCCTATTTCCAACTGGCATTGTGCTTGCAGCTTTTAAATACAGCTGGGCCATCTCATCTCCTCTCATCTCATCTTCAACCGCTTATCCGGGGTCGGGTCGCGGGGGTAGCAGCTCTCGCAGGGGACCCCAAACTTCCCTTTCCCGGGCAACATTAGCCACCTCTGACTGGGGAATCCCGAGGCGTTCCCAGGCCAGTGTGGAGATATAATCTCTCCACCTAGTCCTGGGTCTTCCCCGAGGTCTCCTCCCAGCTGGACGTGCCTGGAACACCTCTCTAGGGAGGCGCCCAGGTGGCATTCGTACAAGATGCCCGAACCACCTCAACTGGCTCCTTTCTACGCAAAGGAGCAGCGGCTCTACTCCGAGTTCCTCTCGGATGACTGAGCTTCTCACCCTATCCCTAAGGGAGAGGCCAGCCACCTTTCTGAGAAAACCCATTTCGGCCGCGATCTCGTTCTTTCGGTCATGACCCAGCTTTCATGACCATAGGTGAGGGTAGGAACAAAGATTGACCGGTAGATCGAGAGCTTTGCCTTTCGGCTCAGCTCTCTTTTCGTCACAACGGTGCGGTGAAGCGAATGCAACACCGCCCCCGCTGCTCCGATCCTCCGACCAATCTCCCGCTCCATTGTTCCCTCAGTATGAGTAAGGACTCATTCCCTACCCGGAGTAGGCACTCCACCGGTTTCCTGCTGAGAGTCATGGCCTCAGATTTAGAGGTGCTAACCCTCATCCCAGCCGCTTCACACTCGGCTGCGAACCGATCCAGTGAGTGCTGAAGGTCACCGACCGATGAGACCATCAGGACCACATCATCCGCAAAAAGCAGTGATGTGACCATCAGCCCACCGAACGGGAACCCCTCCCCCCATGACTACGCCTCAATATCCTGTCCATGAATATTACAAACAGGATTGGTGACAAAGCGCAGCCCTGGCGGAGGCCAACCCCCACCGGGAACGAATCCGACTTACTGCCGAGGACACGGACACAGCTCATGCTTTGAGTGTACAGAGATTGGATGGCCCTGAGAAGAGACCCCCCCACCCCATACTCCCGCAGCACCTCCCACAAAAGATCCCGGGGTACCCGGTCATACGCCTTCTCCAGATCCACAAAACACATGTAGACTGGATGGGCATACTCCCAGGCCCCCTCCAGGATCCTTGCGAGAGTAAAGAGCTGGTCCGTGGTTCCCCGGCCAGGACCAAAAAACCGCATTGTTCCTCTTCAATCTGAGGTTCGACTATTGGCCGAACCCTCCTTTCCAGCACTTTGGAGTACACTTTACCAGGGAGGCTGAAGAGTGTGATACCTCTGAAATTGGCACACACTCTCTGGTCCCCCTTTTTGAAGAGGGGAACCACCACCCCGGTCTGCCACTCCTCTGGCACTGTCCCAGACTTCCATGCAATGTTGAAGAGGCGTGTCAACCAAGACAGCTCTTCCCCACCCAAAGCTTTTAGGATTTCTCGACGAATCTCATCAGTCCCTGGGGCTTTGCCACTGTGGAGTTGTTTGACTACCTCAGCGACTTCCCCCAGGGAAACTGACGATGACACTCCATCAGCCTCCAGCTCTGCCTCTATACTAGAGGGCGTGTAGGTCGGATTCAGGAGCTCCTCAAAATGCTCTTTCCAGCGCCCGATCACATCATCAGTTGAGGTCAACAGTGTCCCATCCTTACTGTACAAGGCTTGGATCGTTCCCCGTTTTCCCCTCCTGAGGTGCCGAACGGTTTTCCAGAAGCATTTTGGAGCCGACCGAAAGTCCTTCTCCATAGCTTCTCCAAACATCTCCCACACCCGCTGCTTTGCCTCTGACACGGCAGCGGCTGCAGCCCTTCGGGCCTGTCGGTACCCTGCAACTGCCTCCGGAGTCCCCAGGGATAGCATATCCTGAAGGCCTCCTTCTTCAGTCGGACAGCTTCCCTGACCACGTGGTCCACCACAGTGTTCTAGGGTTACCACCCCTTGAGGCACCTAGGACCTTGAGACCACAGCTCACCGCCGCAGCTTCAGCAATAGAAGCTTCGAACATTGCCCACTCAGGTTCAATGCCCCCAACCTCCACAGGGATGCCTGAAAAGCTCCGCCGGAGGTGTGAGTTGAAGATCTTTCGGACAGGGGCCTCCTCCAGACGTTCCCAGTTCACCCGCACTACCCGTTTGGGCTTACCTGGTCTGTCCATAATCTTTCCCCACCCTCTGATCCAACTCACTACCAGATGGTGATCAGTTGACAGCTCTGCCCCTCTCTTCACCCGAGTGTCCAAAACATGCGGCCTTAGATCAGCCGATACGATCACAAAATCGATCATTGACCTTCGGCCTAGGGTGCTCTGGTACCATGTACACTTATGCGCCTCCTTATGTTCGAACATGGTGTTTGTTATAGACAATCCATGACTAGCACAGAAGTTCAATAACAAACGACCGCTCGGGTTTAGATCAGGGAGGCCGTTCCTCCCAATCACGCCTCTCCAGGTGTCTCCATCGATGCCCACATGTGCATTGAAGTCTCCCAGCAGAATGATGGAGTCCCCTACTGGAGCCCTATATAGGACTCCCTTCAGGGTCTCCAAGAAGGCTGAATACTCCGAACTGCTGTTTGGTGCATAAGCACAAACAACAGTCAGAGTTTTCCCCCCCACCACCCTTAGGCTTAGGGAGGCAACCCTCTCATCCACCGGGTAAACTCCAACACCGCCGTGCTCAGACGTGGGCTCGTGAGTATCCCCACACCAGCCCGCCGCCTCTCACCCTGGGCAACTCCAGAGAAGAACAGAGTCCAACCCCTATCCAGGAGTAAGGTTCCAGAGCCACGGTTGTGCGTAGAGGTAAGTCCCACCAGATCCAACTGGTATCGCTCCACCTCACGCACAAGTTCTGGCTCCTTCCCCCCCAGTGAGGTGACGTTCCACGTCCCCAAAGCAAGCTTCTGCCGCGTCGAGACCCCCCACCTTCACTGCCACCCATATGACAGCGCACCCGACCCCTGCGGTTGTTCCTGTGAGTGGTGGGCCCACAGGATGGAGAGGAGAGAGATGCCACGTATCTCGTTCGGGCTGTGCCCGGCCGGGCTCCGTGGCAAACCCGGCCACCAGACGCTCGCTTTCGAGCCCGCCGTCTGGGCCTGGCTCCAGACGAGGGCCCTGGGCTTCCTCCAGGCAGGGTCTCGCTCCTTTTCCCTCTATCTTTCATGGGGTCTTGGTGAACCATTCTTAGTCTGGCCCCTCGCCTGAGACCACTTTGCCTTGGGAAACCCTACCAGGAGCATGAAGCTCCAGACAACCCAGCCCTCAGGTTCATAGGGGCACACAAACCTCTCCACCACGTTAAGGTGATGATTCCCGGGGAGGACCGCTGGGCCAACATAGGTGAAATACTGATGAAGACGATGAGTCTATCAACCTTCTAGAGGGTTCTAGAAGAGACTAACTAAATGATGCCAGTTTGCATGTAATGACCCATTAGCACGTGTTTAGTCATCATATTTATTTCATATATATATATATATATATATATATATATATACACTTTATATACAAACTGCAATTACACAGCATTTATAGCTGAAGAAAGTACTGTGACGTTACTGCTGTGGTGCAGGCAAATACTTCTAAGCAATGAATTCTGGCATAAATTATATTTCAAATGCACGGTGAGACGTTTTTACAGCAACAGCACACAAGCTTAGATTTAGTGGCTTACCAAAGCTTCTGGCGAAGGCTTCAGGTGCTCGTTGAAGTTAGAAGCTCCTCGTCAAAGCGACAACTTCCAAACCGAACCGTAACAACAAAGAAGCAATATCATAAAGATTACTAAAACAGAGCAAATATTTGACACAAACGTACGATGTGTTCCAAATACATTTTCATTTTTTATTGACACTGTACAAGGACATTCCATATTGATCCCACACTTTTGAATGCTAGGATGTGTGTTTGTGGCTACGCTAAATAATGGAGAATCATTTGCTATGTGAATATGTGATTTGAAATGTGATTTGAAATGTTTCATTAGTGTGGACAGGAGTTGACTTAGACAGGCCAGAAACCACCCTAAGGCAAGAACTGACACACCCGTGGTCAGTAGATAAGTCAGGCACCAACTGACACACCCGTGGTCAGTAGATAAGTCAGACACCAACTGACACACCCGTGGTCAGTAGATAAGTCAGACACCAACTGACACACCCGTGGTCAGTAGATAAGTCAGGCACCAACTGACACACCCGTGGTCAGTAGATAAGTCAGACACCAACTGACACACCCGTGGTCAGTAGAGAAGTCAGACACCAACTGACACACCCGTGGTCAGTAGAGAAGTCAGACACCAACTGACACACCCGTGGTCAGTAGATAAGTCAGACACCAACTGACACACCCGAGGTCAGTAGATAAGTTAGACACCAACTGACACACCCGTGGTCAGTAGAGAAGTCAGACACCAACTGACACACCCGTGGTCAGTAGAGAAGTCAGACACCAACTGACACACCCGTGGTCAGTAGATAAGTCAGACACCAACTGACACACCCGTGGTCAGTAGAGAAGTCAGACACCAACTGACACACCCGTGGTCAGTAGATAAGTCAGACACCAACTGACACACCCGTGGTCAGTAGATAAGTCAGACACCAACTGACACACCCGTAGTCAGTAGAGAAGTCAGACACCAACTGACACACCCGTGGTCAGTAAGTCAGACACCAACTGACACACCCGTGGTCAGTAGAGAAGTCAGACACCAACTGACACACCCGTGGTCAGTAGATAAGTCAGACACCAACTGACACACCCGTGGTCAGTAGATAAGTCAGACACCAACTGACACACCCGTAGTCAGTAGAGAAGTCAGACACCAACTGACACACCCGTGGTCAGTAGAGAAGTCAGACACCAACTGACACACCCGTAGTCAGTAGAGAGGTGGACGGATCTACGAGTTTGTTAATAGTTCATTATAAAATTATACCTGAACTGTATTTCATTGTCAAACACAGTTGTCATGCGTTAGTGTACACTTTATGAGTTACAACCGTTCTAGTACAGACAAGCTTGTAATACATTATCTCAAGTAGATTATATTGGTTTCCTGAGGGTTTATTTATAGTCCTGTATGCTTTATTGAGTTTCTGGGAGAACTCCCTGACTGATCTAGAGTAATGTACACAAATGTTGCCCAGATCAAAAGCTAAGTAGTTTCACGTCAGAGAATTGTAGCACATTTGAAGGGCTTTTTTACCCTGGAACTTTACAAGATGTTAAAGGAAAAAATGCTAAAAGACGGGCTCAGATACAAAATATGTCCTCAGGGTCATCGATCCCAGTCGGCGGTTTGAGGGTTACGGACGAAGTCTGAAAAAAGTGCCGGCGATGTGATCCAATCTGAAAGTAAATCGTATTACCTCATAATCCCCCCAAAATGAGTTGTTCGTGACAGACGGTGTTACACAGATAATCTCCCACCTAAATCCATCACCCCAATGTCTCCAAGTCCTAATCCCTGACTCCTCTCACCAATCTCCCGGCCCCAAACACACCTTATCTCTACCTGGACACTTGTCAATTACCATCGTGGCCCCCCATCCCCCATTCAATTGTGAAAAGAATACAGCCCTCAGAATGACAATAACGTTTGCCCGAGTGCAAAGTTAAAAAGTGTCACCCCAGCTATTCTCACCGGGCAAGAGCCCCTGTTATAGAGCCTCAAGGATCAAATCTAATTCGCCAGAGATAGACATTAAGCCCTGTCACTCAGCGCTGTCTGCCCTTGAAGGAGAGAAATACTGGTGAGAGGAAAGTGTCTCTGAGGACTAAGGATGAGGCCGTGTCTATGAAATCACTCCAGACTACTATAGCCACAACAGGCTAATTATGCTAACAATATAAAGGAAATCACTCCAGACTACAGCACACTCCCCCTATAGCCACAACAGGCTAATTATGCTAACAATATAAAGGAAATCACTCCAGACTACAGCACACTCCCCCTATAGCCACAACAGGCTAATTATGCTAACAATATAAAGGAAATCACTCCAGACTACAGCACACTCCCCCTATAGCCACAACAGGCTAATTATGCTAAAAATATAAAGGAAATCACTCCAGACTACAGCACACTCCCCTATAGCCACAACAGGCTAATTATGCTAACAATATAAAGGAAATCACTCCAGACTACAGCACACTCCCCTATAGCCACAACAGGCTAATTATGCTAACAATATAAAGGAAATCACTCCAGACTACAGCACACTCCCCTATAGCCACAACAGGCTAATTATGCTAACAATATAAAGGAAATCACTCCAGACTACAGCACACTCCCCTATAGCCACAACAGGCTAATTATGCTAACAATATAAAGGAAATCACTCCAGACTACAGCACACTCCCCTATAGCCACAACAGGCTAATTATGCTAACAATATAAAGGAAATCACTCCAGACTACAGCACACTCCCCCTATAGCCACAACAGGCTAATTATGCTAACAATATAAAGGAAATCACTCCAGACTACAGCACACTCCCCCTATAGCCACAACAGGCTAATTATGCTAACAATATAAAGGAAATCACTCCAGACTACAGCACACTCCCCCTATAGCCACAACAGGCTAATTATGCTAACAATATAAAGGAAATCACTCCAGACTACAGCACACTCCCCCTATAGCCACAACAGGCTAATTATGCTAACAACAGAAATCACTCCAGACTACAGCACACTCCCCCTATAGTAGATGTGTATGGTAGAAAATGGACGGCACATTCCAGTACCGAACACTTTCTTGATGGTCCTTGTTGTCCCTGTAACATAGACTTTGAATTTGCAGTTAAAAATATATATTTTTTAGTTTGCTGGGACTAATATATTTAGATGTGTGTGTGCTTTCATTGATTTCACTAACTGTAAGTTACTGTGGATAACAAATTACCAAAATCCTTGTATGAATGCATAGAAATATCACCCATCTCTGCCTGTATCTTGTTTGACAATGTTCTAGTGGTTTGAGTGGTCCATATTAAATACGTTTGATGTAATCTTCTACCTAAAATATCTGCACTTAATTCAAAAATGCATATACATACACATATACATACACAGACACGTGACTTCTCCATACATTATTAATTAATGTATCTCCAGGATTGTACACACCAGCCTGTCGGCATTTAGATTTCTCTGTGTGTTTTGCCGAGGGCAAAGTTCTGTTCTTTGGTATTGAGGGGACCGGCCCCTCCAAACGCATTAGAGGCATAATTGGGTGCATTGAAAATGGTGTTTATTCATGAGCCGGACATTGCTAATTATCTTAATTGCATAACTAATTTTTCTTACTTCAAAGGCTTTTCCAGGGAGACGAGTCGCTTGGTCGCTGAGGCAGATTGACTCACAACACAAGTTTTATTGCAAATTGGGAGATAATGATGCTTATTTTGGGAAGTTTTTATCTCAGCAATTTCTGCTGTGAAGTTTGATAAATAAAAACATTGCAAAGAAACACTAAAATTATCCTGATTTGCATTCAATTTAAAAAAATAAGAGTTTTCATTAGAGGCACTGCCTCAAACTTTTACGAGACAAACTTTTCAACAATGACACAACTTGTATCCTTCTGGCCTTCACTAACCCAATGAGGTTTAAATAGTATTAGTTACTCCATCTCTACAATTAGTGAGTATCCATAGGGATTAAACAGGGAACACAATTTAAATCGAGCACAATATAAATCGAGCACAATATAAATCAAGCACAATATAAATCAAGAATAATATAAATTAAGCACAATATAAATCAAACACAATATAAATCAAGCACAACTTAAATCTAGCACAATATAAATCAAACACAATATAAATCGAGCACAATAAAAATCGAGCACAATATAAATTGAGCACAATAAAAATCAAGCACAATATAAATCGAGCACAATATAAATCGAGCACAATATAAATCAAGCACAATATAAATCAAGCACAATATAAATCAAGCACAATATAAATCAAGCACAATATAAATCAAGCACAATATAAATCAAACACAATATAAATCGAGCACAATATAAATCAAGCACAATAAAATCAAGCACAATATAAATCACAATATAAATTGAGCACAATAAAAATCAAGCACAATATAAATCGAGCACAATATTAATCAAGCACAATATAAATCGAGCACAATATAAATCAAGCACAATATAAATTAAGCACAATGTAAATCAAACACAATATAAATCAAGCAAAATACAAATCAAACACAATATAAATTGAGCACAATATAAATCAAACACAATATAAATCAAGCACAATATAAATCAAGCACAATATAAATTAAGAACAATGTAAATCAAACACAATATAAATCAAGCACAATATAAACTTTGACTATTGTGTTGGGCAACACTGCCCCTCAGCTTTCAATAATGGAACTACATGTTAAAACTCAGAAAAGGAATTTTAGTTATCTCTTGTCAGGACAAACCTATATTAGTCTGGTCTATTATCAATTGTAAACCGTGTGTTCATCACCTCTCAAACCCATATAAGGGTCTGGTCCATTATCAATTGTAAACCGTGTGTTCATCACCTCTCAAACCCATATAAGGGTCTGGTCCATTATCAATTGTAAACCGTGTGTTCATCACCTCTCACCATATAAGGGTCTGGTCCATTATCAATTGTAAACCGTGTGTTCATCACCTCTCACAATATTAATTTGTTTTTAGTGTCTAGACTTGATTAATCTAACAAATGTGGACGATACATTACATGCAAAAGTTGATTATTTATTCAACTCATTCATACAAGTGACTACAACTGACGCTATATGTGCCAGAATGAATCATGTCTCATATTTCCCTCTGACAGGAGCATATCATTATATTGTTACTATTACTGGGGCGTTTGATTGGCCAAGTATCCGGTAGGGGTGGAACCATTACATTACTATTTGCCTGCATTTAAACAGATTCACAAGATAATATTTGAAAGTAGAATAGTCAAACACATGTGAGCATTACAGAATTCAGGTGCCACAAACCCCCTAAACATGCCTGTATTCTCACCTGGCTACCTTATTCAGTCTGTTTGGTGAGTGATATATGGTGTATCTTGATGCATGAATTACATATTGAAAAGACAAACAGGGAACACTATGGGTAAAACAATGAAATTATTAGGTGACTGTCACAAAACAGCCAACTTGAGGTTTTTTCATGTATCTTGTTAGAAAATACATAGGACATGGACTGTAGTCTGTAAAAAATAGAAATGACAACGTACAAAAACACACAAGTAGATGATGGTGTAGTTTTAAGAATATGCTGTCATAGACGATATCTCCAGAAGCATCTGCCCAACACCTCCGATCTATGCTCTGCAGGTCCGCTGAAACCAGCATCAATGAGAAGCCCTTCAAAACATATTGCCTTCTGACTGACCAGGGCAGGACGCACCTCTGCAGGTGTCTGTGTCCTCTATCAAACATGCAGATTGAGCACAAGGTGACAGGCAGAAATAATGCACGTTCTCAGACACAATTCTCTGAGACTCACCTGCTGGGTTTTCTAACAGGTAATTTACAGACCCCCCTCCCCTCCCCTCCCCACGTACCTCACACCGGAGAGGGGCTGACGCTGAACTAGCGGATAATTATCAAACATGCCTCAGTCCAAAACTCTCTGATGAGGCTGACGCTGGGAGATTGATCTTCACGGTTGGTTGGCTTCTCCAGCAGCGTTCCTCCCCGAACAATTAGCATCTGATTGAGGGGAGACTAGGGGAGGTGTGGGTAGGGCAAAGCCCACAGTTTCTGTATTCTGTGCGGACTGATATGCGGCTCCAGAAAGACACATCAGCGTCAAAGCATCTTATAAAACGCATTTTTTTGCAGTATAATAATTAGCCTATGTGATGATAGCAATAGACACACTTTACATTTTGATTATTTTGGTTGCACTACTGCATTTGTAACCATGTATGTAAATTAGATGGGCGCATGCCTTCACATGTTTGAACCCAGAAATAGCAGAGAACATGTGATTGCTTTGGGGTCTTTTGCCAGAGCACTGGGAGGAGTTTCCTCTCACACGAGTATTTACCCGTTTACAGTGGAAATGGAGGTAGAATTAGACTTGTGATTAGACCTGTTACACGGCGAAAGTTTTCCCTTGTTGACGTTTAACAAGGCACACCCGATAATTTAAATGCATTACCTGAGACAAACTCAAGAAGCTGGGTGTTGTTTAATTTTGTTAATGTATTTACTATTTTTCTACAGTGTGAAAAATAGTAAAACTAAAGAAATGGCCTGGAATGAGGTGTGCCCAAACCAGACTGGTACTCTATGTTACATTCCATCTGGCATGGCTCTGTAGGAAGGCAGCCTAGCGCCATCTGGTGGAGATCTATTGAATTGTTGTAAACAAAAAAAGTCCCTAGAAGAAAATGTGTGATTGAATACCAATTTTTTATTTTCATTTTTTAATATAAAAATACTGGACTTTGCCAGCATCCACTCCCGTTGGCTATAATGTGGTTTTCCCAGAGAATAAGACCAGTACCAAGTCTATTTACAGATCATTCATACCAAATGTGATTAAAAAAAAGAAAATAATAAATCTAGTGACTGCTACCCCAGATCGTCCTGAATAAAATGTCATAGATTATGTCGCCCACCATGGAGATTAATGACTCTGATTAAAACTAACAGTATTCAAATAAGGGCCTCTACAGCTGGCTCCCAGTGTGCCAATAGTATCTCTCTCTAGTATCTCTCACAATTCTGTCTCTATAAAGTGATGCATACCCAGATCTTCCTTACAATAAATTAGCACAGGCACATTCACCTTTGACCATGGTATAGGTCCCTGTAACACAGTAAAAAACATTTTGTACAAACAGAAATTTTTTCCGGATTTACCGCTCACACTCACAACATAAAAAGGCAAACAAAAACTGTAAAAAAACAAAGGAAAATCTGGGGAGTACATTTTTGGTTTTGTGTGAATGATGACCTTCCGGCTATTTAAACTTTGAAAGCATCTGATCTATACAATTATATAGATTTATATAAATATGTACAAACAAAACACACGTCGTAAGTCCCGTAAAAACATTCTTGTATTAAAAAACAAAAACAAACGTTAATGCCAAAAGAAGCTCGTCCATAAACTTCAATAACTTAGGAAACCGTAGAAAAGTTGAAGAAATGAAAACTAAAAAAATGTTCCATCAATACAGTATGTGTTCTGGCCTGGTCGAGTCCCGGTAGAAACCCAGACTGGCACAGGTTGTAGCACCAGCATTCATTTAATATGCACCACGGCACTGACATGTGTCACCCCTATAGTGTAAATAGTGAACACGCAGTGCCGATAATAACTGAAGACTGAATAAATTAGTGTCAGGCCTTGTACGGGTATTTACAGGGTTAAATACAGGACTGCAGCACATGGATGTGAGTGAGAGTTGTTATGGCGACAGCCTGGCAGCACATTACAGGACACAGATTCACCTCCAGCACATTCATCAGGTTAGACCAGTGATTCTCATTGAGCACCCGGCAGCACGATCAGTTCAGTTGCATAGCTCATCGGTTCACATGGCTATGACATGTAGCAAACAACGGTATTTCACATGGAATAGATTCAGATGGAGCATGAACGTCAAACAGGTTGTCATACACGTCGCCATGGCGTCATACACGTCGCCATGGCGTCATACACGTCGCCATGGCGTCATACACGTACCATTTACCATGAGCAGCTCAGTTGACATAATCAACACATGATGAGGAATTAAACCGGCACCGACAGACTGCTTGAGATTCTCCCACAGTACAAAGGAGACAATAACAATGGTGTGTGTGTGTGTGTGTGTGTGTGTGAGAGAGACTGTGAGTGTGTGTGTGTGTGTGTGTGCGCGCGCAAGAGAGTGGAATACTGTGACTGCTGTGGAATATAAAGTAAAGTCAAAACAGGCTCAGAGACGGGCTCCATCTGGTGGTGGAGGGTGGTGGTGCAGGAGCAGGCCAGAGCACAGTGCTAGCTGCTAGTCTTATCCTTCAGCTGGCTCAGGTGGGCCATCGCTCGCTGGAACGCGGCCTGCACCGCTTTACGAATGCCAGACGAGCGACCCTCGATTAGCTTGATCTGGTCCACGGTCGTGTTAACACCAAAGGGAGCCATCTTGGATCTAGGAAGCCATTGCCTGTAAGACACATTGATTAAGGGTTAAGCTGAAACTAGCATTACAGGGAGCCATCTTGGATCTAGGAAGCCCTGTTTGCATGAGAAACAAAAGTCAGCCACGCCAGTGCAACTACAGGAGGGGCGTGTCAGTGCAACGACAGGAGGGGCGTGTCAGTGCAACGACAGGAGGGGCGTGTCAGTGCAACTACAGGAGGGGCGTGTCAGTGCAACTACAGGAGGGGCGTGTCAGTGCAACTACAGGAGGGGCGTGTCAGTGCAACTACAGGAGGGGCGTGTCAGTGCAACTACAGGAGGGGCGTGTCAGTGCAACTACAGGAGGGGCGTGTCAGTGCAACTACAGGAGGGGCGTGTCAGTGCAACTACAGGAGGGGCGTGTCAGTGCAACTACAGGAGGGGGCGTGTCAGTGCAACTACAGGAGGGGGCGTGTCAGTGCAACTACAGGAGGGGGCGTGTCAGTGCAACTACAGGAGGGGCGTGTCAGTGCAACTACAGGAGGGGGCGTGTCATCTCACCAGCTGCGCTTGTTGTCGAAGAAGTGGACGAGGTAGAGTTTCTCTGCGGACCTGTACTGCATCTGTTCTCCGACCCGGAGGACGTCCGGCGGAGGCGGGGGGAGGCAGATCTCGTGGTGGTGACTCCCGGTTCTGGGCATCTTGGGGTGGATGATCTGTGTGGCGAGGAAATAAACGATTGGCTCGCGGCTCAAACAAGAGGACACAGGGGAATAGTGGCGTTGGTACGGCAAAGGCTCAAACTGGTGGACAAGGAAGTGACGTTAAAACCAATCACACGCTACCACAAACAGATTCCATGCTATGGGAGTCACCCAGAAAGCCCAGCGCGATCTGTGTGGCGTTACCCAGAAAGCCCAGAGCGATCTGTGTGGCGTTACCCAGAAAGCCCAGAGCGATCTGTGTGGCGTTACCCAGAAAGCCCAGAGCGATCTGTGTGGCGTTACCCAGAAAGCCCAGAGCGATCTGTGTGGATTTACCCAGAAAGCCCAGAGCGATCTGTGTGGCTCGACGCCAAACACATCCGTACGAAACCACAACACACTGAGACTGAGCTGCATGGTCGTGCACAAACACAAGATACACCACGTAGGATGATGAATGGATGAGAGATGCCACATTTACTGTACAGTGCCTTCAGGAAAGTATTCCTACACCACATAGGATGATGAATGGATGAGAGATGCCACATTTACTGTACAGTGCCTTCAGGAAAGTATTCGTACACCACATAGGATGATGAATGGATGAGAGATGCCACATTTACTGTACAGTGCCTTCAGGAAAGTATTTCATAGGATGATGAATGGATGAAGATGCCACATTTACTGTACAGAGCCTTCACGTACACCACATAGGATGATGAATGGATGAGAGATGCCACATTTACTGTACAGTGCCTTCAGGAAAGTATTCGTACACCACATAGGATGATGAATGGATGAGAGATGCCACATTTACTGTACAGTGCCTTCAGGAAAGTATTCGTACACCACATAGGATGATGAATGGATGAGAGATGCCACATTTACTGTACAGAGCCTTCAGGAAAGTATTCGTACACCTCGTAGGATGATGAATGGATGAGAGATGCCACATTTACTTTACAGTGCCTTCAGGAAAGTATTCGTCCTCAACATTTCATTGGTTGTCACTAAGTAGGATTCAAATGCGTGTCATTTGGTCCAGTATCAATGCAAAATACTCCAAAGTCAAAGTGGAATGTCAAACGAATGCCTATTGAATAAAAACACCAAGTAAAAGTCTTGGTTCAAAGGAGTAATAGTTAGGTGTTATTTCTCAGTTCTGATGTTTAGTACAAAAAAAACTGTTGAAGCACTCTGTGTGTACGAACTTTACTAGTGTATACAGCATACTTCATTGAAAATATTAATAGCTGGTGGGTGTGTGAGTCTGTCAGATTAGTGTGAATGTGGTCATATTAGGTGTGTATTGTATACAAAACATTATAAACGCATTATAACACAAAGCATTATAAACGCATTATAACACAAAGCATTATGAGCGCATTATAACACAAAGCATTATAAACGCATAATAACACAAAGCATTATAAACGCATAATAACACAAAGCATTATAAACGCATAATAACACAAAGCATTATGAGCGCATTATAACACAAAGCATTATGAGCGCATTATAACACAAAGCATTATAAACGCATAATAACACAAAGCATTATGAGCGCATTATAACACAAAGCATTATGAGCGCATTATAACACAAAGCATTATGAGCGCATTATAACACAAAGCATTATAACAAAAAGCATTATAAACGCATTATAACAAAGTAATGTAATGATAAACTAAAGTATTCAAAACTCTTTCCACTTTGACATTATGGGATTTTGTGTGTAGATGTGACAATCTCTCGATTGTGAACAACCAGAAGTCGTTTCTGAAGGCACTGTAGCTGGCCAGTCGTCTCCGGGACAAATGATCTCACTGGCACTCACCAAGGCGGGGTAAGGTGGGAATCCCTTACACTTTGCCCAAACTAGATTAAAGGGTTCCAGTTTAAGGGGTTCCAGTACATAGGCTGTAGAGCTAGAGGGCATCCACATATTTCCGTTGCCAACCTCTACAGAAGCAGGAATAATGACAGGCAGGTTATGGGGGGGGTTAGCTAGAAACAGAGTAAGACTACCCTAAAAGCCATGCTGCACAGAGACAAGGATAGACGGGGTTAATGACAGTATGTTCACAGTCACACAGAAAACATTACACAAGATCAGAACAGTCAAAGACACTCATTTTGAAGGCGGCGTTGAAGGCATCTGCTGAGGAGTTTCACACCAAAAGGAACAAAAACTGCTGAATTATATAAAGGAGGTTACATGTGTTAGTCTAGACAGGGAGAGTGTTACTGCTTGAGTTCAACAAGGAAACAACATAACCACAATAAGTTCAAAGACATAGCTGTCCTTGGTCAAACCACTTGGGTGTGATTTGTGATATTGTGCATTAATAATAAGAAACACAGTGTCTATATAGATAGATAAATATAAATATATATATATATATCACTGGTACACACACCTGCCTATATCACTGGTACACACACCTGTCTATAACACTGGTTTTCGATTATAGCCAATAGTGAATTTAATTCATGTATCTATATCAGTCTTTGATTCGAGGGCTTTAATGAAACTTGATGCTAGCAGCACACACAGACTTCCAGTCATTTGGCTAATGCTAAATAACTTTTATATTTTTTTTAAAGATATTTTTTGAGCTAACTCGTTAGCATCTTAAGGCAGACAGAATAAAAAATGACTTTAAATTAATTTGGGTTCCAGTCTACTTGTCCTTACCTAACGGTGACCCTGCCACAATACTAAAGACACAAACATCTGACCAATCCGATGGGTTAGAGGCAGAAAATAGAAGTCTCACCTGCTGCGATCTTCGCTGCTTTAGTGAAGTCCCCGTTTCCGATACAGGTGATGAGTGTGTTTTTGTCGTCCACTGTGCTCCGGCGAACCACCGACGACCTCCCTTTACCGTTCTTCGTCACCCTGACAGTACTAGAAAAACGCAGGCAGATCGAGTGAGTGAGCGTGTCTGACAGCTTGGTAACACATCACAAACCACGGCCAGATGAGTATGGCACAAGTATACATGCTACACACACACACCTGGTGCCACACACACACCTGGTGCCACACACACACCTGGTGCCACACACACACACACACTTGGTGCCACACACACACACACACACCTGGTGCCAGACACACACACACACCTGGTGCCACACACACACACACACACCTGGTGCCACACACACACACACACACCTGGTGCCACACACACACACACACACACACCTGGTGCCACACACACACACACACCTGGTGCCACACACACACCTGGTGCCACACACACACACACACACACACCTGGTGCCACACACACACACACACACACCTGGTGCCACACACACCTGGTGCCACACACACACACACACCTGGTGCCAGACACACACACACACACCTGGTGCCAGACACACACACACACCTGGTGCCAGACACACACACACACCTGGTGCCACACACACACACACACACCTGGTGCCACACACACACACACACCTGGTGCCACACACACACACACACCTGGTGCCACACACACACACCACACCTGGTGCCACACACACACACACACACACCTGGTGCACACACACACACACACACCTGGTGCCACACACACACACACACCTGGTGCCACACACACACACACACCTGGTGCCACACACACACACACACCTGGTGCCACACACACACACACACCTGGTGCCACACACACACACACACCTGGTGCCACACACACACACACACACCTGGTGCCACACACACACACACACACCTGGTGCCACACACACACACACACCTGGTGCCACACACACACCTGGTGCCACACACACACACACACACCTGGTGCCACACACACCTGGTGCCACACACACCTGGTGCCACACACACACACACACACACACCTGGTGCCACACACACACACACACACCTGGTGCCACACACACACACACACACCTGGTGCCCACACACACACACACACACACACACCTGGTGCCACACACACACACACCTGGTGCCACACACACACACACCTGGTGCCACACACACACACCTGGTGCCACACACACACACACACACCTGGTGCCACACACACACACACACACACACCTGGTGCCACACACACACCTGGTGCCACACACACCTGGTGCTACACATACCTGGTGCTACACAGCATGCTGCCGCTGGAGGAGATACTGGATTCGGAGGCAGAGCGTCTGCGAGGCTCCAGGGGCCTACTGGGGCTGGCCATCGTCTCCGGTTCAACGACAAAGCCATTAGCTAGCCCTGAAGACACCCAACAAGTGTTATTTAGAAACCCATCAACACGGTATTCACATACCAGAAACCGCTCATATGAAGAGGAGATGTGAAACAGTATTTACAGGTTGTACCCGTGTCAAGGCGCTTGATGGGCGACTCCTCGTCTTCGTCACACTCTCCACTGACGCTGTGGGTCCTCTTCCGGGGAAGGAGGAGGGTCTCGAGGCGAGGAATGACCACAGACAGGAAGGTTTTGGCCCCGAGGGGCGGCGGGCAGGGCAAGTGCTCCACTGTCCTCGGGGCCTTCTGCGGGCTGGAACTCTTAGACTTGCGGAAGAGAACGTTGGTCCGTCTGTTGCCCGTGACGACGGGTTTCGCCAGCACAGAGGTGGCCACGACACCGCCCGTTACGGAGGGTTTCGCCAGCACAGACGTGGCCACGACACTGCCCGTTGCGGAGGGTTTCGCCAGCACAGAGGTGGCCACGACACTGCCCGTTACAGAGGGTTTCGCCAGCACAGAGGTGGCCACGACACTGAGGTCGCCGACAGGGAGCAGCGGGTTAGAGATGAGCCCGTTGATTGGCTCACGGGGTAATGAGGGAGTGGTCTCGGTTCTGACATCATCACAGCTGGGGGTTTTCGGAGTGTCGTCGGCGTCGACCGGCTTCAACGTGGGAGGTTCTGAATGACTGTCAGGGTTCATGGCTGGAGGGGAGGAGTTCAACGGCTCCAGTTTGGGCGGGGACAAAGACGGGCCTTCTATATAACCGAAACAGAAACACAGTAGAAAACATAAACACAGTAGAAAACATAAACACCCTGAAATCACACGACTCTACAGGGCAACATTTAAAAAGAAATGCTGGAGCGGCTTTCAAAAAATTAAGTATTTATCTTAACCACAATACGCGTGGTCACAGATGTGCTCCTAAACGCCAACAAAGCAGTTCACCAATACAGTTCACTAATAAATGGTAGCATAGATCCATGACTACTGAACCATGAGTATTAGGTAAACAGCCGTTAATTCAGAGAGTTTATCCAGAAGGCCTGGATAAGGATGACAGCAGACTTCGTACCCTCTTCCTGTTCCGATAGGGGGAGTGGTTCCTCTTCTGTCTCCGCTGGTTTCACTTCACATGAAGCCACGGCGGGGCTCTTGGAGACGAGGTAGATCTCACCGCGGACATCTGCAATGGTCTTTTTTAACAGCTTCAGCCGCTTGCTTCTAGACGGACTGGACTTCATGGCACTGCTCAGGTCCAGCATCTCCAGCAGCTCCTTCAGTTGCTCGTCCAAAGACATGTGCTGACGGTTGGCTGGGTTCAGAACACGGTCCACTGTAAGACACAGAACAACTGGTTGGGTTAGGGTTCAGAACACGGTCCACTGTAAGACACAGAACATCTGGTTAGGTTATGGTTCAGAACACGGTCCCCTGTAAGACACAGAACAACCGGTTGGGCCGGGTTGGAACATTTCTCTATTCTGTAAACATCAACGTACCGTCGTCCCAGGAGAAAGGGGAGGTGCCTCCACCTTGGGTGGCTCAGGGAGGTGCATCCCGCTGGCAAAGTCGAAGCCGATTCGCTCGGCATCCCTACGGGTCTTCCTGAGAATCGCCCCTCCTTGGTCCTGCAGTCGTTGGCCGGCCTTATGGAAGAACGTGTCCTTGGCGTTGTACTTCATGCAGTTGAATATGATCTGGTTGAAGTCAGCCTCAAACGCCTCCAGGCTGGTGTAACAGTGTGTGTCAATACGCCTCCTCATAGTGGAGAAGTCCATCGGGTCCTTAATGTGGTCCAAATAATCAGGCACCTGAGAAGACAAAAGATGAACAACGGGTACTTGATAATGTATCTGATGGATATAACACATTATCAGTCACATCCTATGGTAGAGGGTGGGGTATATTACCTCTGTAATGTGGGTACTTGATAATGTATCTGATGGATATAACACATCATCAGTCACATCCTATGGTAGAGGGTGGGGTATATTACCTCTGTAATGTGGGTACCTGATAATGTATCTGATGGATATAACACATTATCAGTCACATCCTATGGTAGAGGGTGGGGTATATTACCTCTGTAATGTGGGTACTTGATAATGTATCTGATGGATATAACACATTATCAGTCACATCCTATGGTAGAGGGTGGGGTATATTACCTCTGTAATGTGGGTACCTGATAATGTATCTGATGGATATAACACATTATCAGTCACATCCTATGGTAGAGGGTGGGGTATATTACCTCTGTAATGTGGGTACTTGATAATGTATCTGATGGATATAACACATTATCAGTCACATCCTATGGTAGAGGGTGGGGTATATTACCTCTGTAATGTGGGTGATAATGTATCTGATGGTACCATTATCAGTCACATCCTATGATATATTACCTCTGTAATGTGGGTACTTGATAATGTATGTATCTGATGGATATAACACATTATCATCCTATGGTAGAGGGTGGGGTATATTACCTCTGTAATGTGGGTACTTGATAATGTATCTGATGGATATAACACATTATCAGTCACATCCTATGGTAGAGGGTGGGGTATATTACCTCTGTAATGTGGGTACCTGATAATGTATCTGATGGATATAACACATTATCAGTCACATCCTATGGTAGAGGGTGGGGTATATTACCTCTGTAATGTGGGTACTTGATAATGTATCTGATGGATATAACACATTATCAGTCACATCCTATGGTAGAGGGTGGGGTATATTACCTCTGTAATGTGGGTACTTGATAATGTATCTGATGGATATAACACATTATCAGTATGGTAGAGGGTGGGGTATATTACCTCTGTAATGTGGGTACTTGATAATGTATCTGATGGATATAACACATTATCAGTCACATCCTATGGTAGAGGGTGGGGTATATTACCTCTGTAATGTGGGTACCTGATAATGTATCTGATGGATATAACACATTATCAGTCACATCCTATGGTAGAGGGTGGGGTATATTACCTCTGTAATGTGGGTACCTGATAATGTATCTGATGGATATAACACATTATCAGTCACATCCTATGGTAGAGGGTATATTACCTCTGTAATGTGGGTATATTATCCATCTGTAATGTGGGTACCTGATAATGTATCTGATGGATCATCCTATGGTAGAGGGTGGGGTATATTACCTCTGTAACTGATAATGTATCTGATGGATATAACACATTATCAGTCACATCCTATGGTAGAGGGTGGGGTATATTACCTCTGTAATGTGGGTACCTGATAATGTATCTGATGGATATAACACATTATCAGTCACATCCTATGGTAGAGGGTGGGGTATATTACCTCTGTAATGTGGGTACTTGATAATGTATCTGATGGATATAACACATTATCAGTCACATCCTATGGTAGAGGGTGGGGTATATTACCTCTGTAATGTGGGTACCTGATAATGTATCTGATGGATATAACACATTATCAGTCACATCCTATGGTAGAGGGTGGGGTATATTACCTCTGTAATGTGGGTACTTGATAATGTATCTGATGGATATAACACATCATCAGTCACATCCTATGGTAGAGGGTGGGGTATATTACCTCTGTAATGTGGGTACTTGATAATGTATCTGATGGATATAACACATTATCAGTCACATCCTATGGTAGAGGGTGGGGTATATTACCTCTGTAATGTGGGTACTTGATAATGTATCTGATGGATATAACACATTATCAGTCACATCCTATGGTAGAGGGTGGGGTATATTACCTCTGTAATGTGGGTACTTGATAATGTATCTGATGGATATAACACATTATCAGTCACATCCTATGGTAGAGGGTGGGGTATATTACCTCTGTAATGCTGACAGGCTGAGCAAATATCTTGGCCTGGTCCTTCTCCTGCAGCTGGTCCAGGACGGCACGTAGCAGGATGTTTAGCGGCGTCAGCTGCACCTCCAAAACCGACTGTTGGAGTTTCATCTGATCGCGTGCAGAACAGAGCACAAAGCTGTAGTATACTCAAATATACAGGTAATAATACAACCATTTTAAAGGAAAAACATGCCCAGCTCAGAACCCAAGTGTACCTCTTCTCTCTTTAGCTTCTCCCTCTTCCTGATCAGTTCCAGCAGGAGGCGAGCTCGTTCCAGGTCATGCCGGAGACGATGCCATTCCTTTAGCTGCTCCTTCATTGCCTGATTGCTTTCCCGCCTTCGGTCCTGTAACAACAGCGGCCAAAAATGCACTTAGAACTCTACAAATTGTTCTTGATTCCTCCCAGGGACTAAAGGTTCTGAAGCTGAGTTATATAGGACAAAATAGAGTTATATAGGACGCAATAGAGAGACAGTTAACCTCATGACAGAAACACCCCAAACACAGCTAACCCTATGACAGAAACACCCCAAACAAAGCTAACCTCATGACAGAAACACCCCAAACACAGTTATTAACCTCATGACAGAAACACCCCAAACACAGTTATTAACCTCATGACAGAAACACCCCAAACACAGTTAACCTCATTACAGAAACACCCCAAACACAGATATTAACCTCATGACAGAAACACCCCAAACACAGTTAACCTCATGACAGAAACACCCCAAACACAGTTAACCTTGTGACAAAAACACCCCAAACACAGATATTAACCTCATGACAGAAACACCCCAAACACAGTTAACCTTGTGACAAAAACACCCCAAACACAGTTAACCTTATGACAGAAACACCCCAAACACAGTTAACCGTATGACAGAAACACCCCAAACACAGTTAACCTCATGACAGAAACACCCCAAACACAGTTAACCGTATGACAGAAACACCCCAAACACAGTTATTAACCTCATGACAGAAACACCCCAAACACAGTTATTAACCTCATGACAGAAACACCCCAAACACAGTTAACCTCATTACAGAAACACCCCAAACACAGTTAACCTTATGACAGAAACACCCCAAACACAGATATTAACCTTATGACAGAAACACCCCAAAGACAGATAACATAGTGAATAAGCCAATCAGACTGACCGCTGGACTGAGGACTTCCTCCAGTTTGGGGGTCTGGGGGTTGGTCTGCAGACGCCTGATCAGTGGTACCCCATTCCTAGACTGTCTCTTCAGCATCCAGTAGCTCAACACTTGCTCCACAAACGCCTTCTTCTTTTGGACAGACACTTGATTCAGAATCGTGTCGAAACTGTGGGTTGGAGAAGACAGAAGATACGTTTGAAATTCTATTTCACAGAGCGCTGTGGTGGTTCGTTCATTTAGAATAAACCTATTTTAGACAGAAAACTCCATATAAGATAAACAACTTAATATGAACGTATAGACAGAAATGTACACACAGGGCCTTGGTATTAGGTTCTGCTCCTCTGGTCCATAATCATCACATGACCTGGTTAACCATACTACCAGAAATAACATTACTCTACCTGCTGGAGGTGATGCTGGGTCCGGCCACAGAGGGGGGCTCTCCCGGCTCTTCCACCGTCACCACTACCCTTTTGCTCTTCTTCGGCCACCCTTTTAACCGGGTCCTGCCTCTTTTGTCGCCCCTCTTGTGACAGGCAGAGTTCTTGTCGCGGCCTTCCTCGTACAGGGCCACGGGTCTCTGCGCGCACCCTTTGGGCGTGTGGGCACAGCAGAAGGCAGTCTTCTTGACGGTGAACGCGAGCGACCCGGTGTCCGTGACCTCCTTGACGGGCTCCATTCTCATGTAAAGGCCGGCCTTCTGGGCACAGCTGACGTGAAACGCCGTGTAACAGTTCACCCTGTGGCACTGGATGCAGGCCCCCACGCCCTTCACCTTGCAGAGGCAGCAGGTCAGCTTCCAGCGGGCCGGTGGGATATTGCTGACGCCGTCTATGGGCTCGACGAATACCGTGTCGGAGAAGCCCACCTCGGGCACCCACAGGGCACACACAACGTGGCCCCAGCGGTCGTCGTCCGTCTTCTTCAGGGCGCCGCCCTTGTTGGGGCAGAAGACGCAGGCGGCGGGCCGCGCCGGACACTGGAGGCAGTGGCGACACAGCCACTGGCCCTCGGGCACGTAGGGGACGCCGTAGCACTCCTGGTGCACGGCGATGTTGCACGAGTCGCAGAAGAGGATGACGTTGCTGTCCTGGCCGTCTCCGTCCATGCAGATGCAGCAGACGGCGTCCTCGTCGATGAGGGCCTGCGGGTCGCTCTGGCCCTGGCTGGCGAAGAACGACTCCTTCTCGAAGCGGTCCATGAGGAACTCAAAGAGGTTCTGGGACACCTGGCTGACGCCCTCGCTTTTCCTCTTCTCGTTGAAAAGCTCCAGCCAAGCGTAGTCCTCCTCGTCCATGTCGTATTCCACCTCCTCGTCCAGCTCTTCCGGCGTCTTTTCGGAATACTTATAATAGACGGAGGGTCGCCGGGGCACTGCAGGAAGGTTGTACTCCACCGTGCGGAACTTGGGTTCCAGGAGAGCGCCCCCCTGTGGCGCCGCTCCGTGAGCGGCGGTGAGGGTGGAGCTCTTCTTGTACTTGAGCCTCACAGAGCGCACCAGGACCTGCTGGGGTTTCTCGTTGTTCTCCTTGTTGCTGTTGCACTCCATGATCTCCTGGGCCGTGGGGTCGTCGTCGGTGATGACGTCCAGCTTGTCGTAGATGCTGATGCGGTGCACGCGGCCGTCGATCTCCAGGTCCACCATGCGCTGGGCCTGGGCATACGTCAGGGTCTCCTTGTTTGGCGACGGTTTGATCGGAGACGGGGCTCTCTGGGGCGTGGACATGCGGTTTGGATGCCGCACTTTTTTCTTCATCCTGAAGACCTAATGAACCTACAAGAAATGGCAATTAATAAATGAGTTCGTATTTCCAAGAGTAAAACAATCATTAGACACAATAAAGTGTGGCATTTCCCTGATATTCAAATCAATACAGACGGTAATGATTAACAACAATTACTCGGCAACTATCAGACCTTCCTAGCAACATAGGATATGCTTTAGCTAACTCAATACATGGACGTTCTTTTCATGTACAGTGAAAGAAGCAGCATACTATCACAACCTAAATATTTTAGAAAGCACTGTAAAGGGTGATTTAAATGTCATTGTTCATGCCAGGAAGATAAAATACCTCTGTATTCACTAATTCCACATTTGAAAACAGCAGTGCATGCAAAGTATTAAAAAAAAAAAAATCATACAAGATGCTCTGAAATGTATTTAAAAATCAATAATATGAACAGCTGGACAGATGCTCTCTTCTTCTGAGAGACAGTGTGATTACAACAACATGCAAACTAAGGATTACAAATCATACAAGAGAAACTAATGGCAGCACCTAGATCAGAATTATTGGTTCAAGGTGATAGTTTATTGATTTTAGCCATAGCAATGTTAGTTTCAAAACAGGAAAAACAAATTAGATATTATGCTCCTCCAATATTGTATCAAGTTGAAAGCAGAATTGTTAATGAATTCCCTAACTAGTCAAAAACATAATGTTACTATACCAGGCGAGCAAATACATGTGTATGCAAAGCTATGTTAGATAGCATTAGCTGACAGCCTGTACATTAACAGCAGCTAGCAGGCTAGGACAGCCCGTGTAACAGCGGCTAGCAGGCTAGGACAGCCTGTATAACAGCAGCTAGCAGGCTAGGACAGCCTGTACGATAACAGCAGCTAGCAGGCTAGGACAGACGTACATTAACAGCAGCTACCAGGCTAGGACAGACTGTATAACAGCAGCTAGCAGGCTAGGACAGCCCGTACATTAACAACAGCTAGCAGACTAGGACAGCCCGTGCATTAACAGCGGCTAGCAGGCCAGAACAGTCCGTATAACAGCAGCTACCAGGCAAGGACAGTCGTATAACAGCAGCTACCAGGCTAGCAAAGACCGTATAACAGCGGCTAGCAGGCTAGGACAGCCCATACATTAAAAACACCTACTAGGCTAGGACAACCCGTACACTAACAGCTAGAGGCTAGGACATCCCTTACATTAACAGCAGCTAGCAGACTAGGACAGCCCGTACATTAACAGCGGCTAGCAGGCTAGAACAGTCCGTATAACAGCAGCTACCAGGCAAGGACAGTCGTATAACAGCAGCTACCAGGCTAGCAAAGACCGTATAACAGCGGCTAGCAGGCTAGGACAGCCCATACATTAAAAACACCTACTAGGCTAGGACAACCCGTACACTAACAGCTAGCAGGCTAGGACATCCCTTACATTAACAGCAGCTAGCAGACTAGGACTGTCCGTTTAACAGCAGACTAGGACAGTCGGTATAACAGCAGCTAGCAGACTAGGACAGTCCGTATAACAGCGGCTAGCAGGCTAGGACAGTCCGTATAACAGCAGCTAGCAAACTAGGACAGCCCGTAATTACAGCAGGCTAGCAGACTAGGACAGTCCGTATAACAGCGGCTAGCAGGCTAGGACAGCCCGTATAACAGCAGGCTAGGACAGTCCCTATAACAGCAGCTAGCAGACTAGGACTGTCCATATAACAGCAGCTACAAGGCTAGGACAGCCCATATAACAGCAGGCTAGGACAGTCCGTATAAAAGCGGCTAGCAGGCTAGGACAGTCCATATAACAGCAGCTACCAGGCTAGGACAGCACGCATACCAGCAGGCTAGGTCAACCCGTAATAACAGCAGGGTAGCAGGCTAAGACAGTCCGTATAACAGCGGCTAGCAGGCTAGGACACTCCATATAACAGCAGCTACCAGGCTAGGACAGCCCGCATAACAGCAGGCTAGGACAGCCCGTAATAACAGCAGGGTAGCAGGCTAGGACAGCCCGTACATAATAAACCAAGGAAACATGGCGTCCGATTTACAAAAAAAATCTACTGGATTTTGTGAAGTTAAGCTGTCATTGTATTCCCACCTATGCATAATTTATTGCATTAATGTGTGTATCGGTAATGTATCTCCATATCCACCTTGGTGTTGTCTGAAAATCCTCTTTAGAAAACAGCAGCGCTTGCAGTAGTAGTAGTAATGGCGCTGTGGCCTGCAGCCCGGACAGTAATACACACACACACATACAGATACACACACACTCCTCTCATCCAACGGCCACCGCTCGGGCAGCTTTCATTTGAATGTTTGAAAGATAACGGCGATATGTGTCCACGACGACGACCGTCTGAATTCCAATTCCGTTGGAAACATTAATGTTTTCCCGGTAACGCCACACCGATTACCGACGTCCTTTAGCGCCGTGCTAATGAGCTTCCCTGCCTGGCCCGGGTTTCTCTCCCCCAACAACAATGCGGTTGTGCTGTGCGTGCCTTACGCCGTGACGTCATCGCGTCCAGTTGCGCCGTTACGTCATCACGCTCAGCAGCGACAAACCAGGAAGTTGTAATCGTCAAGGGAACCCGGTGGAAGAAGGCGCCTTTTTCTTTAGTTACGGTTGGGGTTCCCTGTGAACGCTTTTTTTTATTGATTTTTTTTATTGATTATCATCACAAACATCTCTTGTAGAAACATGATAACTTCACTTAGGAACATCTTGAAACATATAATTAAAATAAAATAGGGGATTCTTAAGTTAGTAAGGAAAGCATTGTGTTATAGACCATAAATAATAACATTCAGGCATAGACAATATAGGCAATTACACAATTGAGCGTGAGAAACACAGAGGGGCAATCAAAACAGTAAAAAGCATGAAATATCTTTAGATATATTTTTTGTGCTTGTTTACATGTATGTATATTTTATGAGATAAAAAACAGTTTGAAGTCATTTAAAAACATACAAAGGAGGGCTTGCCATCTCTCCACTTGCTACATGAATATGATATTTACCCATAAGAATGATGGTGGTTTAAATTATACATTTTTGGTTGACCAAGACAGCTTGAACAGAAATGTACTGTAAGGTTTTCAAGTTATAAACTCCACTGATTGATATAGTTAAAACAACATAATCCTAAGAATAATACAAGATATTATACTGTTCTTTTTCCCATAAGAACTATTACAATCGTTTATATACGTAATATGTGTGTACTGGGTATTTAAATAAACAACAGTCTGTGTTTTCTGTTCAATAAAACAATTATTTAAAAAAACACATTTTACAACATTATTTTATTATCCTTTAGAAGTGTATTTCTTTACATAAACAGAACATTTTGACTAATCATGGTGAAATCAACCTGAAGGTGAAATAGAGACTGTGAAAGATTTGAATATCTTGAAATCTTCAGCTGTGGGACCTTCCTGATACAAGTGTATGTAAACTGAAATTGTGAAATGTGAACTTGTTCTATAAAGTTACATCTAAATACTCTAGGCACTGGATATTCAGTATTTTTGTAGAGACCCTGGATGACCACAGTGTGTCACTATAACCAAATACACAAGGTTTCCATTTATTAATCTAACGCTTCCCTCCTAAACTAGGACCAGAGTTGGCTTAAAAAAAGGAATAAAGAATGTGTCCATCTGGACTAATCTGATCTTCTTGTAAACGTTTTCTGAAATACCTTCTGATTCATCCCCAAATCGAATGCAATTTAATGTGAACTGTTTAGCAAATTTTAGTGCCACCTGCTTCAGATACTTTTTCATCTTTATTTTGTGGTACTGGGTGAACGGAGCCCTTAAGATTCCAGAAAAAGGGTGCCAAGTCCATTTTTCAACCTTACCTACAAACAGTGTGTTCTGTGTAGTGGAAAGGTTTTGGTCTATGGGTCAAATGATAAAACCAGACTTTTCCCCCCCAGCTTAACACTGTGGGGTTGTGCAACACAACACTGGAAACGTAGCTTCTTTCAATGATAGCATAACATTTGATTCAGCAGTGCATTTTCACCTTTAACATGTTTTTGATATGACCACTTAGACATTGTGCTGTGTGTTTGACTCGTTCCCAATCTTTTGAAAATGTTATTTGAGGGGTTTCTTGAGGCAAGTGAACGGCAGGCCGAGAGTACAATGCAGCCAGGGAGGAAGTTCGGTAGTGAGAACAGCTTGGTACTATTAGCGACTGTTTGTGGTGGGCTTTCTGGTGCCAATACCTGCCGAGGCATCGCACAATTGGTGCCAGGCTGAATGAGAGAGATTCCGGATGTTTCCCACACTCAGCCTGTATGAGATCACCAGCGCCCTCGTCACCATTGGTTACCTTTTTCTGCCCTAGCGTGACATGGCCCTCAGAGTATGCAACATTTGAAGAGGTTGTATCGTCTGCTTGACTTTTTGTTATGTCTTTTCCCCTTTATGAGATCTTTGATCTCTGTCAGGTGTCAGAAGTGCTTTGAGAGTCTTTGATCAATGCTATGGGTGATTGGTTTGCAATATTCTGACATTTAAAAATCACATAACATTCTTTTAAATAAAAACATAAAATAGCAAGATCACAAACAAAGTTTATATTTGAGTTTAAATAATGTTTTATTTTGAGCTAAAGTTGGCTTTGAACCAACCTGAGCCAACCTCCACAGCCCCTGTTTGCCTTCGCTGGTGTTGGTGGAAACGGGATCGAGTCCAGGAGAATAGCACCCCCATACGCTTCAGCCCAGCCTCCTGGTCCTGTATTGTGGTCACCCACACACATGCTCTTACTCTCAGATGTGGTATCTCCTGGTCCTGTATTGTGGTGACCTACACACAGCCCCTTACTCTCTGATCTAGTCATTCCCTTTTTTTTCCCCTCACTTCTCCGTCAGCATAATTCCACTCTAAACCACTGTCAATAAACGCTAACAAAGCCCATCAAAGTCTGACGTAGAGAAAAGAACGACTACTGGTTTTGCTTTGATGTAGGGTGATTCAGTTATTGTATGCGAAGAGATTTCCCGTTTTTTATTTGTTTAATAGTCGAACGCTGAATATAAAACCAACCGGTGTTTTGGTGGGAACTGCCCAGATTATATGATCTGAAGAGGAGATCTGAGGATCTAGAAGATGTCGGGTTTTGTTTGTTCTGTTGACCTTTATCTCGTCTTGGAACAAAGAATTCTCACTGATTAGCAGGTGTGTTCAGGCTGGTGTTTGAACCTGGAGCTGCTGTTTGTCTTGGTTTTCACTGCTCGGTCATCTCCCTTTTCTTTCTCTGCTTCTAATAAACCTGGACCATTCGTGGGTTGCGGTGGTGATTGCTGTCCCTTTACTTTGGCACCATATAAAAAGATTTTAATTGGCAAAAACATTACATATTTCCATAAAACGTATTCAAAAGAACATATGCTTTTATGCTGCAGTGTGTGAGTTGGGTCGAACAGGCAGAATCAGGTGACAGAGGGAAGTGTTTAGTAGATCGTAGAGACGATAGATTAGAAAAGGACAGAGTGGTGGAGGTGTGAGAAAGAAGATTACATGTGTGCACGACGATCTGTGTCGTGGTATAGAGGATACGATTGGTGGAGAGAGGAGGTCTGGGTCATGGTATAGAGGATACGATTGGTGGAGAGAGGAGATCTGGGTCGTGGTATAGAGGATACGATTGGTGGAGAGAGGAGGTCTGGGTCGTGGTATAGAGGATACGATTGGTGGAGAGAGGAGATCTGGGTCGTGGTATAGAGGATACGATTGGTGGAGAGAGGAGATCTGGGTCGTGGTATAGAGGATACGATTGGTGGAGAGAGGAGATCTGGGTCGTGGTATAGAGGATACGATTGGTGGAGAGAGGAGATCTGGGTCGTGGTATAGAGGATACGATTAGTGGAGAGAGGAGATCTGGGTCGTGGTATAGAGGATACGATTAGTGGAGAGAGGAGATCTGGGTCGTGGTATAGAGGATACGATTGGTGGAGAGAGGAGATCTGGGTCGTGGTATAGAGGATACGATTGGTGGAGAGAGGAGATCTGGGTCGTGGTATAGAGGATACGATTGGTGGAGAGAGGAGATCTGGGTCGTGGTATAGAGGATACGATTGGTGGAGTGAGGAGATCTGGGTCGTGGTATAGAGGATACGATTGGTGGAGAGAGGAGATCTGGGTCGTGGTATAGAGGATACGATTGGTGGAGAGAAGAGATCTGGGTCGTGGTATAGAGGATACGATTGGTGGAGAGAGGAGATCTGGGTCGTGGTATAGAGGATACGATTGGTGGAGAGAGGAGATCTGGGTCGTGGTATAGAGGATACGATTGGTGGAGAGAGGAGATCTGGGTCGTGGTATAGAGGATACGATTGGTGGAGAGAGGAGATCTGGGTCGTGGTATAGAGGATACGATTAGTGGAGAGAGGAGATCTGGGTCGTGGTATAGAGGATACGATTAGTGGAGAGAGGAGATCTGGGTCGTGGTATAGAGGATACGATTGGTGGAGAGAGGAGATCTGGGTCGTGGTATAGAGGATACGATTAGTGGAGAGAGGAGATCTGGGTCGTGGTATAGAGGATACGATTAGTGGAGAGAGGAGATCTGGGTCGTGGTATAGAGGATACGATTGGTGGAGAGAGGAGATCTGGGTCGTGGTATAGAGGATACGATTAGTGGAGAGAGGAGATCTGGAACCTGAGGAGAGGTTGCACTGAAATTAGTTGACGAACATCATCCGGAGTTTAAGTTCAGGATGATGTTAAAGTAAACCTGAACTGAAGTTTATTGTCGTGGTTGGAAATAAATGAATTAAAGGCAGATGTTGAGAGGTTGTTGTGGCTGGACCTATGAGTAAGGAGTGATTGTCCAAAATGAAGCTCACTGAAAAAATATTAGAATTAAAATCGGTCTGGCTAACTGGCTATGCCACCACCAAAAAAAGACCATCAATCTACACAAAACATTCAGTAATTATTTTCAAATGATCCCAGAAATATTACATCTACATAAGTAGAAGTAAAATTTCAAGTTTATTTCAATTTTAAGAAACCTATGTACACACACACATTACACAGGCTCACGCATATCTACACACACACACACACACACACACACACACACACACACACACACACACACACACACACACACACACACACACACACACACACACACACACACACACACACATTAGACAGACTGTACACACACACACACATTACACAAGCTCACACATATCTACACACACATAGTAAACAGGCTCACACGTATGTACATACACACACATTACACAGGCTCACACATATCTATACACACACACACATTACACAAGCTCACACATATCTACACACACACACATATTGCACAGGATCACACATATGTACACACACACACACCTACACATTACAGAGGCTCACTAATTTTCTCGCTTTCACTCACACAAAGAGAACAAGTGTTTGTCCACTTCACATGTAAGGTTGACTATAGGGTTCTTAAAATGCCATGCTTAATGTCAAAATGAGATGACAGACTGTGAAGGCAGATCACAAGCCTGTTGATTGAAGCGTATAAACCACTTTTCATTGATTAACTCCAAGCTGTAGGCACTTTAAAGGCTTAGAAACCGGGGTTGAATATGCTACACTGAAAGCTGAGCGTATGGTGATTTGTTTTTAAAATCCTGTTTCCAAAAACACCCGTAGATTTAAAACAATAACCAAAAGCCCATCTCTTTTTAACCAGGTTTATCATCATTTCCTGCCGAGCACGAGTGTAGTTTGTGAAATGTGACAGAGAGGATTCTGGTTAATACTGACCTCAGGAACCTAGACGCCCAGTGTGGACAGGAGGCCTCATTATGATACGGAAAAGGACCACTGTCAATATGTACTCACCACTGGTGACCAGGAGGACCACTGTCAATATGTACTCACCACTGGTGACCAGGACTACTGTCAATATGTACTCACCACTGGTGACCAGAACCACTGTCAATATGTACTCACCACTGGTGACCAGGACCACTGTCAATATGTACTCACCACTGGTGACCAGGAGGACTGTCAATATGTACTCACCACTGGTGACAAGGAGGACTGCGTTGACTGTGAGATCTAGTTGTTTACCTTGTATCTACCCACACATTAACATGTGCACCTGTTCGGGCACCTGTGCCGTGTTTTGGCTCATTGGTCTACACCATATTGAGCAAAAAAACAATTATTCACTCTCCTACTAATTACAATGAGCACTGGAGCTATGTGGAAGATTGACCATATTCAATATATTGGTTAAAAAGTTTGAAAACGAAAACACATGTTCAGCTTTGCAATAAAATGTAATTATGCGGTTGATATTTGTTGCTCATAAAATGACTTTTGATGTTATTCATCCATTGATGTTATTCTGAGAAGAGATTATAACGGTATCCACTTCTATTTGTGTTTCTGGAGGTCTCGTGAGTCTCGGGGGCAGCACACAGACGCTCACGATATCCCGGTAGATTTCTGTTGGAGTGCCATGTCCGTCGTCACCGATTTGGCAAGCCCAGCTCTGGCCCTTAGCTGTGAACATCTCCCCGGTTCTTTGGAAGTCTGGGCCCTATTCTGTCCGTATGAACGTCAAACGTTCAACCAATTCCTATCCAACAGGTCATCTCTGGCCGGTGTGTCCCCTTTGAACCCCAAAATACCACAGTGAAGCGTTCTCTGTACACGTTATTATTTGCCAATGGTGCATATTAACTAATGTGTTTAATTATGTATTATTATTAGCAATGTTTCAAGCTGATTGAATCCCTTTAATGTGTCAGATGCAGTTTATGGCAGCAACTGTTTTCATCATGACTGTGATAACTTGACAACCACAAGAGAGGCCTTTAACGGTCATGTATATACAATAGTGGTTGATTAGGTGTTATTGGGCGGAGTCTAGTGTACATATGAAGGAATGATGTCCTGAGTTGGTCCTGGTCGTACGGAGAAGACAGGCAGGACATTTCTCCTTCACTGATTAATAACTGTCCTTGAATGTGTTACATGGTTATGACTGGTAATGACTGGTTATGACTGGTTATGACTGGTAATGGCTGGTTATGATTGGTAAGGTCTGGTAATGACAGGTTATGACTGGTAATTACTGGTTATGACTGGTAATGGCTGGTTATGACTGGTAATGGCTGGTAATGACTGGTAATGGCTGGTAATGACTGGTTATGACTGGTTTTGGCTGGTAATGACTGGTTATGACTGGTAATGACTGGTTATGACTGGTAATGACTGGTTATGACTGGTTTTGACTGGTTATGACTGGTTATGACTGGTAATGGCTGGTTATGACTGGTAATGGCTGGTTATGATTGGTAAGGTCTGGTAATGACAGGTTATGACTGGTAATTACTGGTTATGACTGGTAATGGCTGGTTATGACTGGTAATGGCTGGTAATGACTGGTAATGGCTGGTAATGACTGGTTATGACTGGTTTTGGCTGGTAATGACTGGTTATGACTGGTAATGACTGGTTATGACTGGTAATGACTGGTTATGACTGGTAATGACTGGTTATGACTGGTAATGACTGGTTATGACTGGTTTTGACTGGTAATAACTGGTTATGACTGGTTTTGACATCTGTTATGCGTCTAATGGTATGAACATTGATATCATCACAGGTGGTTAAACTCGTCACTGTGAAGAAAACCTCCATGTTAATATCTTTAATAATAACTGTTTAGAGATTTCAGATCCGAGTTTATTTGTCATTGATGCGGTTTATATTTCTTCTTGGCAAAAAAAAACTATGAAAAAAATCCAGTAGCACACGGTTTGAGCATGTGTCAGTTATGAGGGTTTAATTTTATTTAGGGGTCCCTTGAGAGAATGGCCGTGAGGCCCTTTGATGAAGCTGGGTCATTTACATGTTAAAGTCCTCAGAGCAAAGAAATAATGGCCGTGGAACAAAGTACTGGGACCAAAACACAGCTGTCCAGATTATATTAGAGACAAGCTGTATATACACACACAACACCCATTCATTCAGGTGCTTCACTTTTTCTCCCCAGAGAAAATCAGTCCTAGCTTAGCGTCAAACGAACTATAAATTCAGTGATTAATTTATAGTCGGGTGCCAGTCTTATCACACATAATAGTGTGAGATTACTCGGTTGATTCAATTGTAGTTGACAGGTGTAGTGTTTGTTCTGAATTAATGTCTAATAACAGAGGCACCTGTGCTCTAATGGGGGATGAATCGTGGCAACGGCACATGCTCACTGTGCCCCATAGGGGGCAGCAACACCCCACTAGAACAATTGGGGTCAAGGCTATTTCTGGAACATTAGGACTAAAATATGAATCAATGTCATGTTGCAGTTATTGGTTCCATAAGGTAATTGTGAACGAACATAACCTTTGATCTGTGAATATTGTTCGTCTTTCTAAACATTGTGAAGAGGAAAACTATAGAAACTCGCATCAAGGGAGACCGTAAACAGTTACTTATATACAAAAGGTTTATTTGAAAATGTAGTACGAAAAATACTTACACATTTCATAAATTTAATTCCAATTTCTCATCGGGGCTCCCCAAAAAAAATTTTCATCTGAAAGTTCAAATGTTCCACTTCACCAAGTTAAGAACATAGCATTCATTACCGAACGTAATAAACATGTACCACCTTTGTGTTAATGACGTTTCACTTCATGTAACATATTCAACAAGAACAGTTCTGCTTTTTCGTTTAAATTAGAAATTACAGGAACACAAAAAAAGGCCATGTATAATTTCAATTCCGGGTTTTCCTTGAATTTATATAAAATAAATAAATAAATAGCCACCAACTGTGGAATGTCTTGAACAAATAATTTACACGGGAGAATGTACATAAATATACAAATACTTGTCAGTACGGAGTAAAAAAAAAAAAACGAAAGATAAGTCCACGGATATTGCATTGATTGTGCATTTGACACACAGATCTTAGCTTAGCCAAGACTGGTGCTGTGCAGCCAGCTGAGATAGAGAAACAACAGGAGGTCTCCGTATAGAAAACCCTATATGACGCCAAGGACAGAGAGGTTTGGATTCATTCAGACACATTCAGAGAAACTGATGAACACATGTCTGCACAGCTGTGAGGCATTTATAGTGAGAGAGCAGCAGGCGGTTATATAATGTGTTTAAGTGTGCGTTTCAAGTATGCCACCGCGTCAGTGGCGGGATCCCGTATTACACGAGCCTGGCGTTGGCGTTTTTTGCGAGATCGCATTACGCGGGTTACCGTGTTTCTCGAGCGACAGAAAAACCGACGACAGGTTCACGTGACTGGGGCCTCCGCCGAAGCAGCTTAAAAACAAGGCACTCGAAATGAACAAAAATACCAGAACACCATTCCAGCTCTATAAGAGCTGCCGGGATATCTGGATATAAAGGGAACTACAAGAAACACAAAACCTGCAGAACACTTTCTTAAATAAAAACGAACTGGTCAATACACGTCACCCAAGTTCTCGCAGAAAGAAACATTCCTCTAGAAAACGTTGACGGAGTTGGAGGAAACCCATGAACTACAGTTGCTAACAAAACAAAAAATCCCGTCTCCTGGTTGGACAAGGTTTCCTCATCAGAGGCTCTCTTTGCTTGAGTTCGTGCTGGACGAGGAGTCCAGGTGGATTTTGTGAAGGGTGACGTCACACCCGTCAGTTTTAGAGTCATTGGTTGTGGCACGCATCCACGGGTGGTCGAGGATCTGCTCCAGCGTCGGCCTATCAGAAGGCCTGAGGCAGAGGCATAACTGGATCAGCTGCTGACACTCTGGAAAGAGAGAACGAGAGAGCGGTTTGACGTCATGAACACGCTTGAGAATACCTACACAGGCAGGCAGACAGGCAGGCAGGCAAACAGGCAGGCATACCGACAAGACTAAGAGATGGACACCAGAGTAGGGCGCATACCGGCGGATATTTTTTTCCTGAAGAACAAGCGTCCGCGCAGAATCTCCTCGTCCTGTTCAAACGGGATGTCGCCACACACCATGTCGTAGAGCAGCACACCAAGCGACCACACAGTCGCCGAGCGCCCGTGGTACCGGTGAAAGCGGATCCACTCCGGCGGACTGTACACCCGTGTGCCTGAATGGCGTGCGGGGAAAAAAAACACAAGTCAGACTCTGACACGGATCGTTCAATCTGAAGCAGAAAGATACACGCCTACAGATACACTTGGGCGCAGCGAAATTCTGCTTGGATGTGAACCAGACTGGGACATTAAAAGGTCATAGATTAAACCCGGCCAGACAGACGGTACCCTGGACCTCCACTACAGATGCGGTGTCTACAATGTGCCTGAACCTGACTGGGAAGGAATAATACTCTGCATACCATAGTCAAGCACACATAATAAACACCTGAGAGAGAGTAAGAACATCACCACAGCTACTAACTTAAGGCGACGTGATTGGCTGTCTCCCGAATTAACCCAGAGTGTCCCTGACAGCGCACACACACACGCCCATCTACTACGAGAGTCACCTCCCACTATCAGGTCCCAAGGGACACGAGTAACTTGGATACCAAACACAAACAGGAACGTGTGATGTGTGGAGGACCACCATGTGTGCGGGGAAGACTCGGGTTTCACAACAAACCAACGTTACGTGGCAGACGATCGTTTTTAAAGCTGCGCTCAATAATTTTTCTGTTCTCGTTGTACGAATCGACAAGCGGTCATTTGACAACAGCTGTATGCATTTGCAGTTAGCATTTTGGTATTACAGTGTCACATTGAGTCATCTACGTTTTCACAACTAAGGACAGACAAATTTAAATCTTTGCAGTGATCTCACCTCAATAAATATACATAAAGATAAATAATCAAGCAAGCAGTGTCATCTACATGACCTACATTCCTCTACTGGTTAGTATATTTTGTATATATATATATATAAGAAATAAACTGCAGAAAGTTAAAAAATAAAAGCCAAATACATACCGTCAAAGTCTGTATAAACTGTGTCCTTGAGAATCGCCCCGGAACCAAAGTCAATGAGCTTCACGTCTCCGTTTTGCAGATCCACCAGCAGGTTCTCGTCTTTAATGTCCCGGTGTATAACTCCGCAGCTGTAGCAGTGTCGCACCGCCTCCGATACCTGACGGAAGAACCCCCGAGCGGTGTCTTCGTCCAGGGGACCCTTCTCCGTGATATAGTCGAACAAGTCCTTGACCGTCTCGGGTCGCTCCATGATAATTAACCATCCGTCTGGTCGCTCGTACCAGTCGATCAGCTTAATGACACCCCGGGAGGTAGTGCCCACCTTCTTCAAGAGCACAATCTCCAAGGGCACTAGGGAACCGTTCTGGGAATCGATAGCACATAGTTAGTTTCTTTTTCATTTAACCGTTATTCAACCATTTCTGGGGCGCAGCTGGGATTCGAACCCAGGACGTCATGCACACGAGGCATGCAACTGCTCCAATGTAGGCTACAATGTATTTCCATGCAACAACCGTGGGAATTATCTAAATATAGAGTTTATTATATGAAACTTACCAGGGTTCCCCATTCTGTAACTCGCTCTTTGGCGACATGTTTCACAGCAACCTGGGATGGAATAAAGGTGGCGCTCAGAACTAGCAGGGCACCAGTGTGTGTGTGTGTGTGTGTGTGTGTGTGTGTGTGTGGATGCCCACCATGTGGTACCATAAAGGGGGAAAAAAACAAAGCACCCTGGTGTTTCACTCACTCACCGGCAAACCGTCTGAGATCCGACTGCCCGAGTAGACGGTACCGAACCCACCGGTTCCCAGGACCGGTCCGACCCGGTACAGTTTCTCAAATGACTCCTTCTCCAGTTTCACTGTTAATGCACAAATGCATGTTTAGTTACGGACCCCGAATGCGCAACCTTGAGATACAAAATGCTCTCCCGCACCCGGGGTTTTCAAAATGGCACCAGATTTTTTTTTCGAGGTCACATTTTTGCCACTAATGCAGTTAGATAACAGGCTGATTCCCTGAATATTATGAAATACTATTTATTTGGTATGCAATCATGCACACATTGTGCCATTATAACATGCGCCTATTAATGACTGGCTGACACCCACATGTCTCGTATCCCTCTAGTTAAATAGCCATAATTAAATAATAAAAGCCCATACCTTGCTGAAGCTGTATTTTCACCGTTAAATCCATGCTGGACGTGCTGCAAATGTGGGAAAATGATCCAAACTTGGAGAGCAACATTATTCCCCCTTTATAGAAATAAAATTAGGAAAAAATAAAAATAATTCGGAAAGGCGTCTCAAAAATAGGTCCAAATGCGCACTAGGAAATAAGCTCAATATATCTATGATGAAATGCAGATCCATCAATGATGTTAAAGCAATAATAGGGAGAAATATTATTCCACAGATGTACGTTGTGTTCCGACCCGAGTACCGACAGAGAGTCCTGGTGCGCACATGTGTGGTATCAGCTGGGTATAACACCCAGTGTTCCCAACTCCTCAGTAAGAAAAGGAGCTATTGGCTGTCCTAGAAGTCGCTGCATGGCGTCATCGTCTAATTTGCATACGCCCGCCCCTTCAGGTTCAAAAAGTGAGCAAAAAACACAAACTCGATACAAAGTCGCTAAGTTGGCAACACTGATAATATGATAATACATAGATGAGTGCATACCTCCCCTCTAGTCCGGGCATTATAGATGAGTGCATACCTCCCCCCTAGTCCGGGCATTATAGATGAGTGCATACCTCCCCCCTAGTCCGGGCATTAGAGATGAGTGCATACCTCCCCCCTAGTCCGGGCATTATAGATGAGTGCATACCTCCCCCCTAGTCCGGGCATTAGAGATGAGTGCATACCTCCCCCCTAGTCCGGGCATTAGAGATGAGTGCATACCTACCCCCTAGTCCGGGCATTATAGATGAGTGCATACCTCCCCCCTAGTCCGAGCATTAGAGATGAGTGCATACCTACCCCCTAGTCCGGGCATTATAGATGAGTGCATACCTCCCCCCTAGTCCGAGCATTAGAGATGAGTGCATACCTCCCCCCTAGTCCGGGCATTAGAGATGAGTGCATACCTCCCCCTTAGTCCGGGCATTATAGATGAGTGCATACCTCCCCCCTAGTCCGAGCATTAGAGATGAGTGCATACCTCCCCCCTAGTCCGGGCATTAGAGATGAGTGCATACCTCCCCCCTAGTCCGGGCATTATAGATGAGTGCATACCTCCCCCCTAGTCCGGGCATTAGAGATGAGTGCATACCTACCCCTAGTCCGAGCATTAGAGATGAGTGCATACCTCCCCCCTAGTCCGGGCATTAGAGATGAGTGCATACCTCCCCCCTAGTCCGGGCATTATAGATGAGTGCATACCTCCCCCCTAGTCCGAGCATTAGAGATGAGTGCATACCTACCCCCTAGTCCGGGCATTATAGATGAGTGCATCCCTCCCCCCTAGTCCGAGCATTAGAGATGAGTATGTTTTTTAAATTCACACTTGAACTTTGAAAACTCATTACAATCAACTATAGCTGTACTTAATTGCATGTGCCTTTCCATTATAGATAGGCTATATGCATCGCTTGCATGTTGTTAGTAAATGGTCCTCAATTTTGTCTAATAGGAAATTGGATAACTCCTTTACAGGGTTGTATTGGATATCAGTGCAAATAACTGTCTATAGAGGGAGCTAAAAGTGTCCTACTGCTGAAATATACAGAAATCCAAATGATTACAGGTAAATCTATAAAACGTGTTCATGTTTACTTACATTAGAAAATACTGAACGTTTGAACATGTTTTAGCTTCTTTCTCAATATAAAAACATACGTTTATGTGATACGACAGAGCACACATCCACAAGTTTATACCAGTGGCTAGGAAAAACTCCCTAATGGGTCGAAGTTAGGAAGATACCTAAAGAGGAACCAGGCTCTGAGGGGTGGCCAGTTCTCTTCTGGGTGTGCTGGGTGAACCTATACTTGTCATATAACTATTAAATGCATTTTTTTAAATGCAGGGATTCATATAAAGTAGTCCAGGTCAAATATATGACCAGTCTGAAAGGGCCAACTGGGAGGGTTGAGGGTTTGGCAGATTGGAAACAGAAACTGTCAGGAAGCAACACAACCAGGTGGGGCCTCAGAAGGGTTCTGCTACATGTCCTTAGGGCCGAACGGTCCCACAGTGTGGTCAGTAGGCACGGGTCCTCCTTAGTAGAAACGGAAACAAGACACAGGGACAGGTTAGGCACTCTAGTTCCCCATGTCCCCTGCACAATAGTATAGCAGCATAAATCCTAAAAAAGAGAGACAGGGGGTCCAGTGAAAATGTTCTACTGTGTTCCAAAAAAATCTAAACAAAAAAACATAACATTTTAGGTCTTCGCACCAGCGCCTTTGGCAGCAATCCTAACTCTTTTGTAGCAGTTTCTTCCAATCTTTCTTCCAGATCCTCTTACAGTAAACTCGGCCAGATTGGATGGGGAACGTCAGACAGCAATGATTTTCTGGTCTCACCATCGATGTAAATTTGGGTCAAATTCAGGCTTTTGCCGGTCGACTCGAGTACATTTGTCCTGAAGCCACTCTAGCATTGTCTTGGTTGTGTGCCTTGAGCCGTTTGCGTGCTAAAAATATGATGCTTCAACTCTGTGGTGATTCGGTTTTCTTCAAAGAACTTTCAGCATATTGCCCTGTTCATCCCTCCATTTGTAAAAACCCCCATAGCATGATGCTCCTGCCACCCCGCTTCCTCGTAGGGATGGTATTAGCCCGGTGATAAGCAGGACCTTGCTTCTTCTGGGTTTAGGATAGTCCCTTAGTTCCAGTGAAGTGTCATCTTAATGCTACTGGATATAAAGACATTTTTGACTTGATTTTTGATTTGATTTGGACGCTTCCAACTTTGTGACAACAGTTTGGAACTGACCCTTTGACTGTGCTTCTGTGCACAACATGTGGTCCATAAAGACATGGTTCATTGAGGTGTGTGTGGAGAACCTGCACAGAGCTCTGTCCTCAACCCCACTGAACACCTTAGGGATGAAACGTACGTCACCTGAATACAGGCAAACTCTCCAGGCTGTGCCCTGATCACTTGCGGTAGAACAAGAGGCAGTTGGTAAACTGATAGACTTCTGTCCTGACAACAGAACAGGGAGTTCATCGTGGTACGACAGCTAGGGCACGAGGATGGCATACTTAGAAAAAATGTTAGGGATCTTTTAAAAACATTTGATAGCTGCTTGAGAGACCAAATGTTTTTCCTACACTACTGAGCAAAATGTTAGCGAGCAGCAAATGACAGAAATATTTTGCTTTTCTTATGTTTACTCTTGTTTGAGGTGAGATTTGAACTGATGATCCATTAAAGCAATGAAACGTATACATTTTACGATACACTTTGGTATGCACGCAAATGTATAGGCATGTTGCTAGCCAGGTTTCTGTACAGAGAGGACGTATATGGGCACGTTAAATATGAATGTTTCATGGGCAGGTTTAAATCTGTGTAGACGTTTTCTTCCAGTTTTCTTAAGGTCAAGAGTACATCCCATGAACATCCTCAACAGCTTCTATGGATGTCCTGTAGATAATATTTAATATGCTAATATGCTAGGCACATTTATGGTTAAGAACATTTCTTTTTATTATTTGTCAGGATATCGTCAAACGTTTTCTCTGATGCAAATGCTTTAAAAGAGCCATTTGAAGGCATGTCTCGTTGTTTATCCATTTCAGGGGTTACATATACTGATACAAATATGGGATAACAGCAAATATGATTATTATTTTAAATAATTATTTTCTATTTTATATTATATTATTTTTTTGTTATACTGTCATATATAAGAATGAAACTTCATCCTATTCAATTGGCCAGTTGATCAGTTAGGATATTAAATTGTTTCATAATTTTTGTAAATAATGTTGTTAACTATATGTTGCTATATATATATATATATATTAGCTTAGTACAGATAATGGACATAGCCAGCTTGTATTTCGTGCACATTGTCAAGCTTTGGATACATTGTTCATAGGCGCCAAAAACACATTAACAAGATATAAATTGGTGCAAGTAAAAAATAATAATTATTTACTGTGCTAGTATTTTAGCTTAGCTTTTATTCATTAACTATTTTCTTATTTCTTTTATTCTTTTAGTTTTACACAATGGAAATGCTCAAAATAGTCCCAGTGGGATTTGCAAGCAAACCGGTAGCAGGTATTTTAAGGTAGCAGAGAGATATTCTTACAGCTGGCATTTACCAAACCTGAAACACACCCAATGTTTAAGAAAACAAATGGCCACGCCCTGCTTTCGGACACTACCGTTTTATATAAATGTATGTTGAGCGTGACCTGCATTTGGAAACATGATAGAGGCTACTACATTAGGGTTGGGTCAGGAAAAGGGAAATAAACTCTCAGGGAAATATTTCCTAACAATCACTTTCTGCCATTATTTCAACCTTACCTTCCAACCTCTGTCGTCGCTGCTCTGCTTATACAGCAGGTTTTTTATTGGCTGCACGGAACAGTGTGTGTTTCACATAAACATTAAAAAGGACATCAAAGCCCCGAGGGCAGAAGCAGAGAACGTTATTAGGAGAAATCGTGTTTGATCACGCTGCAGAGGACTTTTTTCGCGGTACTTTGTGTCCAACACGAATTCTGTGGTGCACATTCCTGTAGCGAGGTGGAAATGTTCCCACCTGAACATGGCCTCGTAAACTTCATATAATGTGTAAGGAACACGGAACAACGTGTGAAGAAGTACTGCAATTAGTTAACATTTGCATAGTAAAAAATAAATATACTTACGAAGCTGTACAGGTTTGAAGAAATTGCTTCTTGCAGTGCCTCTAACCCAAGATGAATGGCTAGAAATGTTTCTTGGAATGTCGGAGAAGCGTATGCTTGTATCTTTTGTCAGAATATTGTCAAATCTTTATGTTTTTATTCGCAAGTCATCCACACGTTTTGGATTAACCATTTGGAGGTAGGCTTGTCCTGTCGATTTTCCAATTAAAGGGTTCAATTACTGATAAAAAACAATCCGAAAGCTCACAGAGCTCGGGATTCACAAATCCAAGAGGTTGGAAAAGTACTGATGTGATAGTTCACAGTGTTGATCACAGCAGATCGATTAAGGAGGACGAGTGCTGCGGATGAGTCTGGAGGACAGTGAGTACAGCGGATGAGTCTGGATGACAGTGAGTACAGCGGATGAGTCTGGAGGACAGTGAGTACAGCGGATGAGTCTGGATGACAGTGAGTACAGCGGATGAGTCTGGAGGACAGTGAGTACAGCGGATGAGTCTGGAGGACAGTGAGTACAGCGGATGAGTCTGGATGACAGTGAGTACAGCGGATGAGTCTGGAGGACAGTGAGTACAGCGGATGAGTCTGGAGGACAGTGAGTACAGCGGATGAGTCTGGAGGACAGTGAGTACAGCGGATGAGTCTGGAGGACAGTGAGTACAGCGGATGAGTCTGGAGGACAGTGAGTACAGCGGATGAGTCTGGAGGACAGTGAGTACAGCGGATGAGTCTGGAGGACAGTGAGTACAGCGGATGAGTCTGGAGGACAGTGAGTACAGCGGATGAGTCTGGAGGACAGTGAGTACAGCGGATGAGTCTGGAGGACAGTGAGTACAGCGGATGAGTCTGGAGGACAGTGAGTACAGCGGATGAGTCTGGAGGACAGTGAGTACAGCGGATGAGTCTGGAGGACAGTGAGTACAGCGGATGAGTCTGGAGGACAGTGAGTTAGCCTGGGCATCGTGATGAGGACGGGGTCCCCAAACCTGAGTGAACGAGGGTCAGAGGTCATCACCTGGATTATATAAGTGGTTGAAACACGGTTGGGAAAAATGGAAGAGGCAGAGTTTGAATCGAATACCATCTGTACCTTCGATTGAATCGCTGGTTATTTTCACAGCACTATTGAGGATTTAGATAATATTTCAAAAGTGAGAAACAGCGCCCCCAAATATTTCCTCTGCTCCTCTATTCCAAGCGCCAACCAGATTAATCTCACACACACACTTGCTGATGGACTCATCTGATCGCTTTGATCTCATGACCCGGCTGTTAATGTGACTTTTGAAACCTAATACGTGACTCCAAAGATGAAGATATAACACGAGAAAAAGATACATAGGTCGGTCTGCGTAAAATCAGATTCGTGTTGTCACTGCATTGGTAGCACTGCCTTGACATGATGGATGTGATATTGACTGGAATTTCCCTCCAAGCGTCCGTATGAATACGTAAGTGACGCTAGGCTCCAATGCCGTTCTAGTGTGTTTCAAGTGCCCTTCCACCCCGGGGGAACCACTATCACAGAGGTTTGTCAGTGAGTCTGTTCCTGTGCTCTTTGATTCCATTCCAAACATTATCATCCTGTTGTTTTCTACCACCTTTCCATCAGGTCTCCATCAGGTCTCATGTACCCTCCTTGTACACAGAACAAATCTATTAGGTGAGCCCTGAGGGCTTGATGATTTTTATGAGACACCTTGAAACAATCCCATGAGCCAGCCATATGTGGGCCGCTGGCACAGAGGGACTAAGAACGTGTCTCGGCCTGCCCGCGTTGGCTCGTGCGCGGCCTATCTTGCATATTTTGACTATAACTCATTTTGGGTGAATTCCAAATGAACCTTAGTTCCAGGTGATGAGAAAACAAGGCAAACTCCCAGATGAACTGCAATGGGAAAATGATAGCACAAAGATTGGGACTTAAATTGCAGCTACGTAGCCAATAGAACGTTTTCTTACAAAATGTTGTCACACCGCTCAAATTCAAAGGACGTTCAGACATTTTAGAGCACCAGGAAAGCAGACAAAACGGGTTCTCGTCTTTGGCTTTGATCGAGGCAACATTGGATATAATGAAAGTGTTTGAGCGTCAAACCCACGCAGTGTTCTGAGTGACAGACAGAGAGAACCAAAACCCCACATTGTGCAGCTTAAAATAACACGACGTCCCTTATTTGGTGTCATCTTGCAGTAAATAGAGTGAGGCAGCAGAGTGTGTGCTTTACTGAAAGTACAGTTTGAGCTGTGTGCTCTGACTTGAGGTGAACTGAGGACAGGCGCTGTCTCACATTGGCATTCTGAATTTGGAACAGACTTAGTCTACAAGGCACGCATCCAGCTCTGTATTGTGTGCATAGAAATTAAAGGGCCGCCGAACTGAGAACAGTTATTTGTGTCCAACTACACAAGTTAAACGAATCTCCGGCGATTCAAAGGAAAGTCTCTCTGTTTAGTTGGCGGACGCTTCTTCGCTAGCCGCTTGGTCTCCAACGCGACCCGGAGGGCTTTCGGAAGGGTCCGCTACATGTTCTGCTGGGTTGGATGTTCCCAGTTGTGGTTCACGAGCTCATGTCCTCATAAGTGTAAACAGAACCAGACACATGTACCAGTTACACACCCTAGTCCCCTACTCCCCTGGAACAACAATACCGTGGCGTAACATCTCAGGGCTGAGACGGGGATAAACAGTGGGCGGGACCCAGCCGGAAATCATCCCACACTCTTTAACAGACATCAACCAAAAGACAACAGTCAACCGGCACCACCCTGGGAAGGTCTAGTTCCAGTCCCGGAGTTTACTAATAAACACAAAAGGACCTAATGATGTCACACTGTTGTGACGCTCTATTTAGTATGATTATGTTACATTGCACAAACACTTTGTAATGCAAGATGATCCTGATATTACAACACAATCATTGTCTGAGCATGTGGCTTTGTGAGCAGGTGTCACGCTTCCGTTCAGGTGTAGTGCCGGGAAAGCCAAGAGCAGAGCAGGCTGATCACGTTCGATGGTTATAAAACAAAGATTAATAAAACAAAGATTAAATTGCGCAATTGCGACTTGCTAACACACATTCAAAAACAGCGATGGTAACAAAACATACACACCTCTTAATACCGTGACATTGAAATAATGAGAAGCTGAAGTGAGAAGTGCAAACCCAAATTAGAGTGCTAAATAGCCCAGGTGATTGCTAACAAGCCCCAAACGTGCTAACAAGAAAACACTCACCCGAAACGGGAATAAAATCACCACAGTACTCCCCTGCAAAGGCCGGGCTTCCAGACCAGCCAGGCCTAAATAAGAAATGTCAGGGGAGGAGGGAAAAGGAGGTGGTTCTGATGGGGTCTCCCCCGCTGTGTTCTCCGACATGGAGGCGGGAATCAGTATGAGGACATAGGAGACAGGAACCATCTTAGGGATGAAGGAGACAGGAATCAGTATGAGGACATAGGAGACAGGAACCAGCTCGGGTACGGTGATTGCTAACAAGCCCCAGCCGTGCTAACAACAAAAAAAATCACCCAAAACAGGAAGTGCACCCCACTAAACTCCTAGAGTGGAACAAAACTCACCAGAATCATGACAGCAGGTGTACAGTATGTAGTAATAATATTCATACAGGCATTAGTAATATTCATACAGGCATTAGTAATCAGAGGTGTGGACTCGAGTCATGTGACTTGGACTCGAGTCAGACTCGAGTCATGAATTTGATGACTTCAGACTCGACTCGACAAAATGTACAAAGACATGCAACTCGACTTGGACTTGAACATCAATGACTCGTGACTTCACTTGGACTTGCGCCTTTTGACTCGAGAAGACTTGCTACTTCCCATGAAAACTGGGGAAGAAAATGTTCACACGGCCGCGCCGCTCTCAGTTTATCTGCATCTGTGAAACAAATGCATGCAGAGAGCACGCGCGCTGCCTGCACGACATCCAATCACTGTAGTCCCACGTTGTTTTGATTCGACATCCAATCACTGTAGTCCCACGTTGTTTTGATTGGACAGCATCTAAGCAGGCACATTGCAAGACAACTAATGAAGCGCAAGCAACTACGCGCCAGTTGGCAAAATGATACCGAAGATAGTTTCGTTTGGCTATAAAAATTACGAGGTAGTCGACAAAAAAAAAGTTGCAATTTGCAAAACATGTGGGTCGAAGATTACAGACGGAGCTGCGCACGCGCACACGTCTCTATGGAGTCATTCCAATTATATTATCAGGTTGGTCCAGTTTTTCAGAAGTGATAATTTTGAGGAGTGAGGATTTTATTAATGACATGTTTAAAAAAGTTCAGGCTAAAAGGACCCATGTCTATTTGAAAGCTAAACTGTTTTGCAATATGAGGTTAGGGCTGGACAATAATTCAATATCAATATATATATCGCGGTAAAAAAATAAAATAACGGTGATATGATTTCTAAACACATTTTCGATATTTCAATATTTTTGCTGATCTCCAACACGGCAAGTCAATTCAAACGTGACTGAACGAGCTTCCATAAGTGAGGAGAAAGCAGACAGTTGATATGAGAGGAAAGACTAATTCAGTGGTAGGGAAGTGGTTCAGCTTTCTGAGATCTGATAAACTTCAGGTTTCAGCGTGATGCTAAATGTGCCGGAGAATGAGAGGCTCAAAAGCGCATAAAGCCAACATAGGAGCTTGGATCTTCCGCGTTGACTGGCCCATGACGTCATGATGGACATGCGCGTTCATGAGCTTCTCTGTCGTGTCTCTTAAATCCACGGTCACGTAGCGAACTCATGAACTCACCTCTTCATTGTCTAACATGTTCACTAACTTTAAACGATATGTTTATAAGAACAAGTTTTGTTGCAGGAAGCTTTGTGTAAAGAATAATATAATCAGCCTATGTTATTGTTTAAAGTTAAATATATTAATAAGGTCAGTCTCAGAGTCCAATTGTTTATTTGACTTTGTATAAAGGTTAAAATCAATTCTAAAATGTTATTTAGTTTTATAGGAGGAGGCTCAAAAGACATGGCAAATGTATTTTTCAGAAGATTGTATACAGACATCCGTTGTGGGTGTTCATGGCATTTTTTCTGAGGCTTTTATATTGTTCATATCGATATCGGAATTATATCGTATCGACCGAAATTAAGAAATATATCGTGATATAAAATTTTGCCATATCGTCCAGCCCTAAGGTCAATACAATACAGGACTGAAGTTGCTGTGCATTGTTCTAGTGCAATATGCTGTTGAAATACAAGCATTTTTTGTGAAATTAAATTTTCTGTTTTTTACTGTATTTGATTAATGTCATTGTATAAAAAGAGGTTTAAATTAATACAAATCTTACAGACATACATGATTTGTATACATTTTATTTCTGTGGTAAGATGACTTGAAATGACTCGAAACTAAAATGGTAGGACTTTGGACTCGACTTGAGACTTGTTGGCTTTGACTTGTGACTCGACTCGGGACTTGCCTCATCTTTGACTCGACTTGACTCGGGACTCGAGGGCAAAGACTTGAGACTTACTTGTGACTTGCATAACAATGACTTTGTCCCACCTCTGTTAGTAATATTTACTCTGCATAGCCCAGAGTATAAGCATAAACAAATAATACATAATACAAATAATTATAATAATATTTTGAGCTTATATAGCGCTTTTCTAGGTACTCAAAGCGCTTAACATGGATTAGATAAATAATAATAATAAATAATAATAAAATACAAAAGGAGCGGTTATGTGGAGAAAAAAAAAGGTTTGGCCATTTGACTGGGTTAAACGAGGATAAAAGTAGCCTTCCCAGAAATGTGTGCCCTGTTGTGGGCATGATGCTAGGGTGTCAGCGTGGCTGTAAAGACCACACACTCTGTCACAGGGGAATTGAAATGCCAAGTAGTGAAGTGTTGGCGTCACAGGGATTCAAGTAGTCTCACGACTTTTAAGAAGAGGGTCACCAAACCACTAATTCTCAACTTCAAACAAGCCCTTGCTGTGCGGTGCAACTCTATAAGGTTGTGGAAAGGACTCTATCAGCCCTCTCTCTGTGTTTCACCGTGCAATGCTTATTTAGGAAATATATCGATTATTCCATATGAACTAATTCTGAGGGTACTGACCCATCTAAACCTGGATTAGACGTTGGGCTGTAGCTGAACTGAGATGTGGCAGAACTTCGTCTCAAGCCCGCTAACAACATCAAACGCAGGGGTCATCCAAACAAACGTTAGCTCAGATCTCATCTGGAATGGCAGGCAGACTCGTTGGTGGCCGGGTGGATCTCGGGCGTAGATGATAAGTCTGGCGATTTATTTCAGGCTGAGCTTTGTACAAGTGTGTCCCGTCACTTGAAAAGAAAGGAAGAGCCTTTAAAGACATGTTCCTATATGTGGCTACGCTGGGAAACAAGAAACACACAGACAGAAATTGGTTTGTGTTCCCCTGCTTTTAGGTTTTAGTTTCATCACAGGCGTTTGCAAATGTTGTTCATAAATAAGGATTTTGAGTTTTTATTTGCGGGTAGAAGAAGTTTCCCGTGAGCAGTAGAGGCACTGTGCCTATTTACATTGTCTTTGGCAACCCTGTGTGTTCATATACAGGTGACCGAAACATGTATCAAATTTCCACCTGGTTGTCACCTGGTTGTGGCTCACTCCATGTTCCACCAGTGACTAGCCTCACCTTAATGACATGTATCAAATTCCCACCTGGTTGTCACCTGGTTGTGGCTCACTCCATGTTCCACCAGTGACTAGCCTCACCTTAATGACATGTATCAAATTCCCACCTGGTTGTCACCTGGTTGTGGCTCACTCCATGTTCCACCAGTGACTAGCCTCACCTTAATGACATGTATCAAATTCCCACCTGGTTGTCACCTGGTTGTGGCTCACTCCATGTTCCACCAGTGACTAGCCTCACCTTAATGACATGTATCAAATTCCCACCTGGTTGTCACCTGGTTGTGGCTCACTCCATGTTCCACCAGTGACTAGCCTCACCTTAATGACATGTATCAAATTCCCACCTGGTTGTCACCTGGTTGTGGCTCACTCCATGTTCCACCAGTGACTAGCCTCACCTTAAAGACATACAGTCAAGTGCACCAAAAGACATACGGCTCAGATAAACACAAACCCAAAGGCAGCACAACCTCTGATTGACGAGCACAATGTGTAAATGTTTCACATCTTCAGTTTGAAATACTCGGACCGACTCAGTCTTTGACAAAATCCACCGTATTGGAAAATAAACGTGTAACGCTGAACGTGCAGTTTAGATAACGCTCCCAAGGGCTTAAGTCAAAGAACTGTTAGTTGGAAATCAAAGAGCTGCAAAGGTGATGAAGAAAGGTTCAAGCTCTTAGTTGTTTTAGCCGTATGTAGACAGCTGTTCCCATTTGGGTTCACCCTCCCCCCAGTCCCTCTCCACTCCATCCCCATCTACTCCCCCTACTCCATCTGCCCCTCCACCCACCCCCACGCCGGCCTGTACTTCTTCTCCGCCATCACTATTTACAGGAAGTTATCATGCCTGTAGCAGTCGGGGCATGGTGAGTGTGTGTAAACATCAGGTCTAGAACAGACGCTGACACCTTCAGAGATACTACATGGTTAGTAAACATTGGGTCTAGAAAAGAGATACTACATGGTTAGTACACATTGGGTCTAGAACAGAGATACTACATGGTTAGTAAACATTGGGTCTAGAACAGAGATACTACATGGTGTGTACACATTGGGTCTAGAACAAACGCTGAGACCTTCAGAGATACTACATGGTTAGTCGCTTTCTTGTGCAACTTCCAGAGTTCCTCAGAGTATTTATTTAACATATTTTTAACCAGGTAGGCTGATTTTAGAACAAATTCTCATTTGCAACAGCAACGTGGTGAGAAGCTGGGGATTGAACCCAGGACATCATACATACAGAGCATGTACTCTACAAACTTCTCCAAGAACAAGGCAGTGCAAAGAAGTACTGGAAAAGAAGTACTGGAATACCTTTGCCGGGTGAAATGAATGTTAACACATTTCTATAAAATTGTTTTTTGAAGGACAGTTATTACACTCGTCTCTCTATTGATGCTGTTGAAGTGTATTTTTTTTGCCTTGAATCATGTATGACTCCATTTGTCCTCTACGATGAAGGCTGTTATTTGTGTATTTGAAATATGTCTATCTGTTTAGCTCTGTTAGATTCATTCCTGTGTGCTTCAGGTCATTGATGGGTGCTTCAGATCATTGCTGTGTGCTTCAGGTCATTCCTGTGTGCTTCAGGTTATTGCTGTGTGCTTCAGGTCATTCCTGTGTGCTTCAGGTCATTCCTGTGTGCTTCAGGTCATTGATGTGTGCTTCAGGTCATTCCTGTGCTTCAGGTAATTGCTGTGTGCTTCAGGTCATTGATGTGTGCTTCAGGTCATTGCTGTGTGCATCAGGTAATTGCTGTGTGATTCAGGTCATTGCTGTGTGCTTCAGGTCATTGATGTGTGCTTCAGGTCATTGATGTGTGCTTCAGGTCATTGCTGTGTGCTTCAGGTCATTGATGTGTGCTTCAGGTCATTGCTGTGTGCTTCAGGTCATTGCTGTGTGCTTCAGGTCATTGATGTGTGCTTCAGGTCATTGATGTGTGCTTCAGGTCATTGCTGTGTGCTTCAGGTCATTGATGTGTGCTTCAGGTCATTGATGTGTGCTTCAGGTCATTGATGTGTGCTTCAGGTCATTGATGTGTGCTTCAGGTCATTGATGTGTGCTTCAGGTCATTGCTGTGTGCTTCAGGTCATTGCTGTGTGCTTCAGGTCATTGATGTGTGCTTCAGGTCATTGATGTGTGCTTCAGGTCATTGTTGTGTGCTTCAGGTCATTGATGTGTGCTTCAGGTCATTGCTGTGTGCTTCAGGTCATTGATGTGTGCTTCAGGTCATTGATGTGTGCTTCAGGTCATTCCTGTGTGCTTCAGGTCATTGCTGTGTGCTTCAGGTCATTGATGTGTGCTTCAGGTCATTGATGTGTGCTTCAGGTCATTCCTGTGTGCTTCAGGTCATTCCTGTGTGCTTCAGGTCATTGATGTGTGCTTCAGATCATTCCTGTGTGCTTCAGGTCATTGATGTGTGCTTCAGGTCATTGCTGTGCTTCAGGTCATTGATGTGTGCTTCAGGTCATTGCTGTGTGCATCAGGTAATTGCTGTGTGATTCAGGTCATTGCTGTGTGCTTCAGGTCATTGATGTGTGCTTCAGGTCATTGATGTGTGCTTCAGGTCATTGATGTGTGCTTCAGGTCATTGCTGTGTGCATCAGGTAATTGCTGTGTGATTCAGGTCATTGCTGTGTGCTTCAGGTCATTGATGTGTGCTTCAGGTCATTGATGTGTGCTTCAGGTCATTGCTGTGTGCTTCAGGTCATTGATGTGTGCTTCAGGTCATTGATGTGTGCTTCAGGTCATTGCTGTGTGCTTCAGGTCATTGCTGTGTGCTTCAGGTCATTGATGTGTGCTTCAGGTCATTGATGTGTGCTTCAGGTCATTGCTGTGTGCTTCAGGTCATTGATGTGTGCTTCAGGTCATTGCTGTGTGCTTCAGGTCATTGATGTGTGCTTCAGGTCATTGATGTGTGCTTCAGGTCATTCCTGTGTGCTTCAGGTCATTGCTGTGTGCTTCAGGTCATTGATGTGTGCTTCAGGTCATTGATGTGTGCTTCAGGTCATTCCTGTGTGCTTCAGGTCATTGCTGTTCTAAATAAATCTTAGCCCGAGTCTCAGGTCTTTCCTCATGCTCTTCTAAGGACATGTCATATGCATTTCACTCACGACTGGCTTCTATCCAGCCAAACCATAAAGACCAGATTGATGAAGTGTGCAGAATTGGTTTTCCCTTCTGGCAGGCTCCCATCTCTGCAGAGAATCAGTGTTAGTGGCTAATAGGGTTGTGGGACCTTCCCAGTAGATGGTCTTTATGCCCCCGTCACTTCATTTAGCCAGACCGTCAGCCGTACAGCCAGCTGTAGCAAGAGTCTGGTTGGTTACACAATGCCATTTCTCAACCATGTAATCCACTGTGCTTCTACGAACCTTCATAACTTTGACCCAGAAGCATTGACACAAATCTCAAGGAGACTTCTAGACATTATAACATTCCATTGCCATAAAGGGACGTAGCTGGTCTGCAACAATGTGAAGGTATGTTGAACGTGGGTCAAATGGACGTCCAGGCGTTGGCCGGACCCACGGCGTCCTAGCAGAACATTGCCCACAGCGTCACACTCCATCCAACCGGATGCACGGTTGTCTTCCCACAATGCATCCTGGTGCCGTCACCTCCCCAGGTAAATGGCACAGGCATTCTTCTTCCACTGCTTTGTCTCCAGCCCAGACGCTCACCTGCCTCTTGTGTAGGCATTTTTGACGGTGAACAGATGTCATTGTAGGCACTCGGGTCATTGCAAGCGGTCAATGTAGGCACTCTGGTCATTACACAGCGGTCATTACACAGCGGTCATCATAGGCACTCTGGTCAATACACAGCGGTCATTGCACAGCGGTCATCATAGGCACTCTGGTCAATACACAGCGGTCATTACACAGCGGTCATTGTAGGCACTCTGGTCATTACACAGCGGTCATTACACAGCAGTCATTACACAGCGGTCATTGTAGGCACTCTGGTCATTGCACAGCGGTCATTACACTCTGGTCATTGCACAGCGGTCATTACAGGCAGCTCCATAAGTAACAGTGAGTGGTAATAATGTTTTGTCTCATTGGTTTCTATTTGTCTGTTTCTTTTCCTGTTGCTTCACAGCTGTTGTAATTGTCCATTGTGCCGTCTGGCTGCTGTAATTGGCCCTAAACTATCATTGCTTTTTTTAAGCTGTTATGAAACCTGTGATGTGGCAGCTAAAGCACCCCAACGACCAGACACAGGAAATACTCGACGTAACACACAGACGGGGAAATTCGATTCACAGACACACTGCCGCTGCTTCAACCAAACAGTCAAGAACATAGAAACGCTGTTGTCTACAAGACTGTCTACAGTCTACAAGACAAATTACAGGCCAATGATTTCCTTACAACGGGCCTACATATTAATTTGTGGAGATGTGTCCCATGCAAACAATATAGGATTTACAAAATGAGAAAACGCATGTATATTTGTGTACCGGCATGTTGAATCTACATCCAACTTATTCAGTGCTTTATGAGATGTGGATAGTGTCACGTTTATATTTGATTTAACCCTTTTTTGTAGCATTTAGTAGTCTGATAAGTCTGTACCGGCGTTGAGAGTTTTATTGTTGGCACATTTTCTCCAGGTTGTTCAGATTGGTTGGACGATGCTTGAGAACCCACATTTTGAAGAACGGACGCAGAATCTCAAAGGGGTTGACATCAGGACATTGACTGGGCAAATATTTACTTACCTGAAAGTAATGCAACCTGATTATTTTATAGCAAAGAAATATATGCATTGAACATTTTAATGTATTTTAATTGAATTTAAAGACAGATATTCAGGTGTTGAAATACTTTTTGCAAGACACTGTGGTGTTGTTCTGAGAAGAGTGATTTCGTTCAGCCAGTAGATCTTGGTATCCACTGTAGGCCGTATTTATCCAGTCTTAATTCTTTGTGATTTTAGTTCCAGACAGAGAAGTATTTGCCACGAGCCGCCATATTTATTAATATCTTATCTGAGCAAACATAATTCCCAAAAGTTCGTATTTCTCGTGTGTAGAGCGTCTTGCGGATCACTTGAGCGCGATAAAGATGAATGGTTTGGAGTCAATGTGCTGAATCAGAACAAAAACACACTAAGCTGTAAAATAATTAACCTACGGGAAACAACGTGGCCTGTTTCATTGAGAACCAGTTGTGTTATAGTGGAAACAATTTTAAGGGCTTATACTTTCTGTGGTGAACTGCCGCACGCGATTGAGAGTGTGTAAAAACTCCCTGTGACGAAGGCATCCCAGAATCCTCTTCCCTCAGCCTTTCCTCTGTTGTTGTTTTGACTGAAGCATCACGTCATCCGCCGTAGTATCGTAGCCGGAATCTGGGTCACGACTACGTCCTCATTTCCGTTTGCCCCTCCCCCCCACCTCTGTATCTCTTTTCAAGGTTTTGAGAAGATAGAACGATCTAGTGGAAATGCGAAAGATGAATGAAAAGTACAGAAAGAGAAAGTGTGAAGGGAGGAGGAATGACCGTTTGCTTTTCTGACGGGAAAACACATTGTCTTTCTGTGAATTGGTAAATTTTTGTGAATAAGCACAGCACATCTTCCAGTATTCCGTCAACATTGAGACGACTGCATTTAGACACGTTTCAGTGCTTTACGTGTCCACAATTATAAGTGTTAAATAAACAGTTTTATTAGTGTGCTTCGTCTCTCGGGGGAATTCGGTTTGATTAAATTAAACTACAATACATGCCGTTGATATGGTGATATGGCGCTCAGTCAATAACAGACCAATATAAAATATCAGGCAGCTATGATATTTAAAGCCTAGGTGACATAAGCTTTTTTAAACATAGTTACCAGCTGCTAGTGTTATATTTGGGATGAATTAATAACTGTAAATCTTGGATTAGTTATCCTCAAACAATAGCATAACTAGCTAGCTATCTCTGTACAACATCATGTATTTTATAATCTGAAGAAAGCGATTACATTTAAAATCTCTCTCTCAAAGCGTGTGCATAGTGACAAGTCAGATTTTCAGAGTGTGTCGTACACACCACAGTAGTCTGGTGCCAGGAAGAAATGGACATTTATTTAATGGTGCTGATCCAGGAGTGGAATTAAAAAGACCCAGATCCTCCTGGGTTTCAGGGGTCACTAGTTCTTATTGCACGGTTTCAACAGTAAACGGGTTTAGTCTGGTATCGTGGTAAAGGTGTTTAGTCTGGTATCGTGGTAAAGGTGTTTAGTCTGGTATCGTGGTAAAGGTGTTTAGTCTGGTATCGTGGTAAAGGTGTTTAGTCTGGTATCATGGTAAAGGTGTTTAGTCTGGTATCGTGGTAAAAGGTGTTTAGTCTGGTATCGTGGTAAAGGTGTTTAGTCTGGTATCATGGTAAAGGTGTTTAGTCTGGTATCAGTCTGGTATCGTGGTGAAGGTGTTTAGTCTGGTATCATGGTAAAGGTGTTTAGTCTGGTATCGTGGTAAAGGTGTTTAGTCTGGTATCGTGGTGAAGGTGTTTAGTCTGGTATCATGGTAAAGGTGTTTAGTCTGGTATCGTGGTAAAGGTGTTTAGTCTGGTATCGTGGTAACTCTATGTCTTTATAAGAATTCAGAAGATAGAAGATTAGCTGTCAAAGTCCAGAAGATAAATGACAGATATCTTAAGTAATAAGTCACATATCTTGAAAGTCACGAAATTGTCATATATTGTAAGAACATGCTGGTATGTATGTCTATGTCGTATGTCATATATGTCATAAGAGAGATTGAGTAGCTTTCCTTTGGGTAAGCAGAGAACATTGTGGGTGATGTGTCCACAGTACCATGGAGAAGTAGTTAACCTCACAGTAGTTTAGCCATACTGTTATCTCCTAGACAGTTGTAGTCAACCTGGCCAAATAGATAACAACTGTCATTCCAATGAGACCCATAACGTAACACGCTTTAGAGTCCCCCCCAAAACGTTTGTCTAGCCTGGTAGCTAGTGGGACAATGTAACTTACCATAGCTGATGTGGCTAGCCTGGTAGCTAGTGGGACAATGGTTAGATACTTTGCAGGTCACACACACACACACACACACACACACACACACACACACACACACACACACACACACTTTCCCCGTTGCACCTGTGACACTACATCTGTTCCCTCCCTCTCCATATCTACAGCACCAGCACCCTACTCCCATTTCGGTTGCGTTCTCAGTGACCTCTCTGTGTGCGTCAATGACTTGTGACTCCTCCCTCCCCCGCTCTTTCAACCACCTCCCCTCGAAGCCTTTAGTTACAGCCACTCAAGGTCATCCACGTGGACGTATCGACCTCTTAAAAAGGGACCAGAACTTGTGTCAGGAGTGTCAGCTATTTACCTGCAGGACATTGCATTGGTTGTGTGATAGAACCAGATCGGTTCAGTTTCTAACAGATTTATTCTTTAGATGGTCGATCTCAACCAGCTGCAGGTAGAATGTCAATGTGTGCCTGACAAGCCAAACCCTTCTAGTGTGAGGCACATACTCCCTGCATGCATACTCCCTGCATACTCTCCTGCATACTCCCTGCATACTCCCTGCATGCATACTCCCTGCATACTCTCCTGCATACTCCCTGCATACTCCCTGCATGCATACTCCCTGCATACTCTCCTGCATACTCCTGCATACTCCCTGCATGCATACTCCCTGCATACTCCCTGCATGCATACTCCCTGCATACTCTCCTGCATACTCACCTGCATACTCCCTGCATACTCTCCTGCATACTCTCCTGCATACTCCCATGCATACTCTCCTACATACTCCCCTACATACTCTCCTGCATACTCCCATGCATACTCTCCTGCATACTCTCCTGCATACTCCCCTGCATACTCTCCTGCATACTCTCCTGCATACTCTCCAGCATACTCCCCTACATACTCCCTGCATACTCTCCTGCATACTCCCCTGCATACTCTCCTGCATACTCCCCTACATACTCCCCTGCATACTCCCCTACATACTCCCTGCATACTCCCCTACATACTCCCTGCATACTCTCCTACATACTCTCCTGCATACTCTCCTGCATACTCCCTACATACTCCCTGCATACTCTCCCCTACATACTCTCCTACATACTCCCCTACATACTCTCCTGCATACTCCCCTACATACTCCCCTACATACTCCTGCATACTCTCCTGCATACTCCCCTGCATACTCCCCTACATACTCTCCTGCATACTCTCCTGCATACTCCCCTGCATACTCCCCTACATACTCCCCTGCATACTCTCCTGCATACTCCCCTGCATACTCCCCTACATACTCCCCTGCATACACTCCTGCATACTCCCCTGCATACTCCCCTGCATACTCCCCTACATACTCTCCTGCATACTCCCCTACATACTCTCCTGCATACTCCCCTACATACTCCCCTACATACTCTCCTGCATACTCCCCTACATACTCTCCTGCATACTCCCCTACATACTCCCCTACATACTCCCCTGCATACTCTCCTGCATACTCTACTCCCCTGCATACTACATACTCCCTGCATACTCCCCTATATACTCTCCTGCATACTCCCCTGCATACTCTCCTGCATACTCCCCTACATACTCTACTGCATACTCCCCTACATACTCCCCTGCATACTCCCCTACATACTCTCCTGCATACTCCCCTACATACTCTCCTGCATACTCCCCTACATACTCTCCTGCATACTCACCTGCATACTCCCCTACATACTCTCCTGCATACTCCCCTACATACTCTCCTGCATACTCCCCTACATACTCCCCTACATACTCCCCTGCATACTCTCCTGCATACTCTCCTGCATACTCTCCTGCATACTCCCCTGCATACTCTCCTGCATACTCTCCTGCATACTCCCCTACATACTCTCCTGCATACTCCCCTACATACTCTCCTGCATACTCCCCTACATACTCCCCTGCATACTCTCCTGCATACTCTCCTGCATACTCCCCTACATACTCTACTGCATACTCCCCTACATACTCCCCTGCATACTCCCCTACATACTCTCCTGCATACTCCCCTACATACTCTCCTGCATACTCCCCTACATACTCTCCTGCATACTCACCTGCATACTCCCCTACATACTCTCCTGCATACTCCCCTACATACTCTCCTGCATACTCCCCTACATACTACCCCTGCATACATACTCCCTGCATACTACTCTCCTCCTGCATACTCCCCCTACATACTCCCTACATACTCTCCTGCATACTCCCCTACATACTCTCCTACATACTCCCTGCATACATACTCTCCTGCATACTACTCTCCTGCATACTCCCCTGCATACTCTCCTGCATACTCTCCTGCATACTCCCCTACATACTCTCCTGCATACTCCCCTACATACTCCCTACTCCTGCATACTCTCCTACATACTCCCCTACATACTCCCTGCATACTCCCCATACTCCCCTGCATACTCCCCTACATACTCTCCTGCATACTCCCTACATACTCCTGCATACTCCCTGCATACATACTCTCCTGCATACTCCCCTACATACTCTCCTGCATACTCCCCTGCATACTCCCCTACATACTCCCCTGCATACTCTCCTGCATACTCTCCTGCATACTCCCCTGCATACTCCCCTACATACTCTCCTGCATACTCTCCTACATACTCTCCTGCATGTTCGTCACTTTCATCATGCCCTTTGGGAGATCAAGAGGACTCCTTCATTCATTTCAATATGTTCACCCTATAATTCAACGCATGTCATTACATGCAAACACCCATCTGGAACAGATGCTTAGAAAACATCTATCAGAAACCGGTACCTTAAGGCCCACAGCAACCCAAACCGCACGTAATACGTAATTAAAACGGTTCATGACATTATAAGCGACCCAGGAGCTCGCCTGTGTATTACCCAACATGAACAATCGTCCTCCAACCAAACGGTCTGATACCGATAATCCCAACGCTGTGTGTGTTTGTTGGTAGTGGTGTGTGTGTGGGGGTCAAAACAAAAACACTGAGGTCATGTGACTTCCGCAGCATTCCCACGTATCACTGTGACTCGTCACTTTATCTGCATGACTGGCTGTCCAGAAGACTCCTCGTCAGCAAGACGCGCTGACGTCAGACTATTGTGTTATAAAAGAGCACAGACATGACAAGGCATTAAAAGACAAGTTGTTTGACTAAATCACCCCTGTAAATATAATAAAATAGAATACAATTTCTGCAAACTAGTGCACTTATTTAACTGGAAAAACAACCCAGGCTAGCCTAGTTCAGCTGACTCGGGTTAGAAGTGCGGTGAGAGAAGTGCGGTATTTATGGACCACCGTCATCTTTATTGTGAGGGGTGGTGAAGACCCGCTTCCTGTAGATAACGTTGTGTGTGATATCAGCGTGTGTGGATTGGGCCTACAACTTATCATCTAGATCCTGCATGTGACACCCGCTAAACAGAACCAGAACTTCTGGAAACCATTCAGCTGTGACTTTCTGTATATTTCTGTATATTTCTGGAACATGTTTGACTTCATGCACAATGAGATTGCCAATGTGGCGTTGCAATATCTCTTGAATGGGCTACCATTTTTAAAGGCTAACAGGCAATTGGAGAAGTTGGTATCTCCGTGGTAGAGTGCATGCTCTGTATGTATGATGTCCTGGGTTCCTATTGGAGGAGTTGGTATCTCAGTGGTAGAGTGCATGCTCTGTATGTATGATGTCCTGGGTTCCTATTGGAGGAGTTGGTATCTCAGTGGAGAGTGAGTTGGTGATCTGGGTTCCAGTGGTAGAGTGCATGTTCTGTATGTATGATGTCCTGGGTTCCTGTTGGAGGAGTTGGTATCTCCGTGGTAGAGTGCATGTTCTGTATGTATCTCGATGTCCTGGGTTCCTATTGGAGGAGTTGGTATCGTGGTAGAGTGCATGCTCAGTGGTGGAGGAGTTGGTATCTCAGTGGTAGTGCATGCTCTGTATGTATGATGTCCTGGGTTCCTATTGGAGGAGTTGGTATCTCAGTGGTAGAGTGCATGCTCTGTATGTATGATGTCCTGGGTTCCTGTTGGAGGAGTTGGTGATCTGGGTTCCTATTGGAGGAGTTGGTATCTCAGTGGTAGAGTGCATGTTCTGTATGTATGATGTCCTGGGTTCCTATTGGAGGAGTTGGTATCTCAGTGGTAGAGTGCATGCTCTATATGTATGATGTCCTGGGTTCCTATTGGAGGAGTTGGTATCTCAATGGTAGAGTGCATGCTCTGTATGTATGATGTCCTGGGTTCCTATTGGAGGAGTTGGTATCTCAGTGGTAGAGTGCATGTTCTGTATGTAAGATGTCCTGGGTTCCTGCAATGTGGAACAAACAGGGGGAGGGGGAGTGGGGAGACCAGGTGCCTGCAATGTGGAACAAACAGGGGGAGGGAGGGAGGGAGTGGGGAGTGGGGAGACCAGGTGCCTGCAATGTAGAACAAACAGGTGTCCAGGGAGGGAGGGAGGGAGAGGGGGAGGGAGTGGGGGAGTGAGGGAGACCAGGTGCCTGCAATGTGGAACAAACAGGTGTCCAGAGAGGGAGGGAGGGAGTGAGGGAGTGGGGGAGTGAGGGAGAGGGGGGGGGAGTGAGTGGGGAGTGAGGGAGAGGGGGAGTGAGGGAGACCAGGTGCCTGCAATGTGGAACAAACAGGTGTCCAGGGAGGGAGGGAGGGAGTGAGGGAGTGGGGGAGTGAGGGAGAGGGGGAGGGAGGGAGTGGGGGAGTGAGGGAGTGAGGGAGAGGGGGAGGGAGTGGGGGAGGGAGGGAGTGGGGGAGTGAGGGAGAGGGGGAGGGAGGGAGAGGGGGAGGGAGGGAGTGGGGGAGTGAGGGAGAGGGGGAGTGAGGGAGAGGGGGAGGGAGGGACGGAGGGAGTGAAGGAGAGGGGGCGTTGTTTTACAGAGAGGTACAATTCCAAATACGTTGAGGTAAACATTGTTTACATCAATCATCAACTCGTTGTTTTCTTGCCAGTTTTTGCAGTTAAAACATGATTTTCTATAAATACATTTGCTTTGAGTTGCGGAAACATTGTTTTCATTCCTCATCTAGTTTTTTAATAAAAGATTTTCTGGCCAGCAGTCCTACTGACCTTCAGAAAAAAGGACAAAATGAGCAAGAAAATAATATTTTATCCCATGACCGAAGTTGTGTAGGTGTCCTTCCTGCAAAAACAAGTGTGCTAATTAACTGTCCTGGTGACAATATCAATCAGACATTTGAAAAGATTGATTATCTAAAGGTGCAACAGAATGAATAAGGTACATTATTGCTTTTGAAACAGCATGTTGTTGACATGTCCCAACTAATCTAAATCTGTAATCTTCTGGTATTACTTTAGAGACTGGATCCTGTACTGAAATACATTAGCACGTGATTACTATTAATGACTAAACTCACTCACCCTGTAAACGGAGCTTGGCCAATATGTTACGTAGTCGACATTCTTAATGTCATAAACATGACTGCTGAACTTACATATTGGCAACCACGTGAATATGCTTTAAGTGTAAACATGTGGCCCACGTCTTGCTCAAGACGACAGGGCACGTGCAGACTCTTGACTTTTATTATATCACATGACAACTCGGGGTCAGAGCTCAAACTGCCACCATCAGGACAGTGTAGCTGGCCAAGTCAGGAAAGGTGAGGCCAGACCTTTTGAAAAGCTCAGGGTTGGGATGTCATCTACAGTGGAAGTGGGAAGGTTCTGTACTTCATCTGTACAAAGAGAAGTTCTGTCTCCGAAGCTGCACTTTTGGTGTGAAAATGTGCAAATCAATTTCAGAACAACAGCAAAGAACCTTGTGAAACTGCTGTGGGAAACAGGTACAAAAGTATCTATATCCACGGTGAAATGAGTCCTATATCATCATAATCTGAAAGGCCCCTGAGGAAGGAAGAAGCCACTGCTCCAAAACGACCCTTAATACCAGAATACGATGCACAACTGCACATGGGAACAAAGATAAAGAAAACTGCTTGTCCATAATGACCATTGTTATGTTTGGAGTAAAAAGGGGGAAGCTTGCAAGCTGAAGAACAATATCCAAACCGTAAAACACAGAGGTGGCAGCATCATGTTGTGGGGGTGTGTCACGTAATCCATAAGGTCTAGTGCGGAGAAAGCCAACTGCAGAACCGTTGTAATTTTGGAAAAACCTGAACACTGTAAATAAATTAAATAACGCAAACATAGCGTCTTACAGAATATATAAGATCAAGCAGGGATATATAAAACCACAACACGTAACGTATAAAATAGAAACAATACCAAGCCAAGTGCAACACAAATTATAGAGATGAATAGCCCCGGTGATAAGCTAACAAGCCCCAGCCGTGCTAACAACAAAACAACAACCTGAAACAGGAAGTGCACCCCACTAAACTCCCCGTATGGAACAAAACTCACCAAACTCATGACAGAGTGCTTTGCTGCAGGAGGTATTGGTACACCTCACAAAATAGATGGAAGGACATTTTATGTGGATATATTGGAGCAACAGCTCAACTGAGGTTATGTGACTTCCTCGTCATTAGCATGTTTCACCATGACTCTTGCTTTCACAAAAGGTTTCACTATGCTTTTACATGCTTTTGCGACCAAGCTTTTACAAGAAGTTAATGGGTCGCAAATTGTTCGTCCCAAATGGACAATGACTCCAAGCATACTTCCAAAGTTCGATGCTATAAAATACTTATTGAGTCTATGTACGTTTCTGACCCACTGAGAATCTAGTGAAAGAAAGAAATGCTTAAAAAATAATATTTTCTCTACTGTAATTCTCACATTTCACATTGTTTTAATGAAGTGGTGATCCAAACTGACCTACGGCCGATAATATTTACCAGGATTAAATGTCAGGAGCTGTGAAAAACTGAGTTTAAATGTATTTGGCTAAGGTGCATGTACAATTCTGACTTCAAGAGTATTCTTATAAATATATTTTTTTGCTTATTTTGTTTGTATTGTTGCTGAATTTTACTGCTTGTACTATTATGATTTCTGTTCATGTTATGATTTTTTATAAGTTTAAAATATTTCCCCTCTAAAATAGTCAAATTCAAGTGTTTGCCTGTATTGTGTGTGTGTAACAACTCATTTGTTTGATTTATGAATATGTAACAGATATCCCCGACCTTCTTTGTGGTCATTTATGAATATGTAACAGATATCCCCGACCTTCCTTGTGGTGGCACATGTTTTGCCTTCATGACCTCCACATGCATTTGATCTCTGGCATTGGTCTACCACTATGTATAGCTAATGCTATTTTAGGAGCTGTGAAAAGAATGGCACCTCCTTTCGGAGTAGACAAACTGCTCACGTGCACGCTCTTGTTCTGTTCACGTCCAGAGAACAGTATTGGAGAAACATACTGCTATCTTCCGTTTGTTTGATTTTGGTTGTGATTTACAAATGATCACAAATGATCTCAGTTTAGTTGCAATGAGTAACAATGTGACTATAGAAGGGAACAACTCCAGTGGAGCACGGAACAAAATGGACGCGCCAAGTATCTCAGGACTTGATTCAGGGATGGCCAAGATTAAGTTGGTAGTAGGGGGGGTCGTTTTTTCCGAAGAGAAAGACTTCCTGGTCCATAGTTGTGAATATTTCCGAGCGCTCTACCGATCTGGGATGAAAGAATGCCGTCAGCAGGAAATCCACTTAAAGAGTCTGTGCGCTCGGGGGTTTCTGATTGCACTGGTGGTTTTGCGAGGCGAAAGACCCGTCCTGGATGCCGACGAGATTGTGGAGGCCGTCGAATGCGCCGCCTTCCTGCAGATGGAGCTTCTCGCCAAACATCTCGTTCATATCATCAACTCAGATAATTGCCTGCTCATGTTTCACACCGCTGCGACCTTTGGCCTCGCGACCCTTTACCACGCCGCTGCTCTGTTCATACGGAACATGTACCCTGACTTGGAACCGGAAGTCAGAAAAAGTCTACCCGCGGAGCTTGTTTTGTACGTAGAGTCACTAGCTCCCAGTACGTTTGTGGCGGTCGGAGCTCACTCTACTTGTGGCGTGAATGAAACCGTCCATGTTGGCAACCGGACTTTGTGTTACATGGACGATGATGGGACAAGCTGGAAGGTCCTGGCAGAGCTGCCCCTGAAGGCCAGTACCTCCATGGCCGGCATGACCGTTCTGGACAACAAGCTGTACGTCGTGGGAGGAATCCAGGGGCGGGGAGCCCAAAAGCACGCTGTGGAGACGTCGTTCTGCTACGACGTGGAGACCAATGACTGGAGCGCGTTCGCCGGGCCAGAACAACTGCGATACAACTTCCCTCTGGCGGGACTGGACGGATGTCTTTATGCCATCGGGGGCGAGTACGAGCAAACAACTATGTCTTCGGTGGAAAGATACGAGGTCGGCGTCGGAAAGTGGTCATTCGTGTCACATTTGCCACGACCTGTCGCCGGAGCGGCGTGCACGAAAAGCATGGGCCGGATATTCGTCTGCTTGTGGAAGCCGATGGAGACCACCGAGATCTATGAGTACCTTCCTGGGAAAGACCAGTGGCTGCTCGTCACCACGCTCAGAAGGCACCAGAGCTACGGTCATGCCATTGTGGCTCACAGGGACAACCTGTTTGTCATGCGCAACGGACCCCAAGATGATTTCCTGAGGTGTATGATGGACTGCTACAACCTCAGCACCGGTCAGTGGACATCCCTGGCCGGTCACTTTGCCAACAGCAAAGGCTCTCTATTCACAGCGGTGGTCCGAGGCGACTCAGCTTACACGCTGAACCGAACCATGACGTTGGAATACGCGATCGAAGGGGCGACATGGAAGCCCCGGAACCAGATGAAGGGTTTCCCAAGAAGTGGATCCTTGTGGACATTTTTTCTAACACTGCCCAAGAGAAGCAGAGGCTTGACTGACACCTCAGGACAATGACACCTCAGGACAATGACACCTCAGGACAATGACACCTCAGGACAATGACATCTCAGGACAATGACACCTCAGGACAATGACATCTCAGGACAATGACATGTCAGGACAATGACACCTCAGGACAATGACACCTCAGGACAATGACACCTCAGGACAATGACACCTCAGGACAATGACATCTCAGGACAATGACACCTCAGGACAATGACATCTCAGGACAATGACATGTCAGGACAATGACACCTCAGGACAACGACACCTCAGGACAATGACACGTCAGGACAATGACACCTCAGGACAATGACACCTGAGGACAATGCTGACAGAATAGCGCCCCCTGAAGATGAAGAGATACACTAGACTCCATCATGCTAGCCATTAATGTGGATTTCCTCAGTCTGACAATTCCTTGAGTGGTAGAGGGGAACTTGTTTCTGCCAGGACCTAATGGTCAATATGTTGTAGTGTCAGATGTCCAGGAGTCAGATATATCCTTCAAATTGGTTCATTTATTTGGTCTTAAACTATATGGACAATCAGTCTGCTTTGTGATAGGAAAAAAATACATGTCTACCTCCAAATCCCTTTATACTTTTAAAGTTAGAACCTGTTCAGTATTGACCCAGTTTGAGTCCTGATTTGTATGGTCCGCTTGTTTGTTATAACTCAAAAGACAGTATTACTTGATCAAAAAGTGATTCATGAGTCAAGTTAGACACTAAGGAAGTCAAAAACCATAAAAGAAATTCAGCGGACAGAATCGATGTTACACACCTGTACGCTTAGTCAGAAGTTTGCGTTCAATCGTTTAGAATGTTGAATGAAGGTTTTAGCAAATATGAGTTGTTATACATGTGTGTAGTTTACACATCAAAACATCTACCATTTGTGTTCAGTTTGTCATTCAACCCATCAAAACATCTACCATTTGTGTTCAGTTTGTCATTCAACCCTCAAAACATCTACCATTTGTGTTCAGTTTGTCATTCAATCCCTCAAAACATCTACTATTTGTGTTCAGTTTGTCATTCAACCCCTCAAAACATCTACCATTTGTGTTCAGTTTGTCATTCAAGCCTCCAAAACATCTACCATTTGTGTTCAGTTTGTCATTCAACCCATCAAAACATCTACCATTTGTGTTCAGTTTGTCATTCAACCCATCAAAACATCTACCATTTGTGTTCAGTTTGTCATTCAATCCCTCAAAACATCTACTATTTGTGTTCAGTTTGTCATTCAACCCCTCAAAACATCTACCATTTGTGTGCAGTTTGTCATTCAAGCCTCCAAAACATCTACCATTTGTGTGCAGTTTGTCATTCAATCCCTCAAAACATCTACCATTTGTGTTCAGTTTGTCATTCAACCCCTCCAAAACATCTACCATTTGTGTTCAGTTTGTCATTCAACCCATCAAAACATCTACCAACTCATCTCGACAACACTGGACAACATCTCCTTTATCAACAATTTCTAAGCTTTTCTTGGCTTCCAAGCGTCTTTATCTGAGAGCTCCAGTGGTTTTCCTGTAAAACAATGCTTCTGTTTTAGTGGGTTGCAGCCTTGCTTTTTTGTTGGCATTGACTGACTGAGAGAGGGAGTCGAGATAGGGACGACGAGCGCAGTAGATGCCAGGCAGAGCCAAGCAGTGGGCATCTGAGTACAGCAAGTGCTGCTAAATATGTCCATCCTTACTGAAAATAAATAGCCTCGCGGTGAGATTGCTTCCAGATGCAGTCTCCCCCATCACCCCCCCATGTGCCAGCATAATGTCAACAGACCACACACCATGCCACTCAATATGCAACTACATATTATTCACTATGATATTACAGTATAGCAGGATATAATTTACAAGGACCTACACTGTGGTTTATTACATATTATTTACTGTGATATTACAGTATATCATGATATATTTTACATGGACCTACACTGTGGTTTATTATTTACTATGATATTACAGTATATCATGATATATTTTACATGGACCTACACTGTGGTTTATTACATATTATTTACTATGATATTACAGTATGTCATGATATATTTTACATGGACCTACACTGTGGTTTATTACATATTATTCACTATGATATTACAGTATATCATGATATATTTTACATGGACATACACTGTGGTTTATTATTTACTATGATATTACAGTATATCATGATATATTTTACATGGACCTACACTGTGGTTTATTACATATTATTTACCATAATATTACAGTATATCATGATATATTTTACATGGACATACACTGTGGTTTATTACATATTATTCACTATGATATTACAGTATATCATGATATATTTTACATGGACATACACTGTGGTTTATTATTTACTATGATATTACAGTATATCATGATATATTTTACATGGACCTACACTGTGGTTTATTACATATTATTTACTATGATATTACAGTATAGCAGGATATAATTTACATGGACCTACACTGTGATATATTGTATTACACTGTGGTTTATTACATATTATTTACTATGATATTTTATCATTACATATTTATTACACTGTGTGGTTTATTACATATATATTATGATATTACAGTATATCATGATATATTTTACATGGACATACACTGTGGTTTATTACATATTATTTACTATGATATTACAGTATATCATGATATATTTTACATGGACCTACACTGTGGTTTATTACATATTATTCACTATGATATTACAGTATATCATGATATATTTTACATGGATCTACACTGTGGTTTATTACATATTATTTACTATGATATTACAGTATATCATGATATATTATACATGGACATACACTGTGGTTTATTACATATTATTTACTATAATATTACAGTATATCATGATATATTTTACATGGACCTACACTGTGGTTTATTACATATTATTTACTCTGATATTACAGTATATCATGATATATTTTACATGGACCTACACTGTGGTTTATTATTTACAATGATATTACAGTATATCATGATATATTTTACATGGACCTACACTGTGGTATATTACATATTATTCACTATGATATTACAGTATATCATGATATATTTTACATGGACCTACACTGTGGTCTATTACATATTATTCACTATGATATTACAGTATATCATGATATATTTTACATGGACCTACACTGTGGTTTATTACATATTATTCACTATGATATTACAGTATATCATGATATATTTTACATGGACCTACACTGTGGTTTATTACATATTATTTACTGTGATATTACAGTATATCATGATATATTTTACATGGACATACACTGTGGTTTATTACATATTATTCACTATGATATTACAGTATATCATGATATATTTTACATGGACCTACACTGTGGTTTATTACATATTATTTACTATGATATTACAGTATATCATGATATATTTTACATGGACCTACACTGTGGTTTATTACATATTATTACTATGATATTACAGTATATCATGATATATTTTACATGGACCTACACTGGGGTTTATTACATATTATTCACTATGATATTACAGTATATCATGATATATTTTACATGGACATACACTGTGGTTTATTACATATTATTCACTATGATATTACAGTATATCATGATATATTTTACATGGACAATTCCATGCTAAACTTAAGTTGCTTTAAACGTTGATCTAGTTGGCCTTGAGCTAAAACGGTATCTTATTTAATAACTTCTATGAAGTGTCAGGCTGCGGTGTAAAACCTATTACTGTCACCTTGATTTACCAGGCGTGTTTGTGTGTTTTGCAGAGGCATTTGTGTCGTGTGAAAACATCTGTTTCTTCAGGCGAGGCAGGATGCCATCGTTAGAACATAGTTGAGTGACACAGAGAGATGGCAAAATGCCCCTGGGTTAGACATAACCTCAGATGACTGACAACATCACCGTAACCTCAGATGACTGACAACATCACTGTAACCTCAGATGACAACCTCCCCGTAACCTCAGATGACAACATCACCATAACCTCAGATGACAACATCAACGTGACCTCAGATGACAACATCACCGTAACCTCAGATGACAACATCACCGTAACCTCAGATGACAACATCACCGTAACCTCAGATGACAACATCACCGTAACCTCAGATGACTGACAACATCACCGTAACCTCAGATGACTGACAACATCACTATAACCTCAGATGACAACATCAACGTGACCTCAGATGACTGACAACATCACTGTAACCTCAGATGACTGACAACACCGTAACCTCAGATGACAACATCTCCGTAACCTCAGATGACAACATCACCATAACCTCAGATGACAACATCACCGTAACCTCAGATGACAACATCACCATAACCTCAGATGACAACATCACCGTAACCTCAGATGACTGACAACATCACCGTAACCTCAGATGACAACATCACCGTAACCTCAGATGACAACATCACCGTAACCTCAGATGACAACATCACCGTAACCTCAGATGACAACATCACCGTAACCTCAGATGACAACATCACTGTAACCTCAGATGACAACATCACCATAATTTTCCTATTTTCCTTGGGCACAAACAGGCTAAATAGGTCTTTTTGCAGACTAGAATTACATGCATCTTATGTGTGTTTTTTACTTGTCTTTTCTTAATCAATTGCATTATAAACAGCTCCGTGATCAATGCCTTCCCATGTGTTAACTATCTTGGTGAGGCCATACTTTTATATATTTTTTTACATAAATATCTTTCCCATACGGCAATGAAACGATGCTATTCAGATGTCAGGAGATGTGACACATTATATTTGGTGACATATGAACGTTTCACCCAGTTCTGGGGCCTTGAAGTCGTGTCACAAACTGCTAATAATAGCATAAACAATGAGCTATAATTATTTCATATTGAAAGGCACTTTGAAAAACACGTGACAGTGTTCGTACGTTCGCGTTGTCTGTGAGAAATGTTGTTAAATGAAATAAAAGATGTGAGAATCCTTTATTTTTGTCACTCAAATCACGTGGATCAAGCCCATTCTGCCAGAAGAAACATCATATAACGCTTGCAGTTAAGACAGACTGTTGTTAGAGTGTTTGACATCATCATAGACTTACAGAACAATTGTCTCATACATGCAGCTAGCTGAAGCAAGCTAACATGTTATATAGGTAGCAGGCTGACGTTTTATATGATTGTCAAAATTTGAGCATATTGCCTGATCCAACTGGTCTTGTTTTAAAGTCATTCCTCAACAAAGGAGAGAAGAAAGCATTATATTTGGTGTTACAACTTCATATTTGCCCAAACATGATTGTGTTAACATCATAACTGAAGGGACTATTGTACGTATTTGGGTGTAGAGGGGTTTTCCAGGATACATGTCCGCCTGCAGACGGCAAAAACAAAAAACCTCAGGTTCAGCTGAAAACAGGAAAGTCTAAGATGAGTTAGTTCCTCCGACTGGGCCTCGGTCCCATCAAGCCGGAGATTTAACCTCATAACAGGAAACGACGGAGGAAGCTTCATCGTATTGTCAAAGCATCGCAGCGTACGTTCAACGGGTTTGTTCTTCCAGAACAATCCCGGTACGATCTGTTTATAGCTGAACAACGACAGATAACAATTTCAAATTGATAACATTAAAATGCCAGTGAAAACAGACAAAATGTGTTTGGTCTGTGTTGAGAATGTGTTATGTCTGGCTATTAAACGTTGTTTGGGGTGAACGAGAGCACAGAGGTTTACACTTTCTGCGTGTGTTTACAGGAGAGTGAAGGGATGCCAGGGCTGTGTTAGCGGCCCAGCTGTAAGCCAGGGGAAGAATTAGGTCATTCTAAATAAAGTCCCGCTCAGTGACAAACAGGCCTGTGGTCACAGATAAACTGCTGTCGTGATACTCAACTCTACAGTGCAACCAGTTTGTGTAAAATACAATTGCATGAGTGAACGCACGAGTAAGATGCGCCGGCAACGTATTTGAGCTGCTTATTATACCGGAATAAAGTTTGGTAGGACATTTGACACATTTGCCAGTCAGGATCTGAGTAAGATGCGCCGGAAGGATGGAGCCAGCAACGTATTTGAGCTGCTTATTATACCGGAATAAAGTTTGGTAGGACATTTGACACATTTGCCAGTCAGGATCTGAGCTGTAAGTCATGACTTATGCACAAATTGGACTTTTTGACCAATCGTATGAGATCTGTTTCAGAGCTGAACTTATTGGTGTGCTGAAACGGATATAGTTCAAAACATCCGATTTGATGAGGTAGTCATATTTCCTTTGAATTCTGAAGCTCACATTTAGCTTTGAGGAAATGATTCTAAACTTGTTTTGTCAGATATCTTAGAAATAATCTAAGGGAGATTCCCTCACACATCCTACTTCTACAATAACAAGACGTTGTGGACAGATGCTTTAAACCAATTTCTACAGATGCAATTAGTTTTGGTTTAGTTAGTTACCTGCACATCACTTTCTGTAGCCTCAAATTTATAACAAAAAAGACATCAGCGACTGCTTTTTTAAGCTTTTTTCTGTTTTTTTCAACAAAAAAATTGGATGTTAAACTTTTTTGCACAAACCCTTGTTTTTTGTTTGAATTGAAAATACTTTTGGCTTTTCCAGATTTCGCTGAGTATTATAGTCTTGAACAATGACTACTGTAATAAGAGAGTTTAAAGTGAATAATGGAAATATATCAAATAGACAATAAATGGTTTTGGGTCTAAATCCCAGAATGGTTTATCTTGCAAACATACATTTCTGAAGATTTTGTCCATAGATAATTATTATGCAAAAATATGATTACGATTTGGTTCTGAGGTGAGGGGAGTTGTGTAATGTGTTCAGAGTATAGAAGTTGTTTGTTATATCAGCTATTAAAATAGTTTTGGCTTTGGTTAGCAATAACATTAAACAATGGCAACTTAGCATGCACATCAAGGCTTAGCTTTGGCTAGCAATAGCATTTGACAATTCCCACCAAATTAGTCTGAATTCACAGAATAAGTACCGGTGAAACATGATTTATGACATAAAAGTCCACTCTTCATTGATATATATTGAGAAAAACAGTACATGTAAAGCACTATAGACAGCTCCAACATGTGTCAAACCCCGCTCAAGTTACCGGTACACTAATGGAAATCTAAGTGCAGCTACTGTGCTCCAGACAGCTCCAGACAGACAGTTTGTTCAAGCTCTAACAATGCAGAGTTCAGAGGCACAAGAAAATGTGTTAACATTTAAAAGTAATGACACGGGTTAATGCGTCAAATTCAACAGCCCATATTATTCATGCATCTAGTCTACCTTATGCTATTGGTTGAATTTGTGAATCATTTAATTAAGACCCATCTTTTAGGTTATGTTAGTTCTGTTCTGCTTAGAAACGGCATTGAACCCCACTCTAACAATATATAGGCCTAAAAAGACCATATTATAAATAGATCCCCGCGTTGAACCCCACTCTAACAATATATAATCCTAAAAGGACCATATTATAAATAGACCCCCATGTTGAACCCCACTCTAACAATATATAATCCTAAAAGGACCATATTATAAATAGGCCCCCATGTTGAACCCCACTCTAACAATATATAATCCTAAAAGGACCATATTATAATTAGATCCCCATATTGAACCCCACTCTAACAATATATAATCCTAAAAGGACCATATTATAAATAGATCCCCATATTGAACCCCACTCTAACAATATATAATCCTAAAAGGACCATATTATAAATAGATCCCCATATTGAACCCCACTCTAACAATATATAATCCTAAAAGGACCATATTATAAATAGATCCCCATATTGAACCCCACTCTAACAATATATAAGCCTAAAAGGACCATATTATGAAATGTTGGGTGTAATTCAGGGTTGGACACCTGTACCCAGCAGCTCTACATAACAGGGTATAATTATGTGTTCAATTCTGTAGCCAAGCATAGCAGTTATTCTACTTGAAACATTTTCTAACAGTTTTTCTCTGACCTCCCAAACAAGTGGGTCAAACCAGAGAAGCTCTGAAAACAGAGATAACAGAGATAAACGTAGTGTTGTTCCATTGGCTAAACAAAAGCCACAACGGTTGATGAGCAATGGAACAACTAGATCAAAGTGTCAGAGAGAGAGAAAGCTGTAAAATGCTATCTGTGCTGACCGCGATGCTAACTGACCACCGCGATGCTAACTGACCGCGATGCTAACTGACCGCAATGCTAACTGACCACCACGATGCTAACTGACCGCGATGCTAACTGACCGCGATGCTAACTGACCAACGTGATGCTAACTGACCACTGTGATGCTAACTGACCACTGCGATGCTAACTGACCGCGATGCTAACTGACCGCGATGCTAACTGACTAACGTGATGCTAACTGACCACTGCGATGCTAACTGACCACTGCGATGCTAACTGACCGCGATGCTAACTGACTAACGTGATGCTAACTGACCGCGATGCTAACTGACCACTGCGATGCTAACTGACCGCGATGCTAATTGACCACTGCGATACTAACTGACCGCGATGCTAACTGACCAACGTGATGCTAACTGACCACTGCGATGCTAACTGACCACTGCGATGCTAACTGACTGTGATGCTAACTGACCACCACGATGCTAACTGACCACCGCGATGCTAACTGACCGCGATTTTAACTTAATAGCCATTTCACACAGATAATCCTGTGTGAAAGCACACTTGTAGAAAATGAAAAAAATTATGGCATTAGAAACCAGCCACCTTCTTTTAGATTTGGAAGGGCTACAAAAATTATGCCAGACATTACGATAATTTAGAGACAATTAAGAGCTGTAATATCCTGGTCTAATGGAATGACTTGGAAAAAAGCTTTTCCACTTTCGGTATCTAACTCTAAATCAAGCAATGTGCGGTTTACATTAAAACAGAGGATTTCTATTTCATAAAAAACTTCTTCTTGGGGCCATATTTGGGCATGTTCACTTTTTTAATCTAATTTATATTTCAAATATTTTTTTATTTTATCTGCAGTGAGTGAGCTGTGCGGCCATGTTGGTTTGTGTGTGGACACTAAATGTTCATCCGCCGTCTGACAACTCAACCGTAATTTGACAACAGGAGGAAGTGTGTCCTCACAAGGGGTCATCATGGGTTCATCATGGAGGTCAGCAGCACACTGACCTCCATAACGCACGCTGTGTGCATGTGTGGATTTTCTGTGTGCATTTTCTCCTTTCTTACAGTCCTGTTCAGCTGCTGTTCTGACCTGCTACTCCTCTACTCTCTGTTGTGGTAACTTCCCACTCACAAACACAGATGGTTACCTGCTTATCTTCTTCCCCTGAATGCAGTGTATGTGTGTGTGTGTGTGTGTGTGTGTGCAGACTGTCATATCCAAGGACACAGACAGCTCTGTCTAACCTCAGTTCTGCAGAACGTTACGCACACACTGACTCTGTTTCATTGTAATGTAAACAATGCCTCTTTCCATAATACGTTAAAACTGGGATTACGTGTGACAAATACACACTGCTATTAAGATGTGTTAGCAGTATAAAATACGTGTTATATGAACAAGAACATGCCATCTGGAATCTGACACATCTACAAATTGTTATTATTCTAAAATACAATATGCTGCCGATACATTTAGCTAAAGTGTGCATTTATTAGAGACCAACTGAACGCATTGGTGACGTGCTTTGGGGCTAAGTTAGGTTAGAGTTGGGTTCTAGCAGAAGTAATAAGAGAGAACTTCACCAATGTTCAAGCCAAAGCTCTCAGATGGTCCACTTTCCAACGCTGCTCTACGAGCGCTATTATCTCCCCGCAGCACTGAGACACACAAAAAACGTCACAGCTGGATCTTAATGCTACGTTTGTTTAACCAGGCCAAACTTTCAATTACCTCATGTGGAAAATATAAATAGACCCTTTTCTTTCACAGAAGATGATCATCTAAGGGCCACGCTGAAAGTGCACACTTTGTATATTGTTGACCCGGGTGGCGTTAGCGAACAACACTTGTCCTTGTTTCGACCGGGCAACTCAACGCTGAGGGAACGTTCTGATGTACGGGAGTTCCACTTCTGTGCCGGCCGGGCCCCTGTCCAGTGAGAACCGCTTCTTGTTCCCTCTGAGGCGTTCGCCAGACATATTGGCTCCGGCGTGCTAGCTTCACGCCCCGGCTCCGTCTGAGGGGATTTGGGGGCTCCCGAACGGGGAACGGGTGAGGTCATAGCGGTGGAGCCTCAGTGAGGTCTTTGTTTTGGTTGTGGTTGAAAGGTCTGAGGCATTTCTGGAACTCTCCGCCAAGCGCGTGCGCGCCCCCCAGCTCCCGTCGCTCGTTCACACTCGTTCTCATTCACCCCCGCATCTCCGCGGTATCTCAACGGAATGGGAAAACGTCCCGGGCAGATTGTATGGGGCCCTCTGTTTGCCGAGACAAAAGGTCTTTCTCCGGGAGAGAAAGCGGAGTTTCCGGCGTGAGATCATTGTTGGGGAGGAGGAGAGGAAGACGAGGTGTTTAGGGGGGGAGAGGAAGACGAGGGGTTTAGGGTGTTTGTATGGGTGATATAGCAGCGGTCAGGGGAGTTCGTGAGTTGGACGCAGGCTGGCGTGGTACTGGTGCTGCCACGGGTTCATGCCAACTCAAAGATGGAAAAAAACAATAACCATTTTTTTAAATGTTATTTTTATCGTCATATCGACATTCAATTGTTAAAAAACAAAGGCACAGGCAAAAAATAAAACTAGGATACCGATGCCTGTCTGATTGTGGATCCAGACTTTACATGTGCTCCCTCTGTCTGATTGTGGATCCAGACTTTACATGTGCTCCCTCTGTCTGATTGTGGATCCAGACTTTACATGTGCTCCCTCTGTCTGATTGTGGATCCAGACTTTACATGTGCTCCCTCTGTCTGATTGTGGATCCAGACTTTACATGCACTCCCTCTGTCTGATTGTGGATCCAGACTTTACATGTGCTCCCTCTGTCTGATTGTGGATCCAGACTTTACATGCACTCCCTCTGTCTGATTGTGGATCCAGACTTTACATGTGCTCCCTCTGTCTGATTGTGGATCCAGACTTTACATGCACTCCCTCTGTCTGATTGTGGATCCAGACTTTACATGTGCTCCCTCTGTCTGATTGTGGATCCAGACTTTACATGCACTCCCTTGTGAGTCTGTCCTGTCACTTTTCCACACACTCCTGGTCTGTTATGACAGCACTACTGTCTCCTTTCATTCTCTTTTTGTCTTCTCCCTACTCTCCAACTCTCCTACTCCTCTCGTCTCATTTCTCTCCCCCTTCACGTCTCTGAGGTGGGCCTTAGAGCGTATTTTGGTTACCAAAGTCCAAACGCTCTAGACGCTACTACACTGATATTCCTCACGTTACTGTTTCTGCTCTTTCGCCCCTTCTGTTCTTTCTTCTTCAGTCTCTCCTCTGTGGTTTAGGTTTAGCTTCCACAGGATGGAGGTTCCCAGCAACCTGGTGCCTTTTGAAGTTTTTCACCACAAAACATCCACACAATATGCAAATGAGTCAGACTGTCTCGTCTCTTTTTACTTCAGATCTGATTTCATCAGATGTTTAATGTTTGTCTTCAAAAAAATGCATTTAATTTTAAATTACTAGTTTCACCGTACGATAACAGGTCTCACATCAGAGTTCACCTTAAAATGAGAAATAAAATGCCAGAGGAATGTCTAATGATGAGAAAGATAATAATGAAAATATATATTTTTTTAAATGGCTGTGATTTCATGCAAAATCACCAGGGTTTTTGGTGATGGTGGAACTTGAATAAATGTAGTGGGTTGAAGTGTTCCCAGAAGTGACGGCATTAATTAATGAAGAACATCTAAATGCCGAGACAGATTTATTGAATTCTCCATAGGGTCTGTATTATAGATCACTTCGTGTGACACAACAGGCTCTGTTTTCATGGAACGACCCAGGAGATGTGAGCTCAATGCTGATCTGGAGCCAGTTTGTCCTCAGTTCACCCCTCTGTCACGCTGCTGACACTGTGTTCAAATACTTCTGAACTACGTAAAATACTTTTGTCAGATCTGTGTTAAAACTTATCGTAAAGTAATAGTGATTCGATGTTAAAATACTAATACCACACTTTGCGCATAACATAGATAAATAATAAACTATGTTTCAAGCATAGAATTTCTTTATATAGGAGAAAATCTAAATTACATAGGAGAAAGTCAATAGCGTTGACGTCACATTTTCTGTATATAAACATATTTATTATATGTTAACATTGTGGTAAATGTTTTAACACTGTACAATTGTTTAAAAGAACTGTCTGAAAAGAATTGCTAAAACAAGTTTTTACCTACGACTCTGTCAACACCCGGATTGTGTGTTAATTGCTTGCCTATTGGCTAGGGCTGCACCAATAAGACACTAAGGATTTAATCACATGACCTTTACAGCACAGTGGTAATGGAAAACAGAGAGATGAGCGTTTGATCGTGGTTGACTTTATTAGGTATTGCCTAGATGGCGCCAAAGAGACGGAAAGAGTCCATCAATTTCATCAAAACAACACTACAGCTCTAGAAATAACATTTCTGAAAAGATAAACAGAACTAAATCAGAGGATCAAATTACAGAGAAAGAATTGATAGAGCCAAATAAAGGCCAATCCTGAATGTTTGGTACGATTTGAAAATTGCATTGATAAACTGACCTGAACACCTCGGAGCAAATCTGCCAAGAAGTGTTCACAGTTGATGTTACTTACCAATAAACGTAAAAAAATATAAATTGGAGCAGTACTGGTACAAGGGCTGGTTCTTCAGAATTTCTTTTTTTTCTAACTTCCTTGTTGTTGAACACTGAATCCTGAACCATTCAAGTTGTAGGTGCCATGCTAGACAAAATATCACCCGGATAGCATCTCAACTTGTTGTCCAAAACATTAAAAACAAGGAGATGTACTCAGCTAATCACAGACAAGCTTTAGTATTTAATACATGGAGTTTGATTGTAACTACACAGATACATCTGGCACATAAGGAACTTAAATGACATCGTATTTTGGATTTCAAACTAAATTTAATTGGTTGTGTGTAAAATTGTTTAGTCAAATTAGTATGAAAACATGATCAGTTTCCAATTAGTATCCAGCTTTCACATTAATGTATTTGCACACTATACCTATATATATATTCTGGGTCTATTAATGCAGGGATCTGCTTGGACACATACATACCCAAATCTATGTTTTGAATAACTTTGACGGCAATATTTGTATTTAAAATTTATGTGGTCTCAATCAATGTATAGTACAAAATGGCACCATTCTGCGTTGCAAAAACCCAACGACACCGTGTTGGGAAAGTCTCAATAGCTAGCCAGATTTAGCACGTCTGTCTAAAGCAGCTTAGTTCTGCGTGTATAAATTTAACATATGGAGTGATCCAGGGGGGAATAAGCCTTCATCTATTGGCATGCTTTACCAACTGGGTCAAACAAGTCCACAATATTTAGTAATATTTTATACATCCAGATGGGATGTTAGTAACATCATCATATTTAACAATGTGACCTTGAGTTTGAGATCTTTGTGAAGGAGACCTCTGTCAACACCTGAGGAAACAAACCGCTTAGGCTACAAACCGCTAAGGCTATAAACCGCTGAGGTTACAAACCGCTAAGGTTACAAACCGCTGAGGCTACAAACCGCTAAGGCTAGAAACCGCTAAGGCTACAAACCGCTAAGGTTACAAACCACTAAGGCTACAAACCGCTAATAGGCTACAAACCGCTGAGGCTACAAACCGCTAAGGTTACCAACCGCTAAGGCTACAAACCGCTAAGGTTACAAACCGCTAAGGCTACAAACCGCTAATAGGCTACAAACCGCTGAGGTTACAAACCGCTGAGGCTACAAACCGCTGAGGCTACAAACCGCTGAGGCTACAAACCGCTAATAGGCTACAAACCGCTAAGGTTACAAACCGCTGAGGCTACAAACCGCTGAGGCTACAAACCGCTGAGGCTACAAACCGCTAAGGTTACAAACCGCTAATAGGCTACAAACCGCTGAAGCTAACAAACCGCTGAAGCTACAAACCGCTGAAGCTACAAACCGCTGAGGCTACAAACCGCTGAGGCTACAAACCGGTGAGGCTAGAAACCGCTGAGGCTACAAACCGCTAAGGTTACAAACCGCTGAGGCTACAAACCGCTGAGGCTACAAACCGCTAAGGTTACAAACCGCTAAGGTTACAAACCGCTAAGGCTACAAACCGCTAAGGTTACAAACCGCTAAGGCTACAAACCGCTAATAGGCTACAAACCACTGAGGTTACAAACCGCTGAGGCTACAAACCGCTGAGGCTACAAACCGCTGAGGCTACAAACCGCTAATAGGCTACAAACCGCTAAGGTTACAAACCGCTGAGGCTACAAACCGCTGAGGCTACAAACCGCTAAGGTTACAAACCGCTAAGGTTACAAACCGCTAATAGGCTACAAACCGCTGAAGCTAACAAACCGCTGAAGCTACAAACCGCTGAGGCTACAAACCGCTGAGGCTACAAACGCGCTACAAATAATAGGCTACAAACCGCTAAGGTTACAAACCGCTGAGGCTACAAACCGCTGAGGCTACAAACCGCTGAGGCTACAAACCGCTGAGGCTACAAACCGCTGAGGCTACAAACCGGTGAGGCTACAAACCGCTGAGGTTACAAACCGCTGAGGCTACAAACCGCTGAGGCTACAAACCGCTAAGGTTACAAACCGCTAAGGTTACAAACCGCTAATAGGCTACAAACCGCTGAAGCTAACAACCCGCTGAAGCTACAAACCGCTGAGGGTACAAACCGCTGAGGCTACAAACCACTGAGGCTACAAACCTCTGAGGCTACAAACCGCTGAGGCTACAAACCGCTGAAGCTACAAACCGCTGAAGCTACAAACCGCTGAGGCTACAAACCGCTGAAGCTACAAACCGCTGAAGCTACAAACCGCTGAAGCTACAAACCGCTGAGGCTACAAACCACTGAGGCTACAAACCGCTAAGGTTACAAACCGCTGAGGCTACAAACCGCTAAGGCTAGAAACCGCTAAGGCTACAAACCGCTAAGGTTACAAACCGCTAAGGCTACAAACCGCTGAGGCTACAAACCGCTGAGGTTACAAACCGCTGAGGCTACAAACCGCTGAGGCTACAAACCGCTGAGGCTACAAACCGCTAATAGGCTACAAACCGCTAAGGTTACAAACCGCTGAGGCTACAAACCGCTGAGGCTACAAACCGCTGAGGCTACAAACCGCTAAGGTTACAAACCGCTAATAGGCTACAAACCGCTGAAGCTAACAAACCGCTGAAGCTACAAACCGCTGAAGCTACAAACCGCTGAGGCTACAAACCGCTGAGGCTACAAACCGGTGAGGCTAGAAACCGCTGAGGCTACAAACCGCTAAGGTTACAAACCGCTGAGGCTACAAACCGCTGAGGCTACAAACCGCTAAGGTTACAAACCGCTAAGGTTACAAACCGCTAAGGCTACAAACCGCTAAGGTTACAAACCGCTAAGGCTACAAACCGCTAATAGGCTACAAACCACTGAGGTTACAAACCGCTGAGGCTACAAACCGCTGAGGCTACAAACCGCTGAGGCTACAAACCGCTAATAGGCTACAAACCGCTAAGGTTACAAACCGCTGAGGCTACAAACCGCTGAGGCTACAAACCGCTAAGGTTACAAACCGCTAAGGTTACAAACCGCTAATAGGCTACAAACCGCTGAAGCTAACAAACCGCTGAAGCTACAAACCGCTGAGGCTACAAACCGCTGAGGCTACAAACCGCTAATAGGCTACAAACCGCTAAGGTTACAAACCGCTGAGGCTACAAACCGCTGAGGCTACAAACCGCTGAGGCTACAAACCGCTGAGGCTACAAAAACCGCTGAGGCTACAAAACCGGTGAGGCTACAAACCGCTGAGGCTACAAACCGCTGAGGCTACAAACCGCTAAGGTTACAAACCGCTAAGGTTACAAACCGCTAATAGGCTACAAACCGCTGAAGCTAACAACCCGCTGAAGCTACAAACCGCTGAGGGTACAAACCGCTGAGGCTACAAACCGCTGAGGCTACAAACCGCTGAAGCTACAAACCGCTGAAGCTACAAACCGCTGAGGCTACAAACCGCTGAAGCTACAAACCGCTGAAGCTACAAACCGCTGCTACAACAAACCGCTGAGGCTACAAACCGCTGAAGCTACAAACCGCTGAGGCTACAAACCGCTGAGGCTACAAACCGCTGAGGCTACAAACCGCTGAGGCTACTAAGGTTAAACCGCTGAGGCTACAAACCGCTGAGGCTACAAACCGCTGAGGCTACAAACCGCTGAGGCTACAAACCTAATAGGCTGAGGCTACAAACCGCTGAGGCTACAAACCGCTGAGGCTACAAAACCGCTAATAGGCTACAAACCGCTGAGGCTACAAACCGCTGAGGCTACAAACCGCTGAGGCTACAAACCGCTGAGGCTACAAACCGCTGAAGCTACAAACCGCTGAAGCTACAAACCGCTGAGGCTACAAACCGCTGAGGCTACAAACCGCTGAGGCTACAAACCGCTGAGGCTACAAACCGCTGAGGCTACAAACCGCTGCTACAAACCGGTGAGGCTACAAACCGGTGAGGCTACAAACCGCTGAAGCTACAAACCGCTGAAGGCTACAAACCGCTGAACCGCTGGCTACAAACCGCTGAGGCTACAAACCGCTGAGGCTACAAACCGCTGAAGCTACAAACCGCTGAGGCTACAAACCGCTGAGGCTACAAACCGCTGAGGCTACAAACCGCTGAAGCTACAAACCGCTGAAGCTACAAACCGCTGAAGCTACAAACCGCTGAAGCTACAAACCGCTGAGGCTACAAACCGCTGAGGCTACAAACCTCTGAGGCTACAAAGCACAACAAGTTTATTTATAGTGCACAATTCATACATAGAATGTGCTTTACAGTTAAAATAATTATAAAATAAATGCGTTTCATATTCATCCTCGATGAATTACAGTTTTCCGAAACAGTTGATCTCACCGTCTGTTCTACAATCTTTAGAACCGTTCCCTAAATGTAGTCATTTATGCTATGTAATAGATTTTTTAAATACTTCAAGCAGGTAATTCAATGTGGAAATGCATCGATAATCAAAAAGTCACATTATCTATCATTCTGTACTTTTGAAATATATATATTTTTTTGACTAAATACTAACGTTTGAGACAGTAATGTTGAACATTTTTCCACATGTTTCCACATTTTCTTTACCTGTACGTGTTCCCTTCTCAAATAATAACCACATTCAGTATGTTGTGATATCTGTCAGCTGTATCAACAGCCTCATCTGACTGTATTATGGGATGTGTGAGACTGCTCGTCTGTGATTGGCTCCTTGATCCTGCATGTGAATTACATATAACACCTCTTTCTCCCACTGTGTTCATTCCATCCCTCCTCTATATTTCCTCCGTCTCTCCTTCTCCAACATTCCATCTCGTTACTCCTCTTTCTGTCTCTCCTTTCCTCTCTGTCTCTCTATTTTGCTTAACCTCCTTCTCTCATCCCTGCCCCCCCCCCCCATCTCTGCAGACCTCGGTTGGGCCTCGCCGGCTGGAGACAGAACGGAGTGCGCGTTCATCTCATAGCACTGAGAGAGCCAGTGGGGAGGGGGAGGGAGGGAGGGAGTGGGGGAGGGGAGGGGGAGGGGAGGGAGTGGGGGAGGGGAGGGGGAGCGGGGGGAGGGAGTTCACAGAGAGCCAGTGTGTCTCCACAGGGAACTGCGTTCTTCATCACGACTACGAACCCCCTGACCCGAATACGGAGTGAGACACGCCCTCCCTAGTCCTGACGCAGAGACACCAGGGCCACCTGCTGGACAGAGATGGAAATGCGTCTGCCCAGCCCCTGTTTAATTCATTAGGGGCCTGTCTCCTGATCTGTCTGTCTGGCTGGCTCCTCCCCCTCTATCCATGTATCTTCCTGTCTCCTGATCTGTCTGTCTGGCTGGCTCCTCCCCCTCTATCCATGTATCTTCCTGTCTCCTCATCTGTCTGTCTGGCTGGCTCCTCCCCCTCTATCCATGTATCTTCCTGTCTCCTTCTCTCCTAAAACCAGTAAAGTCTCCCCTATTTTAGTGAAACCCAGAACCCACATTGGGATAAATTCAACACCCCACCCTCCCCCCTTCACCCTTTCTCACCCCACCCTCACCCCTCCCTCCACCCTTCCCCTCTCACCCCACCCTCCCCCTTCCCTTTCTCCCCCTTCCCTTTCTCACCCCACCCCCCTCCCCACCCTCCACCCTTTCCCACCCCCACCCTCCCACCCCACCCTCCCCCTTCCCTTTCTCACCCCACCCTCTGCCAGCCAGTCCAGCCTGGTTAGTGAGGAGCAGTGTGATGGGTCACAGAGGACCAGTGGGATGGAACAAACCATTTCTGCAGTGCTTAAGAGTCAAGAACAATTTGTCACAAATAAAACCAGCACTTGCTTCTTCAGCCTGCCATCTAACACCCACTCACGGACACAAACAAAAGCACATTCAGACATAATAATAGAGTTTCAATGGCACAGATTATATTCCAAGAGTTCCACAATTCCAAATCTGTGTTTAAGTACGTGTCAATATAGTTAAACCACTGCCTTATGTCATTCAGATACATATAATATGTTTGAATATATGTTAAATATGTCATCATCCACAGATGTCATCATCCACAGATGTCATCATCCACATATGTCATCCACAGATGTCATCATCCACAGCCGTCATCATCCACAGAAGTCATCATCCACAGATGTCATCATCCACAGATGTCTTCCACAGGAGGCTGTCACAGACACTTAATCTCAGGTTCAATCTGAAGTGAGTTAGGGACATTGGAAGCGTTTGTCTTTAAAAGCAACAATGTCAACAATCAGCTGTCAGATTAAATCCAGGCCATCGTATTTATCACAATACTTGCAGTTACCACAGGGGTGTTTAGTGACCTTCACCCTGGTTCCCATTACCCACAATGCTTATGCGCACTTGACTACACAGATCCGGATGGCACACAAGCCCTGGCAGTCTGTGTTTCCTGTCGTAGAAGCTGGAAATATCTGAGAAGCCTTACAGCATCTCTCATTATGAAAGACCTGAGGTGAATTGGTATTGAAGACCGGAAACAGGAGTAGTAGAACAGGGGGTCCTGACAGCTTAGTGGGGCGCTCCGTTATCCTGAGAGGTTTGGGGGTTGTAAAATACATGGTGGATTTGGCAGCCGGTTTGGGAAAGGCTGGCCTATTCATCACGCTCTGATCTGATTGGATCTCACTGCTACCTCATTAAGGCCGGCCTATTCATCACGCTCTGATCTGATTGGATCTCACTGCTACCTCATTAAGGCCGGCCTATAGCCTCACGCTCTGATCTGATTGGATCTCACTGCTACCTCATTAAGGCCGGCCTATAGCCTCACTCTCTGATCTGATTGGATCTCACTGCTACCTCATTAAGGCCGGCCTATAGCCTCACGCTCTGATCTGATTGGATCTTACTGCTACCTCTTTAAGGCCGGCCTATTCATCACACTCTGATCTGATTGGATCTCACTGCTACCTCATTAATGCCGGCCTATTACTCACGCTCCGATCTGATTGGATCTCGTCCTGCACTCCCTTCTCTCTTCGACACAGGGGGACACGTTTTTACACACACACACACACTCAAACAGACACACAAATAAAGACCGGGGGTCACCATAGCAACGGCCCACTCGGCTGTGACAATGCTCCGCTAGAATTCCAGCCGGATCTGGAATCTTCCCACGCTAAGCGACCGGACTCACCTACTGCCCAAACACGCTGTCATGTCTTTCCGTTTCAGGAAAAAGAGGGGGGGCTCATTGTTTTGGGAGCGATTGGTTGATGAATGTCCTCTTTCATAAATCGCCATCACTGCTTCACTCTGGTCTCTAAACACACTATTAAAAGTGGCGGTCGAGGTCTTTATGAAGTGCATTGGTGTTTCGTCTTCATCGTTCAGTGAGTTCATCCTCGGTCCAGTCTTTGTAATCTTCATCTAAACCTATTTCTCTTATTGGCCAGTCTGATATATGGTTTCCTCTTCAACTCTGACTAGAAGGCCAGCGTCCCCGGAGACGTTATTTTGCTGTTGACATTGAGACGAGTGTTTTGCGGGTACCGTTGAAAGAAAACTGCCAGTTGAGGATCTGTGTGGCGTTTGATTCTCAATGTAGACACTCAAATGTATTTGTCCTCTTGCTTAGCTGTGCACTGGGGCCTCCCACTCCTCTGTCTATTCTGGTTAGAGACAGGTTGTGCCTTTTTGTAAAAAAAAAGAGTAGTACACATCATTGTGCAAGATCTTAATTTGTTGGGGCATTTTCTCGCATCGACTAGCCTGAACTATCCTGAACAAGAATAAATTGATTTTCTGGAGAAAATTCTTTGTTTCAGAATATTTTGATGTAGTGTGCAGTGCCTGTATGTTTACATGCAACCACCACACACACACACACACACACACTTGTCTGGCTAACTAAATTGTGCAAACAATATAGCTACTATATGTGCAGAATGGAAAACCTTAGTGAAGCCAACCCCAATCCACAGCGGTCCCAACCAACATTCTCTCCTGAGCGACCGCTCAAACGTTCCCATGACCTCATTTGGAAACTCCTCGCTGTGAAAGGGATCCATCTCGTTTATTTGTGTTCACATTCGACGTGCCTCTCGAGATTTTCAAAGGATTCCCGGATTTGATTGGAAATACACTAATTACTATCAGTTGATGTAGACAGTGACCTTAGTTTGAGAGACGTATTATGAGGTGATGATATACAGTCGTCATTATCCTCTCAGTGTTCCAGATCAGTGATATTAAATTAAATGCTATTGTCCTTGTGGGAAAACTATGGCCAATTCAACCACCTGTGTAGGTAAAAAATACGGTACTATTGTGCGGGTTTAGAAAACTTCCGGCCGTGAGTTCAACTGGAAGGACGGTGTGTTGAAACAGTTGCTTTCCTGACACGTGAATCGATTTAATTGGAAATGTGTGTTATCACACATGCAGAAGATGGGAATTCCAGAGGTGTTAAGAGAGACCGTCTGCAGTCACAACTCCTCTCTCCTATTCCTCCTCTCTCAGTAGAGACCGTCTGCTGTCACAACTCCTCTCTCCTATTCCTCCTCTCTCAGTAGAGACCGGTCTGCAGTTACAACTCCTCTCTCTCCTATTCCTCCTCTCTCAGTAGAGACCGTCTGCTGTCACAACTCCTCTCTCCTATTCCTCCTCTCTCAGTAGAGACCGTCTGCTGTCACAACTCCTCTCTCCTATTTCTCCTCTCTCAGTAGAGACCGTCTGCAGTCACAACTCCTCTCTCTCCTATTTCTCCTCTCTCAGTAGAGACCGGTCTGCAGTCACAACTCCTCTCTCTCCTATTTCTCCTCTCTCAGTAGAGACCGTCTGCTGTCACAACTCCTCTCTCTCCTATTCCTCCTCTCTCAGTAGAGACCGTCTGCTGTCACAACTCCTCTCTCTCCTATTTCTCCTCTCTCAGTAGAGACCGTCTGCTGTCACAACTCCTCTCTCTCCTATTTCTCTCCTCTCTCAGTAGAGACCGTCTGCTGTCACAACTCCTCTCTCCTATTCCTCCTCTCTCAGTAGAGACCGTCTGCTGTCACAACTCCTCTCTCCTATTCCTCCTCTCTCAGTAGAGACCGTCTGCTGTCACAACTCCTCTCTCTCCTATTTCTCCTCTCTCAGTAGAGACCGTCTGCAGTCACAACTCCTCTCTCCTATTTCTCCTCTCTCAGTAGAGACCGTCTGCAGTCACAACTCCTCTCTCTCCTATTTCTCCTCTCTCAGTAGAGACCGTCTGCAGTCACAACTCCTCTCTCCTATTCCTCCTCTCTCAGTAGAGACCGTCTGCAGTCACAACTCCTCTCTCCTATTTCTCCTCTCTCAGTAGAGACCGTCTGCTGTCACAACTCCTCTCTCCTATTCCTCCTCTCTCAGTAGAGACCGTCTGCAGTCACAACTCCTCTCTCCTATTCCTCCTCTCTCAGTAGAGACCGTCTGCTGTCACAACTCCTCTCTCCTATTCCTCCTCTCTCAGTAGAGACCGTCTGCAGTTACAACTCCTCTCTCTCCTATTTCTCCTCTCTCAGTAGAGACCGTCTGCTGTCACAACTCCTCTCTCCTATTCCTCCTCTCTCAGTAGAGACCGGTCTGCAGTTACAACTCCTCTCTCTCCTATTTCTCCTCTCTCAGTAGAGACCGGTCTGCTGTCACAACTCCTCTCTCTCCTATTTCTCCTCTCTCAGTAGAGACCGTCTGCAGTCACAACTCCTCTCTCCTATTCCTCCTCTCTCAGTAGAGACCGGTCTGCAGTTACAACTCCTCTCTCTCCTATTTCTCCTCTCTCAGTAGAGACCGTCTGCTGTCACAACTCCTCTCTCTCCTATTTCTCCTCTCTCAGTAGAGACCGTCTGCTGTCACAACTCCTCTCTCTCCTATTTCTCCTCTCTCAGTAGAGACCGTCTGCAGTCACAACTCCTCTCTCCTATTCCTCCTCTCTCAGTAGAGACCGGTCTGCAGTTACAACTCCTCTCTCCTATTTCTCCTCTCTCAGTAGAGACCGTCTGCTGTCACAACTCCTCTCTCCTATTTCTCCTCTCTCAGTAGAGACCGTCTGCAGTTACAACTCCTCTCTCCTATTCCTCCTCTCTCAGTAGAGACCGTCTGCTGTCACAACTCCTCTCTCCTATTCCTCCTCTCTCAGTAGAGACCGGTCTGCAGTTACAACTCCTCTCTCCTATTTCTCCTCTCTCAGTAGAGACCGTCTGCTGTCACAACTCCTCTCTCTCCTATTTCTCCTCTCTCAGTAGAGACCGTCTGCAGTTACAACTCCTCTCTTCTATTCCTCCTCTCTCAGTAGAGACCGTCTGCTGTCACAACTCCTCTCTCCTATTCCTCCTCTCTCAGTAGAGACCGGTCTGCAGTTACAACTCCTCTCTCCTATTTCTCCTCTCTCAGTAGAGACCGTCTGCTGTCACAACTCCTCTCTCTCCTATTCCTCCTCTCTCAGTAGAGACCGTCTGCTGTCACAACTCCTCTCTCTCCTATTCCTCCTCTCTCAGTAGAGACCGGTCTGCTGTCACAACTCCTCTCTCCTATTTCTCCTCTCTCAGTAGAGACCGTCTGCTGTCACAACTCCTCTCTCTCCTATTCCTCCTCTCTCAGTAGAGACCGTCTGCTGTCACAACTCCTCTCTCTCCTATTCCTCCTCTCTCAGTAGAGACCGGTCTGCAGTTACAACTCCTCTCTCCTATTCCTCCTCTCTCAGTAGAGACCGGTCTGCAGTCACAACTCCTCTCTCTCCTATTCCTCCTCTCTCAGTAGAGACCGTCTGCTGTCACAACTCCTCTCTCCTATTCCTCCTCTCTCAGTAGAGACCGTCTGCAGTCACAACTCCTCTCTCCTATTTCTCCTCTCTCAGTAGAGACCGTCTGCTGTCACAACTCCTCTCTCCTATTTCTCCTCTCTCAGTAGAGACCGGTCTGCAGTCACAACTCCTCTCTCCTATTTCTCCTCTCTCAGTAGAGACCGTCTGCAGTCACAACTCCTCTCTCCTATTCCTCCTCTCTCAGTAGAGACCGTCTGCAGTTACAACTCCTCTCTCCTATTCCTCCTCTCTCAGTAGAGACCGGTCTGCAGTTACAACTCCTCTCTCTCCTATTTCTCCTCTCTCAGTAGAGACCGTCTGCAGTCACAACTCCTCTCTCTCCTATTTCTCCTCTCTCAGTAGAGACCGTCTGCTGTCACAACTCCTCTCTCCTATTCCTCCTCTCTCAGTAGAGACCGGTCTGCAGTCACAACTCCTCTCTCCTATTCCTCCTCTCTCAGTAGAGACCGGTCTGCTGTCACAACTCCTCTCTCCTATTCCTCCTCTCTCAGTAGAGACCGGTCTGCAGTTACAACTCCTCTCTCCTATTCCTCCTCTCTCAGTAGAGACCGTCTGCTGTCACAACTCCTCTCTCCTATTCCTCCTCTCTCAGTAGAGACCGTCTGCTGTCACAACTCCTCTCTCCTATTCCTCCTCTCTCAGTAGAGACCGTCTGCTGTCACAACTCCTCTCTCCTATTTCTCCTCTCTCAGTAGAGACCGTCTGCAGTTACAACTCCTCTCTCCTATTCCTCCTCTCTCAGTAGAGACCGGTCTGCAGTTACAACTCCTCTCTCCTATTCCTCCTCTCTCAGTAGAGACCGTCTGCTGTCACAACTCCTCTCTCCTATTCCTCCTCTCTCAGTAGAGACCGTCTGCTGTCACAACTCCTCTCTCCTATTCCTCCTCTCTCAGTAGAGACCGTCTGCAGTTACAACTCCTCTCTCTCCTATTTCTCCTCTCTCAGTAGAGACCGTCTGCAGTCACAACTCCTCTCTCCTATTCCTCCTCTCTCAGTAGAGACCGTCTGCTGTCACAACTCCTCTCTCCTATTTCTCCTCTCTCAGTAGAGACCGTCTGCTGTCACAACTCCTCTCTCTCCTATTTCTCCTCTCTCAGTAGAGACCGTCTGCAGTTACAACTCCTCTCTCCTATTCCTCCTCTCTCAGTAGAGACCGGTCTGCAGTTACAACTCCTCTCTCCTATTTCTCCTCTCTCAGTAGAGACCGTCTGCAGTTACAACTCCTCTCTCCTATTCCTCCTCTCTCAGTAGAGACCGGTCTGCAGTTACAACTCCTCTCTCCTATTCCTCCTCTCTCAGTAGAGACCGTCTGCTGTCACAACTCCTCTCTCTCCTATTCCTCCTCTCTCAGTAGAGACCGGTCTGCAGTTACAACTCCTCTCTCCTATTTCTCCTCTCTCAGTAGAGACCGTCTGCAGTTACAACTCCTCTCTCCTATTCCTCCTCTCTCAGTAGAGACCGGTCTGCAGTTACAACTCCTCTCTCCTATTCCTCCTCTCTCAGTAGAGACCGGTCTGTAGAGATTCCTCCTCTCTCAGTAGAGACCGTCTGCTGTCACAACTCCTCTCTCTCCTATTCCTCCTCTCTCAGTAGAGACCGTCTGCTGTCACAACTCCTCTCTCTCCTATTTCTCCTCTCTCAGTAGAGACCGTCTGCTGTCACAACTCCTCTCTCCTATTCCTCCTCTCTCAGTAGAGACCGTCTGCTGTCACAACTCCCTCTCTCCTATTCCTCCTCTCTCAGTAGAGACCGTCTGCTGTCACAACTCCTCTCTCTCCTATTCCTCCTCTCTCAGTAGAGACCGTCTGCTGTCACAACTCCTCTCTCCTATTCCTCCTCTCTCAGTAGAGACCGTCTGCTGTCACAACTCCTCTCTCCTATTCCTCCTCTCTCAGTAGAGACCGTCTGCTGTCACAACTCCTCTCTCCTATTCCTCCTCTCTCAGTAGAGACCGTCTGCTGTCACAACTCCTCTCTCTCCTATTTCTCCTCTCTCAGTAGAGACCGTCTGCTGTCACAACTCCTCTCTCTCCTATTTCTCCTCTCTCAGTAGAGACCGTCTGCTGTCACAACTCCTCTCTCTCCTATTCCTCCTCTCTCAGTAGAGACCGTCTGCTGTCACAACTCCTCTCTCTCCTATTCCTCCTCTCTCAGTAGAGACCGTCTGCTGTCACAACTCCTCTCTCCTATTTCTCCTCTCTCAGTAGAGACCGGTCTGCTGTCACAACTCCTCTCTCCTATTTCTCCTCTCTCAGTAGAGACCGTCTGCTGTCACAACTCCTCTCTCTCCTATTCCTCCTCTCTCAGTAGAGACCGTCTGCTGTCACAACTCTCTCTCTCCTATTCCTCCTCTCTCAGTAGAGACCGGTCTGCAGTCACAACTCCTCTCTCTCCTATTCCTCCTCTCTCAGTAGAGACCGGTCTGCAGCAGTCACAACTCCTCTCTCCTATTCCTCCTCTCTCAGTAGAGACCGTCTGCTGTCACAACTCCTCTCTCCTATTCCTCCTCTCTCAGTAGAGACCGGTCTGCAGTCACAACTCCTCTCTCCTATTTCTCCTCTCTCAGTAGAGACCGTCCGTCTGCTGTCACAACTCCTCTCTCCTATTTCTCCTCTCTCAGTAGAGACCGTCTGCAGTCACAACTCCTCTCTCTCCTATTTCTCCTCTCTCAGTAGAGACCGTCTGCAGTCACAACTCCTCTCTCCTATTCCTCCTCTCTCAGTAGAGACCGTCTGCAGTTACAACTCCTCTCTCCTATTCCTCCTCTCTCAGTAGAGACCGGTCTGCAGTCACAACTCTCTCTCTCCTATTCTCCTCTCTCAGTAGAGACCGTCTGCAGTCACAACTCCTCTCTCCTATTCCTCCTCTCTCAGTAGAGACCGTCTGCAGTCACAACTCCTCTCTCCTATTTCTCCTCTCTCAGTAGAGACCGTCTGCAGTCACAACTCCTCTCTCCTATTCTCCTCTCTCAGTAGAGACCGTCTGCAGTTACAACTCCTCTCTCCTATTCCTCCTCTCTCAGTAGAGACCGTCTGCTGTCACAACTCCTCTCTCCTATTCCTCCTCTCTCAGTAGAGACCGTCTGCTGTCACAACTCCTCTCCTATTCCTCCTCTCTCAGTAGAGACCGTCTGCTGTCACAACTCCTCTCTCCTATTCCTCCTCTCCAGTAGAGATCACAACTCTCTCCTATTCCTCCTCTCTCAGTAGAGACCGTCTGCTGTCACAACTCCTCTCTCCTATTTCTCCTCTCTCAGTAGAGACCGTCTGCAGTTACAACTCCTCTCTCCTATTCCTCCTCTCTCAGTAGAGACCGTCTGCTGTCACAACTCCTCTCTCCTATTCCTCCTCTCTCAGTAGAGACCGTCTGCAGTTACAACTCCTCTCTCTCCTATTTCTCCTCTCTCAGTAGAGACCGTCTGCTGTCACAACTCCTCTCTCCTATTTCTCCTCTCTCAGTAGAGACCGTCTGCTGTCACAACTCCTCTCTCTCCTATTTCTCCTCTCTCAGTAGAGACCGTCTGCAGTTACAACTCCTCTCTCCTATTCCTCCTCTCTCAGTAGAGACCGTCTGCTGTCACAACTCCTCTCTCCTATTTCTCCTCTCTCAGTAGAGACCGGTCTGCAGTTACAACTCCTCTCTCCTATTTCTCCTCTCTCAGTAGAGACCGTCTGCAGTTACAACTCCTCTCTCCTATTCCTCCTCTCTCAGTAGAGACCGGTCTGCAGTTACAACTCCTCTCTCCTATTCCTCCTCTCTCAGTAGAGACCGGTCTGCTGTCACAACTCCTCTCTCCTATTCCTCCTCTCTCAGTAGAGACCGTCTGCTGTCACAACTCCTCTCTCTCCTATTCCTCCTCTCTCAGTAGAGACCGTCTGCTGTCACAACTCCTCTCTCTCCTATTTCTCCTCTCTCAGTAGAGACCGTCTGCTGTCACAACTCCTCTCTCCTATTCCTCCTCTCTCAGTAGAGACCGTCTGCTGTCACAACTCCTCTCTCTCCTATTTCTCCTCTCTCAGTAGAGACCGTCTGCTGTCACAACTCCTCTCTCCTATTCCTCCTCTCTCAGTAGAGACCGTCTGCTGTCACAACTCCTCTCTCCTATTCCTCCTCTCTCAGTAGAGACCGTCTGCTGTCACAACTCCTCTCTCCTATTCCTCCTCTCTCAGTAGAGACCGTCTGCTGTCACAACTCCTCTCTCCTATTTCTCCTCTCTCAGTAGAGACCGGTCTGCAGTCACAACTCCTCTCTCTCCTATTTCTCCTCTCTCAGTAGAGACCGGTCTGCAGTTACAACTCCTCTCTCTCCTATTTCTCCTCTCCCAGCGTTACGATATTGCTTGACTCACAGACTGTTAAACGTCTCCCGGAGAATCCCGCTCAGGGCCAAGGAATGCCGGTCTGTGTGACAATCAAACTTGGTCGGGACTCTCAGTTAGAGCCCCATCTCGTATCCAAGGCCCTGCTCCCTCACATCTCTCGGAGCAGCTGAATGACTTTTAAGGAACAGCTCACTATGTAAGGAACAGCTCACCATGTAAAGAACAGCTCACCATGTAAAGAGCAGCTCACTATGTAATGAACAGCTCACCATGTAGGGAACAGATCACCATGTAAGAAACAGCTCACCATGTAGCGAACAGATCACCATGTAAGGAACAGCTCACCATCTAAGGAACAGCTCACCGTGTAAGGAACAGCTCACCATTTAATGAACAGCTCACCGTGTAATGAACAGCTCACCATGTAGCGAACAGATCACCATGTAAGGAACAGCTCACCATCTAAGGAACAGCTCACCGTGTAAGGAACAGCTCACCATTTAATGAACAGCTCACCGTGTAATGAACAGCTCACCATTTAATGAACAGCTCACCGTGTAATGAACAGCTCACCATTTAATGAACAGATCACCATGTAAGAAACAGCTCACGATGTAATGAACAGCTCACCATCTAAGGAACAGCTCACCGTGTAAGGAACAGCTCACCATTTAATGAACAGCTCACCGTGTAATGAACAGCTCACCATTTAATGAACAGCTCACCGTGTAATGAACAGCTCACCATTTAATGAACAGATCACCATGTAAGAAACAGCTCACCATGTAATGAACAGATCACCATTTAATGAACAGCTCACCATGTAAGAAACAGCTCACCATTTAATGAACAGCTCACCATTTAATGAACAGCTCACCATGTAAGAAACAGCTCACCATGTAATGAACAGCTCACCATTTAAGGAACAGCTCACCATTTAAGGAACAGCTCACCATGTAATGAACAGCTCACCATTTAATGAACAGCTCACCATTTAATGAACAGCTCACCATGTAAGAAACAGCTCACCATGTAATGAACAGCTCACCATTTAAGGAACAGCTCACCATTTAAGGAACAGCTCACCATGTAATGAACAGCTCACCATGTAAGGAACAGCTCACCATGTAAGGAACAGCTCACCATTTAATGAACAGCTCACCATGTAATGAACAGCTCACCATGTAAGGAACAGCTCACCATGTAAGGAACAGCTCACCATGTAATGAACAGCTCACCATTTAAGGAACAGCTCACCATGTAATGAACAGCTCACCATGTAAGGAACAGCTCACCATTTAAGGAACAGCTCACCATGTAATGAACAGCTCACCATGTAAGGAACAGCTCACAGGAGAAGGTCAGAGCCGTCTGCAACCACATATGTAGGACGAGTTAATATAGGAGGAGAGGAAATATTGTACTCTACTACAGATTATCACCAGGTTCATCTGAACAAACCACCGACAGAACGTGGAATTCTGGAGATGAGATGGTTGCTATAGTTACCGGCCGGAGCGTTTGGGACAATTACCCCCGAAGCACAACAGAGCTCATGTGCACACACACACACATGCACATGCACACACACGTGCACACATGCACGAACACACACACGTGCCTGAACACACACACACATGCACGAACACACACACACATGTGCGAACACAGACATGCACACAGAAGCTTAATGCTGTATGACTGTATGTATGTAATGCTGTAATATATTAAACAGCATCTATATACTGTTTAAGTAGAATATAATATATAGTGTAAATCATATAGTAACATTCTCACAGTAGTGAAAGAACAACACATATTTGTGTAATAGAATATAATATATTGTGCTCCACATTTGTTTAGATTAATGATTAAAGAATGCTAAACCCCAAAGATGTGCTGACAAATACTATATGTTTTAGACTACGCTTGTCTGAGACATATGAGGTATAGGAGATGGCCAACTCAAAACCCAAAATACCGTGACCCGGTTTGCTTACAATATTCAATCTGATTCATGAGTCACATTTTTGCAGATTGACTCATTTAGGTTGTTTTTTAGAAGCACAATCTGGCAAAGACTAAAGCTCTGACAAGAAACAGTCTATGAAAATTAAACAAAACCTGTTTATAGCTGATAATTGAGTGGATGTTGAAAGAGCAGATTTTTTACTGAATTCAGCTTACATTACACGTATAGTCATTGATCAGTCTGGTCACATGACAATACTTCCTCTGCTCAGAGGGCGAACCAGACCTGCTGAAATAAGGACCACGATGACCTTTAAAGGTCAAAGGTGAGACAGAGTAGGAGCTGGCCAGCTGATGTTTTCTTCTACGAGACGCATTAGTGCATTTCATTTTGTGATCCTTCAGGCATTGCGATGATTCCCTATTTACGTCCCTTCCCCCCCAAGAAGGACTTTAACGTGACCTATTACGAATTATCTGCGTTACCGATTGGTATTCTGTCCAATCATATCACAACTTCTCACAGATCTTCTACATGGTTGATCTGATTTGCCCAAATATCAATCGGATTATATTTTAAATGAAAACGCGCAAATCCATCTGATATTCAGAATTTGAACGTAGAAATTATCAGGTTGAACATTGCAAAACATTACAGCCAGCTTGGTCGTTTGGACGTACATCTATATCATTTCTGCTATAATTGTCTGATTATTGATTCTGTGAATACATATTGTAGCCTGAGAAACATTGGCTATTTGTAGAAATAATAGTTTATTTTCAAATATGCAGCATTCAAGGCACATGCCTGTCTGTTTAAGGTCCCACAGTTGACAGTTTATGTCCGAGCATAAAATAGATAAATGAAGAGGTTGGTCTGTAATAGTATATTATCATATTGTAAGTAATATTATTTTATCACAATAAAAGAATTTCTGAAAAATGGAAAGTAGATGTCCAAATTAGAAGTAAGTGAAACGTTGTTCGGTAGCTATCTATAATTACTATCGTTATTTAACTGTCACAAATGAGCCATGTTCTTCAATGTATTTATATTTTCATATTTATCTACTCTGCAATCTAATGTTAACTTAGTATTATGAAACTAGCCACGCAGAAACGTTAACATTCCACCAGATTCAGCCTAACATCAGTCAATCAGATGCAGATCCATTAGATATTTATCCATTAGATATGCAAACGTGAAATATGATTTGGTTCATCTGAGACAACTACGGCCAAAAGCCTCAGACACCCATTCTCTTGTCTGTATAATTCGACTGTTATTGCCAAGGGATGCCAGCCGGCCAGGTGTGGATGGGCACTGAGGGGCATCTGTATCTCTGCCAAGTGGCACCATCAGACACGTATTTACCCATAGTGCACTGGGCCATGTGTGAGGACTGGGATCTTATTCGTTCAGCTACATCTTCTGCTTTCTTTAATTAGTTTCATTTTTCAGTCACGCTCAGTATTTTTTCGTAAATATTCTTTTAATTTCTTCCCATAGCTGTCCCTTTTTTATTTCACAATGTGCTTTATGGATGTAGGAAAGGAGTTTCTTCATGGTTCCCTCGTCTCTCTCTCGCTGGTATCACCATCCCGATCTGATTACGTGTACCTGGTGAACCACGATTGTGGTCTGTTAGGACTGGTCAATGCTGTCACTGAGCCGACTGAAGACCACAGGCTGATGGGTCCATCCACCTCCTATTGGGTCAGGAGGTCCCCGACTGAAGACCACAGGCTGATGGGTCCATCCACCTCCTCTATTGGGTCAGGAGGTCCCCGACTGAAGACCACAGGCTGATGGGTCCAATCCACCTCCTCCTGTTGGGTCAGGAGGTCCCCGACTGAAGACCACAGGCTGATGGGTCCAATCCACCTCTTCCTGTTGGGTCAGGAGGTCCCCGACTGAAGACCACAGGCTGATGGGTCCAATCCACCTCCTCCTGTTGGGTCAGGAGGTCCCCGACTGAAGACCACAGGCTGATGGGTCCAATCCACCTCCTCCTGTTGGGTCAGGAGGTCCCCGACTGAAGACCACAGGCTGGTGGGTCCAATCCACCTCCTCCTATTGGATCAGGAGGTTCCTGGGGACAGATGGTGTCTCTCATCTCTGGGGGACACGGAGGCAGGGCCAGTCTGTCGCTGTGCACTCGGTCGGCAACAGCACGACAAATGAGGCCTTTTGGGGGTCAAAGGTGAGAGGGCGTGTGCTGCCTGCTGGGGTCATTTAGTTTACACGGCCCAGGCTGGGAGGGCTTGTTTTGGTCTGTCTGGTCATTTATCAGAGGTTCTGTGAGTTGTCACATAGTTTAACATTAGAGATTTACATATGTCTATTTCTCTCTCTCTCTCTCTCTCTCTATCTATCTATCTATCTATCTCTCTCTCTCCATCTGTCTCTCTATCTAAGCCATCCTGTAGAGGAATCTGCATCTGTCGTTATGGTAAGCACATGGGTTTTTCACAGGAGTCAGGCATACGGAACGGATCACGGGAGAAGACGTCTCTCTTAAGCGCTACGGACTTCCCGATCTGGCAGGTGGAGTCTGCATTGCTGGCCGGGTCCGGGCCCAGACGCTGAGATCACCGTGTCTCATTCCGCTCCGCTAACAGACCTCACATGGTTTTGGTTTAACCGGCGCTTAGCTCACTCAGGAGTCCCGCTGGTCTCCACCAGAATGTCACGGGCGTATGCCGGGGACGCCCGCGAGCGGAGAGAGAGAACCGGGTTTACCGAGCTGCAGGAGGGTCCTGAGAAAACAACGTCTGTGTCAATAGAAGTCTATGTAGCTGTTCATAAATAAGCCTGTTGAAGGCTCCTTCCAGACACAATACGAGAGCTTCGTGCTCCGTTGATGTTGGCTCTGCTTTAACTGTTCTCCTGCAAGGTCGTTAAACAGAAAAAAGCAATGTAATGTAACGTCCTCGCACGTGTACACACAGCGGTGAATACCAGTAAAGACTTGTACGTACGAGCAGTCGTCCTGAAGTAATCATTTGTATGCTCGTTGAGATTGTTTTGTAATCTGCCTTCGTTGGCGTACGTGCGTGTCAAATGGTCGTGGTGTGGACAACCAAACCGAGCTGGTGTCCTCCATGGTTAAGAGCTCAGGTTTGCTAATAGTCCAGTGTGGTTTAAGTTTGGAAAAAATTATGCACATCTCTCGTCATCTCTTGGCAACACTGGAGTCGGTACCAGTGTGGTTAAAGTTAGGACATCACCGGGTTCATATTCATATTTACTATAAACTCTAACTATATATATTGAGTCCTCCCAGTCAGCAGTGGTGAGTACATATTGACAGTGGTCCTCCTGGTCACCAGTGGTCAGTACATATTGACAGTGGTCCTGGTCACCAGTGGTGAGTACATATTGACAGTGGTCCTCCTGGTCACCAGTGGTGAGTACATATTGACAGTGGTCCTGGTCACCAGTGGTGAGTACATATTGACAGTGGTCCTCCTGGTCACCAGTGGTGAGTACATATTGACAGTGGCCCTCCTGGTCACCAGTGGTGAGTACATATTAACACTGGTCCTGGTCACCAGTGGTGAGTACATATTGACAGTGGTCCTCCTGGTCACCAGTGGTGAGTACATATTGACAGTGGTCCTCCTGGTCACCAGTGGTGAGTACATATTGACAGTGGTCCTGGTCACCAGTGGTGAGTACATATTGACAGTAGTCCTGGTCACCAGTGGTGAGTACATATTGACAGTGGTCCTGGTCACCAGTGGTGAGTACATATTGACAGTGGTCCTGGTCACCAGTGGTCAGTACATATTGACAGTCCTCCTGGTCACCAGTGGTGAGTACATATTGACAGTGGTCCTGGTCACCAGTGGTGAGTACATATTGACAGTGGTCCTCCTGGTCAGCAGTGGTGAGTACATATTGACAGTGGTCCTCCTGGTCACCAGTGGTGAGTACCTACTGACAGTGGTCCTGGTCACCAGTGGTGAGTACATATTGACAGTGGTCCTGGTCACCAGTGGTGAGTACATATTGACAGTGGTCCTCCTGGTCACCAGTGGTGAGTACATATTGACAGTGGTGGTCACCAGTGGTGAGTACATATTGACAGTGGTCCTCCTGGTCACCAGTGGTGAGTACATATTAACACTGGTCCTGGTCACCAGTGGTCAGTACATATTGACAGTGGTCCTCCTGGTCACCAGTGGTGAGTACATATTGACAGTCCTCCTGGTCCTGGTCCTGGTCACCAGTGGTGAGTACATATTGACAGTGGTCCTGGTCCTGAGTACATATTGACAGTGGTCCTGGTCACCAGTGGTGAGTACATATTGACAGTGGTCCTGGTCACCAGTGGTGAGTACATATTGACAGTGGTCCTGGTCCTGGTCAGTACATATTGACAGTGGTCCTGGTCACCAGTGGTGAGTACATATTGACAGTGGTCCTGGTCAGTAGTGGTGAGTACATATTGACAGTGGTCCTCCTGGTCACCAGTGGTGAGTACATATTGACAGTGGTCCTGGTCACCAGTGGTGAGTACATATTGACAGTGGTCCTCCTGGTCACCAGTGGTGAGTACATATTGACAGTGGTCCTCCTGGTCACCAGTGGTGAGTACATATTGACAGTGGTCATATTGACTCCTGGTCACCAGTGGTGAGTACATATTGACAGTGGTCCTCCTGGTCACCAGTGGTGAGTACATATTGACAGTGGTCCTCCTGGTCACCAGTGGTGAGTACATATTGACAGTGGTCCTCCTGGTCACCAGTGGTGAGTACATATTGACAGTGGTCCTCCTGGTCACCAGTGGTGAGTACATATTGACAGTGGTCCTCCTGGTCACCAGTGGTGAGTACATATTGACAGTGGTCCTCCTGGTCACCAGTGGTGAGTACATATTGACAGTGGTCCTGGTCACCAGTGGTCAGTACATATTAACAGTGGTCCTGGTCACCAGTGGTGAGTACATATTGACAGTGGTCCTCCTGGTCACCAGTGGTGAGTACATATTGACAGTGGTCCTCCTGGTCACCAGTGGTGAGTACATATTGACAGTGGTCCTCCTGGTCACCAGTGGTGAGTACATATTGACAGTGAGGCACAAACCTCACCCTGATGACAGGGTGAAACAGGTTTTCCTGTCAGGTCCACAACTGTCAAGGTCAGCTGACACAAGACACATAATATGTTGATGATAACTGCAGGAATGTGTCACAACACACAACACACCCTGCTGGGGGAAATGACGGCACCAGGGTGCATTCTGGGAAGACAAGCCGGTGACTAGTGGTCAGTACGTCTTGGCTCATCAGTGCATACATATAAAGTATAAACATTCAGATTGTGCGGTCTAACATTCCTGCCACACACACACACACACTCCCAAACAAAGTATGAGTCCTTTTCCGTTGCACTCAAGCGCTCCACAATTCAAACAGACACAAATGACCCTCCCACATGGGTCCAGCGTTCCCCCCAGAATGACATCACCGGCTCCACACGCGCCCATTCGGTTGATCCAGCTTTTGCTCTAAGCGTTACTATGCGCGGCCTGTTTACCAGCCTGGAATAACAGCATGCTTCGGAATGTCACAGGGTGCCCTATCAAAGTATGGATAATCTCATCTGTTTTTCTTCCGGATTTTCCTCCGTCATACTTGTGATTCTATCTTATTGTTCCTGGTTACTACATCCAGTAGAAATGTCTACATCAGCAACACATGACACATATTAGCATGACGCCAGAACCTCCAAGTGAGCCGTGCAAACAGACGCTGTGCTGGATGTATGGACGTGTTTGCTTTTCTACGGTAAACAGATTAACTTTTCCGTCAGTGTTTTTGTCCCGTGTTTAAGATTAGGAATTTGGCTCTATGGATTTCTGAAAAAATGTAAAAACAAAAGGGAGGAAAGAGATGATCCGTACGTTTTATGTAGTCGCACAGAAACACCAATTACAAACGCAAACAATTTGTACCACAACACAGATAAACACACACATACACACACACACAGACAGACAGACAGGCTTACAGACAGACAGGCTTACAGACAGACAGGCTTACAGACAGACAGGCAGACAGAGTTACAGAAATACAGACAGACAGATAGACAGACAGACAGACAAACAGACAGACAGACAGACAGACAGACAGATAGACAGACAGACAGACAGACAGACAGACAGACAGACAAACAGACAGACAGACAGACAGACAGACAGGCTTACAGGCAGACAGACAGATAGATAGACAGACAGACAAACAGACAGACAGACAGACAGACAGACAGACAGACAGACAGACAGACAGACAGACAGACAGACAGACAAACAGACAGACAGACAGACAGACAGGCTTACAGGCAGACAGACAGATAGATAGACAGACAGACAGACAGACAGACAAACAGACAGACAGACAGACAGACAGGCTTACAGGCAGACAGACAGATAGATAGACAGACAGACAGACAAACAGACAGACAGACAGACAGACAGGCTTACAGACAGACAGACAGACAGACAGACAAACAGACAGACAGACAGACAGACAGGCTTACAGGCAGACAGACAGATAGATAGACAGACAGACAGACAGACAGACAGACAGACAGACAGGAGTGCTTTCCTGGACACAGATTATGACAAGTCCAAGAAATCAAAATAAAAAACAAGCTTATAGAGAATCTTTAATCTGTGCTCACAAACGTACCCCAATAACAAACACAAAACATTGACATGGAAAGGCAAATCAAAGGCACATTACAAAAACCTTCATATTTTCCCACAAATAAATTTCACGTCAAATAACGCTGAAGACTTTGCATATGTGCTTGACCTCGACCATTGACCGGGACAGGAGTTTGATGAATCCGAGATCCAAGGACCTTAGATGTTCCACTGCTTGAACTCCTATTCCACTATAGAATATTAACTGTGTTTGGGGCTCCCACGCCTAAAAATGAACAGTACCAGTCGCTGTCCTGATCCAGTAACAACCAAACCCATCCAAACATCTTAACCGACACTGCCACCTGCTGTTCACAAGGTAATATGACACGACTGAAAAATACACTAATGGGCCATCACATTATGACCTGATATAATGTTGGTCACACGTGTCGACCTGCAGAGACATGGACTCTACAAGAACCCTGAAGGTGTCCTGTGGTATCTGGCACCAAGACATTAGAAGCAGATCCCAGAAGGTGTCCTGTGGTATCTGGTACCAAGACATTAGCAGCAGATCCCTGAAGGTGTCCTGTAGTATCTGGTACCAAGACATTAGTAACAGATCCCTGAAGTTGTCCTGTGGTATCTGGTACCAAGACATTAGTAACAGATCCCTGAAGGTGTCCTGTGGTATCTGGCACCAAGACATTAGTAACAGATCCCTAAAGGTGTCCTGTGGTATCTGGAACCAAGACATTAGCAGCAGATCCCTGAAGGTGTACTGTGGTATCTGGAACCAAGACATTAGCAGCAGATCCCTGAAGGTGTCCTGTGGTATCTGGAACCAAGACATTAGAAGCAGATCCCAGAAGGTGTCCTGTGGTATCTGGCACCAAGACATAAGCAGCAGATCCCTGAAGGTGTCCTGTGGTATCTGGCACCAAGACATTAGCAGCAGATCCCTGAAGGTGTCCTGTGGTATCTGGTACCAAGACATTAGTAACAGATCCCTGAAGGTGTCCTGTGGTATCTGGCACCAAGACATTAGCAGCAGATCCCTGAAGGTGTCCTGTAGTATCTGGCACCAAGACATTAGCAGCAGATCCCTGAAGGTGTCCTGTGGTATCTGGCACCAAGACATTAGCAGCAGATCCCTGAAGGTGTCCTGTAGTATCTGGCACCAAGACATTAGCAGCAGATCCCTGAAGGTGTCCTGTAGTATCTGGTACCAAGACATTAGTAACAGATCCCTGAAGGTGTCCTGTGGTATCTGGCACCAAGACATTAGCAGCAGATCCCTGAAGGTGTCCTGTGGTATCTGGCACCAAGACATTAGCAGCAGATCCCTGAAGGTGTACTGTGGTATCTGGAACCAAGACATTAGAAGCAGATCCCAGAAGGTGTCCTGTGGTATCTGGAACCAAGACATTAGAAGCAGATCCCAGAAGGTGTCCTGTGGTATCTGGAACCAAGACATTAGTAACAGATCCCTGAAGGTGTCCTGTGGTATCTGGCGCCAGGACATTAGCAGCAGATCCCTGAAGGTGTCCTGTGGTATCTGGTACCAAGACATTAGTAACAGATCCCTGAAGTTGTCCTGTGGTATCTGGTACCAAGACATTAGTAACAGATCCCTGAAGGTGTCCTGTGGTATCTGGTACCAAGACATTAGCAGCAGATCCCTGAAGGTGTCCTGTGGTATCTGTGACCCAGACATTAGCAGCAGATCCTTCAAGTCCTGTTAGTTGTCAGGTGGAGCTCACTTGTTGGTCCAGACTTGTTGGTCAAGCACATCCCACAGATTTTCAATCAAAATAAGATCTGTGGATTTTTGAGTCCAGTGATTTTTCTGCAGATAATTCATTCAACATTTTATTGTTTATATATAAGACGTAGATATAGAAGAAAGGCAATTGTGGTACAGCATTGAAGGTAGAATCATAACATTACTGAATTTAAATTGAATTATTCATTATTTTTTAAACATTCCTGTTGACAAAACTTTGAGCAAATTCTAGCCACCCTATAAATAGTAGCACCTTTGTTAAATTTCAATGGACAGGACTAAAATGTGTCTGTAATAGGTCATCATAGAGCTTGTATATAGCAGTTAAACAGAATAACATGATATTCTAGTATTGCATGGAAATTCATCAAATAAAAGACGGGGCAACAAAGCAATGAAACAAATAACTGGTCGCATTAATTTAGTTTTAATTGAATAACAAACGTTTGTGAAAACAGTTCTGGTAGATCATCGCAATCTTTTAACAGTACAGCTTGTAGACCTTAATAAAAAGCAGGTTGTTGTGCAAACATGTGAACTTTAATGTGGTCATTACACAACACACGTGTCAAACTGATGACTTTCGTGAAATCTCTCACAAAAATAGAGATGAATCATTGTGGCGTTAATTCTTCTACAACATAATCTTGTCCATCAGGCCAGGAATCAAAGGTGAGACTGTGGGGTCACGGGTGGGACTGTGGGGTCACAGGTGGGGTCACAGCTGGGACTGTGTGGTCACTGACGCACATCTATATAGATGTTCCTCCAGGAAGCCCAGGGTCTCCATCCAGGAGTGTTCTTGTGCATAGCTGTGTGGAGCTGTATCTCCTCCCCAAAGAACCACAACTACAATCACAAAATATTAGGAAGCTTTTAGTGAGTAAAATTACCCAAAAATCAACTGGGAAAGCGAGAGATGACGGAAATATGTTAACGTACTCTTTTGTTTGGCTCCAGGCGCCTTAAAGTTGCTTGCCCGGATATGTGGACTGTAAGGTGGTTCAATCAGGTGACCAGTTCCAGGATATGACAGAGTGGTGAGCAGGTGACTGTTTCCTGCCGTCTCCATCATCCGTTTCATCTGCAAAAGCACAGGATCTCTGTCAGTTCCACCTGAGTGTGAGAAGAACCAGTGAACTACACATCAATCTGCACAAATCCAGATCAAAGGCAGAACTCACATCCTCTGCTGATTCTCTAGCGGGCCAGTTCTGGTCATCTTCACCTACGATCAGCAGAACCGGACATTGCAACTTCCCCACCTAACCAGGACATATAAACAGTAAACCAAATTATCAAGTCAAATACACAATTGACAAGCACAGTGATTCGTATAATATCTTAAAAACCGGGGGGAAATTCAGCTTACATCTACTTTCTTGCTTGGATCCGATGGAATCGGTAAGAGAAGATCTCGCCAAATCACTCGATTCTCCTCATCAAAACGAGTTTTATCGACATTTCTAGAAAATAAATTCAATTAAACATACTTACTAATTTAAACTGTATTTTTTAGCACATACTTGTTAATTTAAACAGTATTTTTGGTGCATAATTAATCATTTAAACAGTATTGTTTGCACATACTTATTAATTTAAAAATATTTTTGCACATGCTTATTAATATAAACAGTATTTTTTGTACATACTTAATAATTTAAACAGTATTTTTGCACACTCTTAATAATTTGCAGTAATTTTGCACATGCTTATTAATATAAACAGTATTTTTTGCACATACTTGTTAATTTAAACAGTATTTTTGGTACATTGTTAATAATTTAAACAGTATTTTTGCACACTCTTAATAATTTAAGCAGTAATTTTGCACATGCTTATTAATATAAACAGTATTTTTGCACATACTTGTTAATTTAAACAGTATTTTTGGAACATTGTTAATAATTTAAACAGTATTTTTGCACACTCTTAATAAATTAAACAGTAATTTTTGCACATGCTTATTAATATAAACAGTATTTTTGCACATACTTGTTAATTTAAACAGTATTTTTGGTACATTGTTAATAATTTAAACAGTATTTTTGCACACTCTTAATAAATTAAACAGTAATTTTTAATGCTTATTAATATAAACAGTATTGTTTGCACATACTTATTATTTAAACAGTATTTTTGGTGCATAATTAATAATTTAAACAGTATTGTTTGCACATACTTATTAATTTAAACAGTATTTTTGGTACATACTTAATAATTTAAACAGTATTTTTTGCACATACTTATTAATTTAAGCAGTATTTATTGCACATACTTATTAATATAAACATAATTTTTTGCACATACTTATTAATATAAACATCATTTTTTGCACATACTTATTAAATTCTGCAAAGACATCAGTCAAGGATCCTTCAACAGGTTGGACATGACTGCCGCTCACACACACCAGGCACCTGAGCTGGAAAAGGTAACAGAGGTTTATACACACACACACACCAGGCACCTGAGCTGGAAAAGGTAACAGAGGTTTATACACACACACACACCAGGCACCTGAGCTGGAAAAGGTAACAGAGGTTTATACACACACACACACCAGGCACCTGAGCTGGAAAAGGTAACAGAGGTTTATACACACACACACACCAGGCACCTGAGCTGGAAAAGGTAACAGAGGTTTATACACACACACACACCAGGCACCTGAGCCAGGCACCTGAGCTGGAAAAGGTAACAGAGGTTTATACACACACACACACCAGGCACCTGAGCTGGAAAAGGTAACAGAGGTTTATACACACACACACACCAGGCACTGAGCTGAAAAGCTGGAAAACACCAGGCACAGAGGCTGGAAAAGGTAATTTATACACACACACACACCTGAGCTGGAAAAGGTAACAGAGGTTTATACACACACACACACCAGGCACCTGAGCTGGAAAAGGTAACAGAGGTTTATACACACACACACACCAGGCACCTGAGCTGGAAAAGGTAACAGAGGTTTATACACACAAACACACCAGGCACCTGAGCTGGAAAAGGTAACAGAGGTTTATACACACACACACACCAAGCACCTGGGCTGGACAAGGAAAGAGAGGTTTATACACACACACCCACACACACACACACACACACACACACACCACACACCACACACACACACACACACACACACACCACACACCACACACCACACACACACACACACACACACACACACACACACACACACACACACACTTTGAGACCTCTCCTACCTGTATCACAGATGAATACACAGCCATCTTCAAACCCACAGAAGTCCCAAACGACAGACCTAGGATTGCAATTCTGTCCCCAAACACCTGAGGGTGCCGTTTCAGAACTGTGAAAGCAGCCTATAAAGGAATACAGGAAATGAACAATAACATAAATACATTTAGGGTGGAATTTCTAATGCAGGGCACATTTCGATTTGAAATCGTTCCAACAGTTGCCCGGTTTGACCCAATAACAGACATTTTACAGCACACTATAAAGATAAGAACGATTAAAAGTTGAATGTGCAGGGAGCTCAAAGGATTGTTTGACCAGGTCAATGAACTTTTGGAGGGGCGTTGTAGGTTTTATGACCTAACTAGAGCTTGAAACCTTGTTTCTGAAAAACCCATACTCTGTACATGCATCAACATTAAAACGACAAGCTCTGTAAAATAAAGTTTTTATAAACTGGTTTGTTTGAACCCTGAATAATGACTGACTGAAAGCTGTCGTTTAAGACATAAATATAATTATAACTGCATGGTATTTATTGTTAACAGGTTTCTACAAGCAGTAAGGAACATTTGTAGTCAATGGCTAATATTATACCGCTAAATGATTGCATTCTGCGACAGACATGGAAATATACAATCAGATCTGCTACCTCGAAGTACGTGTACCCCACGTGAGAGGTGGTGCCCTCAGAAGGCCGGGGTGCCATGTACTCCAACGCGAGTGAAGCAAAGCCATGTGAGGCCAGGAGGGCAGATCGATACTCCACCAGCCCACCACCTCCACCCCACAGATCCAACAGGGCAGGAAACGGCCCGGGTCCTTTAAACGCAACATGTGCTGGTTAGAGAAATCAGAACTGGATGTATCTATGATTCTGACTGAGGTTTGAAAGCAAGACGTCTACAGCTGATGACTGTGACACACCTGGTGGCAGAAACAGGGTCCCTGTGACCCCCAACTCTGTGATTTCGACCCTGCGGACTCCTGGGGCCATGTAGGAGCGCTCTACAACAACACAAGCCAGGGCTGTCTCCTCCTTAAACCCCAGATCCATGTGTCCTCTGTAGACTGAGATGTGGACCACAGTAGGAGTGCTGACATCTGTCTTCCTCAGCCTAATGATAAGAACATATACAGTAATCAACTTGGGACCAGAAATTACAGCTTATTATCTTAAATATGTCAATTCACATCAGTCCTCTTATTAAATATGTCAATTCACATCAGTCCTCTTATTAAATATGTCATTTCAGTTTACCTCAGTCCTCTTATTAAATATGTCATTTCAGTTTACCTCAGTCCTCTTATTAAATATGTCATTTCAGTTTACCTCAGTCCTCTTATTAAATATGTTATTTCAGTTTACCTCAGTCCTCTTATTAAATATGCCATTTCAGTTCAGTCCTCTTAAATATGTCATTCCAGTTTACTTCAGTCCTCTTATTAAATATGCCATTTCAGTTCAGTCCATTTAAATATGTCATTTCAGTTTACCTCAGTCCAGTTCTACTGCCGGGTACTGGTTTCATGCTCCACAACAGACCCATGGGTTCCAGACCATCATATGTGCCTCCTAAACTAGCATCAGTATCAACTGTAGAGAAGATAGTTCAGATCAAGTTAATTAATAAACACCCTTAATGATTTGGTAATTGTTCATAAATGAATAAACACAGGTTAAACATTGAATTAGGCTGCCTACCATTGATTAGTCCAGTTACATCACTAACATAGTGTCCAAATGCCTCTCATACTTAAATAAACACAGGTTAAACATTAAATTAGGCTGCCTACCATTGATTAGTCCAGTTACATCACTAACATAGTGTCCAAATGCCTCTCATACTTAAATAAACACAGGTTAAACATTAAATTAGGCTGCCTACCATTGATTAGTCCAGTTACATCACTAACATAGTGTCCAAATGCCTCTCATACTTAAATAAACACAGGTTAAACATTAAATTAGGCTGCCTACCATTGATTAGTCCAGTTACATCACTAACATAGTGTCCAAATGCCTCTCATACTTAAATAAACACAGGTTAAACATTAAATTAGGCTGCCTACCATTGATTAGTCCAGTTACATCACTAACATAGTGTCCAAATGCCTCTCATACTTAAATAAACACAGGTTAAACATTAAATTAGGCTGCCTACCATTGATTAGTCCAGTTACATCACTAACATAGTGTCCAAATGCCTCTCATACTTAAATAAACACAGGTTAAACATTAAATTAGGCTGCCTACCATTGATTAGTCCAGTTACATCACTAACATAGTGTCCAAATGCCTCTCATACTTAAATAAACACAGGTTAAACATTAAATTAGGCTGCCTACCATTGATTAGTCCAGTTACATCACTAACATAGTGTCCAAATGCCTCTCATACTTAAATAAACACAGGTTAAACATTAAATTAGGCTGCCTACCATTGATTAGTCCAGTTACATCACTAACATAGTGTCCAAATGCCTCTCATACTTAAATAAACACAGGTTAAACATTAAATTAGGCTGCCTACCATTGATTAGTCCAGTTACATCACTAACATAGTGTCCAAATGCCTCTCATACTTAAATAAACACAGATTAAACATTAAATTAGGCTGCCTACCATTGATTAGTCCAGTTACATCACTAACATAGTGTCCAAATGCCTCTCATACTTAAATAAACACAGATTAAACATTAAATTAGGCTGCCTACCATTGATTAGTCCAGTTACATCACTAACATAGTGTCCAAATGCCTCCCAGTAGTCTCCATCGTCCGAGCAGGTCAGTGCGTGCAGAGTGATTTCTTGTTTAGGTGTCAAATGCTTCACTATTATACTTAACTTTTCATCTATTTGTCCTCTGGACGGATGAATCACAAGAAAGACAGACGGAGCTTTTCCAGTCATCCTGACTAAGTTGTATATAAATGTGGGACCAAACCAAATCGTATTTGTTAGTTGCCCAAGTCCTGTATGTGACTATATGAAGTTCAGATCAAAGTCCAGTAGAGGTTTGGTCACGTGGGCTTTATTTATTTATACGTGATTTTTATTTATCTATTTATAAATAATTATGAATAAAAACCCACACATATACATATATTTAGTAGACTGACGTAAAGCACGTCCGGTCGTATCGCTACTCTGATACTCTTCTCTACCAGCAGCTGGTGCCACCGTGTTCCCCACCCCCGTAAAGCACGTCCGGTCGTATCGCTACTCTGATACTCTTCTCTACCAGCAGCTGGTGCCACCGTGTTCCCCACCCCCGTAAAGCACGTCCGGTCGTATCGCTACTCTGATACTCTTCTCTACCAGCAGCTGGTGCCACCGTGTTCCCCACCACCCCGTACCAAAGCACGTCCGGTCGTATCGCACCCGGTCGTATCGTCTACTCTGATACTCTTCTCTACCAGCAGCTGGTGCCACCGTGTTCCCCACCCCCGTAAAGCACGTCCGGTCGTATCGCTACTCTGATACTCTTCTCTACGAGCAGCTGGTGCCACCGTGTTCCCCACCCCCGTAAAGCACGTCCGGTCGTATCGCTACTCTGATACTCTTCTCTACCAGCAGCTGGTGCCACCGTGTTCCCCACCCCCGTACCAAAGCACGTACGGTCGTATCGCTACTCTGATACTCTTCTCTACCAGCAGCTGGTGCCACCGTGTTCCCCACCCCCCGTGCCAAAGCACGTACGGTCGTATCGCTACTCTGATACTCTTCTCTACCAGCAGCTGGTGCCACCGTGTTCCCCACCCCCCCGTACCAAAGCACGTCCGGTCGTATCGCTACTCTGATACTCTTCTCTACCAGCAGCTGGTGCCACCGTGTTCCCCACCACCCCCGTACCAAAGCACCCGGAAGCCGCTCAATACCAGGCGGGTAGCACTGGACTGTTGTTATGTGCAAGTTGACAAGATGAACAGACATCTATCACGCCTCGTCTGCTTATTATTAGTTTAAGCAAGAAAACACAGAGGGGTCTGACAACTCACTAAATATAGCGACTAAGTTGGCAACACTGGACATGTTAGAGTATCCAGGAAGATATCCGTATAGTGGGCGTGTCATCAGAAACACTGGCTGGGAGTGACCGTATCGATGCCTATTCAATAATAATGCGTCAATAAATCGTTTAAATGTTCGTATTTAATCATTATTTGTGTCATAATGGTGTTTAACCCTGTAACACCCCTTGTTGTAAAATTACAACGTTGCCTTTAGCCATCCTTAAAAACACTCTGTTATTTTTTATTTTTTACCACATTTACATAGTCATTGGGTCCTATATTGTTCAGTCTCACAATGCTTTTGGATTGTAAATGTGTTTATAAGTCCCGCTTTACGGCCATGAACTCACACAACCGCTCAAGGTTTCCTTCGAACAACATCTAGTTTTTTCATTGGACTGGATTCATCAGATTCAAGTGAGTAAAATTACTTTAATATTTGTTTTGGTTGTTATTATAATGTCTAGAGCATGTACATATGTAGTTATTTTGAAATATATGCATCAAATTCCATTTAGAGCTTGTTAAGTATGTCTTGCAATTATACAACACTGGGTGGGTGTGGTAGTCAAATAGCAGGCTTATTGTAGTGGGCTCAAACAGGGTGTATTCCCTCCACTACACCACTGCCTGAAACAGATACATTTGTTATATATTGACAGTATACATTCTACCCTTGTGTTGTGTTCTGGTCAAATTTGACTGATTTAAACGTTTTATCTCTAAAAAATGTAGTTAATTTGATCAGACTGACCTAACATTCCAGAGGATATAAACAGACAATTCATTTCTGGGAAAGGTGAGAATGTTCCTGAATGTGGGGTGTGGATGTAAGTGGGGGTATGCATGTTTTCCTTTCAGTATGACAATTAGAGAGCATAAGCAGCAGTATTGTTATGTCAAGGCAGTATTGTGTGACTAAATGGCTGGTGATTGGGATGCATGTTTCATTTAGCATGATAAGAAGAGAGCATAGGCTAAGCCATTTACAGCAACTTACAATGAGCAGACAGTATTGTCTGCCTGGAAAACATGTGTACCCTGAGCACTTGGTCCACCACCCTATTACTTCAGGTTATGTACTACAATATAAAAAGCATATTTATACATGTTAATTAATTGATATTTTATTTTCAGAATGCCACCAGCAAGGAGAGAGTCGCAATACAGTGTGCAGGATGTGATTGATATCGTCCAAAATGGGGAGAGTGAAGTTGAGATGGAACTCAATGACACTGATGAGAGTGATGAAGACTCAGATGAAGATGTCTGTCAACAAGTGGACAAAGAAAACCAACCACCCATGGACTGTTCTGCGGATAATTACGTGGACAACGAGCCAAAAACAAACAAACACACCATGCCCCGTGGCGGGTATCGCTGGCTCAAAAAAGATTACATACGTGCCAACCCCGATTTTTCTGGTCTGGAAAAAGATGACATTTCTCTTCACACACCATTGGAATACTTCCAGAAGTTTGTGTCCGCAGACATGATTGAGGCTCTGACACAGAACACAAATGAGTACAGCTTTCAGACACACAGAACATCTGTAAACACCACTGCAAAGGAAATTGAACAAATGCTTGGCATGTACCTGAAGATGGGCCTAGTACAGATGGCTGGAACCCGTATGTACTGGGAGACAGAGACACGGTACTCCCCTGTAGCTGACGTGATGCCGCGCAACAGATTCCAGTCCCTGGTGACGGCTTTACATTTTGTAAACAACATGACAGTATCTGAGACGGAAAAGAAAGACAAACTATGGAAACTCAGACCGTGGCTTGATTCATTCAGAGGGAAATGCCTGCAGATGGTACCGGGAGAGCCCAACTCTGTGGATGAGATGATGATTCCTTTCAAGGGGAATTTGTTGGACTCATTTACAGCCAAATACAAGTTCCCCATCAAATCCCGTCGCTGGTACATCTACATCTTCTGGCACACCATCATCCTCGCTGTGGACAATGCCTGGCTCCTCTACAAGCGGGACTGTAAAGCTCTCAAGATGTCTAGCAAAGAGACAATGAACAGAAGACAATTTCAGGCAAAGCTAGCATCCTCTCTCATCCTGGTAAACACAACACTTCAGACTCGAAAGAGAGGACGGCCATCTCTAGGCAAAGGGAGCCCAGCAACACAGACACTGACATCAGGAAGCCCTCTGAATGCTCAGAAGAGACCGTCCAAGAGATGTGCACACCTCCCATTGGATGTACGCAAGGACCTAGTTGCACATTTCCCACGGAAGACAGGGAGAGGTCGCTGCAGACACTGCAATAAAGGATACACCAACACGCAATGCAGCAAGTGTGACGTTCGCCTTTGCTTTTCAGAGGACAAGAACTGTTTTTGGGACTTTCACAACCAATGAAAGTCAGTCATGAAAAGACAAAAGGAATGGAGAAGTTGCTAGAAAAAGCAAGAGTTTTATCTTGTTTAATATTTTTTTAAATAAATTACTTCATAAAAAAATATGACTAATGTGTGATTATTATTAATGTTATATACATTTATGGGGCTAAGTAAGCAATCAAACCTGCAAATAAACCGTTAGTTGTTCTGAATTGTTGTTCAGACAATGTGAGTACAAATACAGAAATTTTGCTCCCAGCTAAGCCCAATGTTGCAATATTACAACATTTCTCTAAAAACGTGCATAACATTTTTTTATAAACTCTTTAATTTCTGCATCAAAGGCCTCCTACAACAACATCTGAAAGGTAACATATATATTTTATTATTAGATTATAATATAACACTCAGATCCACCATAATATGACACACGATCAAAAAGGGGATACAAATTAGGGACAATGAACCTTGAATAGATATATATATATACGTGTTTTTTATTTTTATATATATACGTGTTTTTAATTTATTTATATATAAATAAAAACATGTATAAATAAAACCCACGTGACCAAACCTCTACTGGACTTTGATCTGAACTTCATATAGTCACATACAGGACTTGGGCAACTAACAAATACGATTTGGTTTGGTCCCACATTTATATACAACTTAGTCAGGATGACTGGAAAAGCTCCGTCTGTCTTTCTTGTGATTCATCCGTCCAGAGGACAAATAGATGAAAAGTTAAGTATAATAGTGAAGCATTTGACACCTAAACAAGAAATCACTTTGCACGCATTGACCTGCTCGGACGATGGAGACTACTGGGAGGCATTTGGACACTATGTTAGTGATGTAACTGGACTAATCAATGGTAGGCAGCCTAATTTAATGTATGTTTAATCTGTATTTATTTAAGTATGAGAGGTATTTGGACACTATGTTAGTGATGTAACTGGACTAATCAATGGTAGGCAGCCTAATTTAATGTTTAATCTGTATTTATTTAAGTATGAGAGCTATTTGGACACTATCTTAGTGATGTAACTGGACTAATCAATGGTAGGCAGCCTAATTTAATGTTTAATCTGTATTTATTTAAGTATGAGAGGTATTTGGACACTATCTTAGTGATGTAACTGGACTAATCAATGGTAGGCAGCCTAATTTAATGTTTAATCTGTATTTATTTAAGTATGAGAGCTATTTGGACACTATCTTAGTGATGTAACTGGACTAATCAATGGTAGGCAGCCTAATTTAATGTTTAATCTGTATTTATTTAAGTATGAGAGGCATTTGAACACTATGTTAGTGATGTAACTGGACTAATCAATGGTAGGCAGCCTAATTCAATGTTCAACCTGTGTTTATTCATTTTTGAACAATTACCAAATCATTAAGGGTGTTTAATAAACTTGACCTGAACTATCTTCTCTACAGTTGATACTGATGCTAGTTTAGGAGGCACATATGATGGTCTGGAACCCATGGGTCTGTTGTGGAGCATGAAACCAGTACCCGGCAGTAGAACTGGACTGAGGTAAACTGAAATGACATATTTAATAAGAGGACTGAGGTAAACTGAAATAACATATTTAAGAGGACTGAGGTAAAATGAAACGACATATTTAAGAGGACTGAGCTAAACTGAAATGACATATTTAAGAGGACTGAGGTAAACTGACATATTTAAGATAATTAGCCATATAAAGCTGTTATTTCTGGTCCCCAGTTGATTACTGTATATGTTCTTATCATTAGGCTGAGGAAGACAGATGTCAGCACTCCTACTGTGGTCCACATCTCAGTCTACAGAGGACACATGGATCTGGGGTTTAAGGAGGAGACAGCCCTGGCTTGTGTTGTTGTAGAGCGCTCCTACATGGCCCCAGGTGTCCGCAGGGTCGATATCACAGAGTTGGGGGTCACAGGGACCCTGTTTCTGCCACCAGGTGTGTCACAGTCATCAGCTTGGTGTAGACGTCTTGCTTTCAAACCTCAGTTAGAATCGTAGATACATCCAGTTCTGATTTCTCTAACCAGCACATGTTGTGTTTAAAGGACCAGGGCCGTTTCCTGCCCTGTTGGATCTGTGGGGTGGAGGTGGTGGGCTGGTGGAGTATCGATCTGCCCTCCTGGCCTCACATGGCTTTGCTTCACTCGCGTTGGAGTACATGGCACCCCGGCCTTCTGAGGGCACCACCTCTCACGTGGGGAACACGTACTTCGAGGTAGCAGATCTGATTGTATATTTCCATGTCTGTCGCAGAATGCAATCATTTAGCGGTATAATATTAGCCATTGACTACAAATGTTCCTTACTGATTGTAGAAACCAGTTAACAATAAATACCATGCAGTTATTATTATATTTACGTCTTAAACATCAGCTTTCAGTCAGTCATTATTTAGGGTTCAAACAAACCAGTTTATAAAAACTTTATTTTACAGAGCTTGTCGTTTTTAAGTTGATGCATGTACAGAGTATGGGTTTTTCAGAAACCAAGTTTCAAGCTCTAGTTAGGTCATAAAACCTACAACGCCCCTCCAAAAGTTCATTGACCTGGTCAAACAATCCTTTGAGCTCCCTGCACATTCAACTTGTAATCGTTCTTATCTTTATAGTGTGCTTTAAAATGTCTGTTACTGGGTCAAACCGGGCAACCGTTGGAACGATTTCAAATCGAAATGTGCCCTGCATTAGAAATTCCACCCTAAATGTATTTATGTTATTGTTCATTTCCTGTATTCCTTTCTAGGCTGCTTTCACAGTTCTGAAACGGCACCCTCAGGTGTTTGGGGACAGAATTGCAATCCTAGGTCTGTCGTTTGGGACCTCTGTGGGTTTGAAGATGGCTGTGTATTCCTCTGTGATACAGGTAGGAGAGGTCTCAAAGTGTGTGTGTGTGTGTGTGTGTGTGTGTGTGTGTGTGTGTGTGTGTGTGTGTGTGTGTGTGCGTGTGCGTGTGCGTGTGCGCGTGCGCGTTTGCGTGTGTGTGTGTGTGTGTGTGTGTGTGTGTGTAAACCTCTCTTTCCATTTCCAGCTCAGGTGCCTGGTGTGTGTGAGCGGCAGTCATGTCCAACCAGGATCCTTGACTGAAGTCTTAGCAGAATTTAATAAGTATGTGCAAAAAATACTGTTTATATTAATAAGTATGTGCAAAAAATCCAGTGTAAATTAATAAGTATGTGCAAAAAATACTGTTTAAATTAATAAGTATGTTCAAAAACATACAGTTCATATTAATAAGTATGTTCAAAAACATACAGTTCATATTAATAAGTATGTGCAAAAACATACAGTTCATATTAATAAGTATGTGCAAAAAATACTGTTTAAATTAATAAGTATTTGCAAAAAATACTGTTTAAATTAATAAGTATGTGCAAAAAATACAGTTTAAATTAATAAATATGTGCAAAATAGGTGCTTGGTGTGTGTGTGTGTGTGTGTGTGTGTGTGTGTGTGTGTGCGTATATAAACCTCTCTTACCTTTTCCAGCCCAGGTGCTTCTTGTGTGTGAGCGGCAGTCATGTCCAACCAGGATCCTTGACTGAAGTCTTAGCAGAATTTAATAAGTATGTGCAAAGAATGCTGTTTATATTAATAAGTATGTGCAAAAAGACAGTTTAAATAGTAAGTATGTGCAAAAAATACTGTTTATATTAATAAGTATGTGCAAAAAATACTGTTTAAATTATTAACAATGTACCAAAAATACTGTTTAAATTAACAAGTATGTGCAAAAAATACTGTTTCAATTAATACGTTTGTGCAAAAAAATACTGTTTAAATTGACAAGTATGTGCAAAAAATACTATTTATATTAATAAGTATGTGCAAAAAATACAGTTTATATTAATAAGTATGTGCAAAAAATACTGTTTAAATTATTAAGTATGTGCAAAAAATACTGTTTAAATAATAATTATGTGCAAAAAATACTGTTTATATTAATAAGCATGTGCAAAAATTACTGTTTAAATTATTAAGTATGTACCAAAAATACTGCTTACATTAATAATCATGTGCAAAAAAATATTTTTAAATTAATAAGTATGTGCAAACAATACTGTTTAAATGATTAATTATGCACCAAAAATACTGTTTAAATTAATAAGTATGTGCAAAAAATACAGTTTAAATAATAAGTATGTTCAAAAAATACTGTTTATATTAATAAGCATGTGCAAAAATTACTGTTTAATTTATTAAGAGTGTGCAAAAAATACTGTTTAAATTATTAAAAATGTACCAAAAATACTGTTTAAATTAACAAGTATGTGCAAAAAATACTGTTTAAATTAATAAGTATGTGCAAAAAATACTGTTTAAATTAATATGCATGTGCAAAAAATACTGTTTAAATTATTAAGTATGTGCAAAAAATACTGTTTAAATAATAAGTATGTGCAAAAAATACTGTTTATATTAATAAGCATGTGCAAAAATTACTGTTTAATTTATTAAGAGTGTGCAAAAAATACTGTTTAAATTATTAACAATGTACCAAAAATACTGTTTAAATTAACAAGTATGTGCAAAAAATACTGTTTAAATTAATAAGTATGTTAAAAAAATACTGTTTAAATTAATATGCATGTGCAAAAAATACTGTTTAAATTATTAAGTATGTGCAAAAAATACTGTTTAAATAATAAGTATGTGCAAAAAATACTGTTTATATTAATAAGCATGTGCAAAAAATACTGTTTAAATTATTAACAATGTACCAAAAATACTGTTTAAATTAACAAGTATGTGCAAAAAATACTGTTTAAATTATTAACAATATACCAAAAATACTGTTTAAATTAACAAGTATGTTTAATTGAATTTATTTTCTAGAAATGTCGATAAAACTCGTTTTGATGAGGAGAATCGAGTGATTTGGCGAGATCTTCTCTTACCGATTCCATCGGATCCAAGCAAGAAAGTAGATGTAAGCTGAATTTCCCCCCGGTTTTTAAGATATTATACGAATCACTGTGCTTTTGTCACTTGTGTATTTGACTTGATAATTTGGTTTACTGTTTATATGTCCTGGTTAGGTGGGGAAGTTGCAATGTCCGGTTCTGCTGATCGTAGGTGAAGATGACCAGAACTGGCCCGCTAGAGAATCAGCAGAGGATGTGAGTTCTGCCTTTGATCTGGATTTGTGCAGATTGATGTGTAGTTCACTGGTTCTTCTCACACTCAGGTGGAACTGACAGAGATCCTGTGCTTTTGCAGATGAAACGGATGATGGAGACGGCAGGAAACAGTCACCTGCTCACCACTCTGTCATATCCTGGAACTGGTCACCTGATTGAACCACCTTACAGTCCACATATCCGGGCAAGCAACTTTAAGGCGCCTGGAGCCAAACAAAAGAGTACGTTAACATATTTCCATCTCTCGCTTTCCCAGTTGATTTTTGGGTAATTTTACTCACTAAAAGCTTCCTAATCTCTTGTGATTGTAGTTGTGGTTCTTTGGGGAGGAGATACAGCTCCACACAGCTATGCACAAGAACACTCCTGGATGGAGACCCTGGGCTTCCTGGAGGAACATCTATATAGATGTGCGTCAGTGACCACACAGTCCCAGCTGTGACCCCACAGTCCCAGCCGCGACCCCACAGATTTTACGAAAATCATCAGTTTGACACGTGTGTTGTGAAATGACCACAATAGTTCACAGGTTTGTACTGTACTGTATAAGGTCTACAAGCTGTATTGTTTAGTAAGGTCTACAAGCTGTACTGTCTAAGGTCTACATGCTGTACTGTCTAAGGTCTACAAGCTGTACTGTATAAGGTCTACATGCTGTACTGTATAAGGTCTACATGCTGTACTGTATAAGGTCTACATGCTGTACTGTATAAGGTCTACATGCTGTACTGTATAAGGTCTACATGCTGTACTGTCTAAGGTCTACATGCTGTACTGTATAAGGTCTACATGCTGTACTGTATAAGGTCTACATGCTGTACTGTATAAGGTCTACATGCTGTACTGTATAAGGTCTACATGCTGTACTGTATAAGGTCTACATGCCGTACTGTATAAGGTCTACATGCCGTACTGTATAAGGTCTACATGCCGTACTGCCTAAGGTCTACATGCCTTACTGCCTAAGGTCTACATGCCGTACTGCCTAAGGTCTACATGCCGTACTGCCTAAGGTCTACATGCCGTACTGCCTAAGGTCTACTACATGCCGTACTGCCTAAGGTCTACTACATGCCGTACTGCCTAAGGTCTACTACATGCCGTACTGCCTAAGGTCTACTACATGCCGTACTGCCTAAGGTCTACTACATGCCGTACTGCCTAAGGTCTACTACATGCCGTACTGCCTAAGGTCTACTACATGCCGTACTGCCTAAGGTCTACTACATGCCGTACTGCCTAAGGTCTACTACATGCCGTACTGCCTAAGGTCTACTACATGCCGTACTGCCTAAGGTCTACTACATGCCGTACTGCCTAAGGTCTACTACATGCCGTACTGCCTAAGGTCTACTACATGCCGTACTGCCTAAGGTCTACTACATGCCGTACTGCCTAAGGTCTACTACATGCCGTACTGCCTAAGGTCTACTACATGCCGTACTGCCTAAGGTCTACTACATGCCGTACTGCCTAAGGTCTACTACATGCCGTACTGCCTAAGGTCTACTACATGCCGTACTGCCTAAGGTCTACTACATGCCGTACTGCCTAAGGTCTACTACATGCCGTACTGCCTAAGGTCTACTACATGCCGTACTGCCTAAGGTCTACTACATGCCGTACTGCCTAAGGTCTACTACATGCCGTACTGCCTAAGGTCTACTACATGCCGTACTGCCTAAGGTCTACTACATGCCGTACTGCCTAAGGTCTACTACATGCCGTACTGCCTAAGGTCTACTACATGCCGTACTGCCTAAGGTCTACTACATGCCGTACTGCCTAAGGTCTACTACATGCCGTACTGCCTAAGGTCTACTACATGCCTAAGGTCTACTACATGCCGTACTGCCTACTGCCTAAGGTCTACTACATGCCGTACTGCCTAAGGTCTACATGCCGTACATAAGGTCTACTACATGCCGTACTGCCTAAGGTCTACTACATGCCATGCCTAAGGTCTACTACATGCCGTACTGTCTAAGGTCTACTACATGCCGTACTGCCTAAGGTCTACTACATGCCGTACTGCCTAAGGTCTACTACATGCCGTACTGCCTAAGGTCTACTACATGCCGTACTGCCTAAGGTCTACTACATGCCGTACTGCCTAAGGTCTACTACATGCCGTACTGCCTAAGGTCTACTACATGCCGTACTGCCTAAGGTCTACTACATGCCGTACTGCCTAAGGTCTACTACATGCCGTACTGCCTAAGGTCTACTACATGCCGTACTGCCTAAGGTCTACTACATGCCGTACTGCCTAAGGTCTACTACATGCCGTACTGCCTAAGGTCTACTACATGCCGTACTGCATAAGGTCTAAGGTCTACAAGCTAATATGAAAGATTTTGTCAAAAAAGTTTTTATTAATGGAAATTACAAACTTATCAACACAAACCATAAAGCAGTGTGTCACAAACATCCAACTAGCATACACAATACTACACACCTGGGTCAAACGGCTGAACTTGGGTCCTCAATTAAAGGCAACGCTGGACAGCTGCCTCTAATTGGAGACAATAGAAACTCTAGTGCAGTGATGTCTAGAGGCCACTCCCACTGTCAGGACCTATCAGATGTCTAGAGGCCACTCCCACTGTCAGGACTAAACTCTCAGCACTGGACACCCATAGAGATGTCTAGAGGCCTCTCCCACTGTCAGGACCTAACCATCAGCACCGGACACCATAGAGATGTCTAGAGGCCTCTCCCACTGTCAGGACCTAACCATCAGCACTGGACACCCATAGAGATGTCTAGAGGCCTCTCCCACTGTCAGGACCTAACCATCAGCACCGGACACCATAGAGATGTCTAGAGGCCACTCCCACTGTCAGGACTTAACTCTCAGCACTGGACACCCATAGAGATGTCTAGAGGCCTCTCCCACTGTCAGGACCTAACCATCAGCACCGGACACCCATAGAGATGTCTAGAGGCCTCTCCCACTGTCAGGACCTAACTATCAGCACCGGACACCATAGAGATGTCTAGAGGCCTCTCCCACTGTCAGGGCCTAACTATCAGCACCGGACACCCATAGAGATGTCTAGAGGCCTCTCCCACTGTCAGGACCTAACCATCAGCACCGGACACCATAGAGATGTCTAGAGGCCTCTCCCATTGTCAGGACCTAACCATCAGCACCGGACACCCATAGAGATGTCTAGAGGCCTCTCCATAGATAGGACCTGACAGGAATAAATTAAATGTGTTTTAACCCCTTGAAAGAATCCAACTGCCCTTCTTTCTTACACTCTCCCTCCAAAAAGCCAAAATACTCCCCAGAGAAAAAGTTTAAAACCTCCAGAGCTCTTCCTTGCTCCCAGACAGTGCAGGGGCAAACCGCCCCGGATTTAAAGTAGAAATAATATTTGTTCAATAATGAAACCGTTACTTAACAGACTACAGCTTCATCGACTGCTGTGCAGGTCTGTAGCTGTCAATCTCCCTGCCATATTCATATTCATATATATATATATATATATATATATATATATATACATGGTATTTAGTTTCCTACTTCATATACAGTGTAGTTCAGATGACCCTTTTAGGCTTTAACGACTTGTGAATACTGCGTTAGTACTTTTTGTGGACACGCGATGGCGCTGTTTGACTGCATATCCAGACCGTGTGCATGAAGACAACTTTAGGATTGCGGTTCTTTTTGTCTGTAACGGAAAGATAATTGCTCTGTTTCCTCTGAAACTTTCACAACATAAAAAATAGTATTTTACGTTATTTTAAAATAAAAATAAGATAAAACGAGTGTATTTTTATCTGTCATCAGTGCCATGCCACACACAGCCTACCAATGCATGTGAAATATACTAGTGTTTTATTTATTTTGTGCCATACCAACCAACATGAGCCGATGAGCCTTGGATGTATACTGACTCGGGAGGAGAGAAGGATGAACCAAGCAAACACTGAGCATGACTTGTTAACACACATCCCTGCACATCTATGTGTGAGTTGATATAAACGGATCACCATTTACCGCAATAACAACCGGCGCACATCAGGGAAGCGCTATTTTACCCGGGCGTGTGGGAGTACCTGGTGAGACAGACCCCGGGTGTGCGTGTGGGAGTACCGGGTACCGGGTGATTCCATCAGACAGATACGCACTTGCATCACCTCACCGTGCGCGTTTCTCTCTTCAGCACACGGGCACAGTGGAGGTTTGGTTCGGCTGCGAGGGATCTCTGTCACCCGCAGGTAAGTCCTGTACTTTATTGCTTTATTTATTACTATTAATGCTATATTTTTTACTATTAATTCTTTATTTATTACTATTAATTCTTTATGTATTACTATTAATTATCATGGGATGTAACGTGCGTTCCTTAAATGCGCATCCAAATGTTCAGATGTGCGCTCGTTTCCAAAATGTTCCTTAGACCATCAATCATATTTTATAATTTTAATAACTACCAAGATGCTTGTTATTTTGGTAGGTACCGAAAACACAAATGAAGTGATTCAATTGATGGAAATGGGAATAAACTATTGGAATGATATCAGATTGGTGACGCTGGTTTAATGCGCACCTTTATCATCAACAACACATCCATTGAAAAGGTGGAAGCAGGAAAACTTAACAGTGGAAAATGGAAACCAAAGAACTCTCCTGAATTATTCCAATTACATGCTCACCTTTTAATCCTTATGTGCCGGGATGGTAGTGCACCTTGATTTCTATGGTCATTTAGTTTAGAAATGCAGTAATTATGTTAGTACCTAGTTACATTCTGACTGGGTGACGCAATCTTTGCATAGATTATTAATAATAATGAAGATTATGTTTATGATTGTGCATTTGACGGTAAAACTGTCTGCTGGCTACATGTCAGCACTATAAACATATTAGAAATTCACCAGGCTACATGGTTTAAAGTGTTTTACCCTTTTGACGCCTAGTTACACTTTTGCAGCAGTATGTTTGAATGTACCAGTTATTAAGAGGTCATTTCTTTTATAGACTTCTAAGTGAGGGTTACGGGTTGACGATGGACAACTCCCTTTAAAATATTCTTAATAAATTAGTAGGCTTCTGACATTCTGTCCATTGACGTGCACTGCACAGCTGGGTACATCACTTACAGGTGTCTGTATTGGGGTTGATACTACTACAGGTTATACAGCTGGTACATCACTTACAGGTGTCTGTATCTGTATTGGGGTTGATACTACTACAGGTTATACAGCTGGTACATCACTTACAGGTGTCTGTATCTGTATTGGGGTGGATACTACTACAGGTTATACAGCTGGTACATCACTTACAGGTGTCTGTATCTGTATTGGGGTTGATACTAATACAGGTTATACAGCTGGTACATCACTTACAGGTGTCTGTATTGGGGTGGATACTACTACAGGTTATACAGCTGGTACATCACTTACAGGTGTCTGTATCTGTATTGGGGTGGATACTACTACATGTTATACAGCTGGTACATCACTTACAGGTGTCTGTATTGGGGTGGATACTACTACAGGTTATACAGCTGGTACATCACTTACAGGTGTCTGTATTGGGGTGGATACTACTACAGGTTATACAGCTGGTACATCACTTACAGGTGTCTGTATTGGGGTTGATACTAATACAGGTTATACAGGTCTGTCTGGTACATCACTTACAGGTGTCTGTATCTGTATTGGGGTTGATACTAAGGTTATACAGGTTATACAGCTGGTACATCACTTACAGGTGTCTGTATCTGTATTGGGGTTGATACTAATACAGGTTATACAGCTGGTACATCACTTACAGGTGTCTGTATCTGTATTGGGGTGGATACTACAGGTTATACAGCTGGTTATACAGTGTGTCTGGTACATCAGGTTTACTTACAGGTGTCTGTATCTGTATTGGATACTACTACAGGTTATACAGCTGGTACATCACTTACAGGTGTCTGTATACTACTACAGGTTATACAGCTGGTACATCACTTACAGGTGTCTGTATTGGGGTGGATACTACTACAGGTTATACAGCTGGTACATCACTTACAGGTGTCTGTATTGGGGTTGATACTACTACAGGTTATACAGCTGGTACATCACTTACAGGTGTCTGTATCTGTATTGGGGTTGATACTAATACAGGTTATACAGCTGGTACATCACTTACAGGTGTCTGTATTGGGGTGGATACTACTACAGGTTATACAGCTGGTACATCACTTACAGGTGTCTGTATTGGGGTTGATACTACTACAGGTGATACAGCTGGTACATCACTTACAGGTGTCTGTATCTGTATTGGGGTTGATACTAATACAGGTTATACAGCTGGTACATCACTTACAGGTGTCTGTATCTGTATTGGGGTTGATACTACTACAGGTTATACAGCTGGTACATCACTTACAGGTGTCTGTATCTGTATTGGGTTGATACTACTACAGGTTATACAGCTGGTACATCACTTACAGGTGTCTGTATTGGGGTTGATACTACTACAGGTGATACAGCTGGTACATCACTTACAGGTGTCTGTATCTGTATTGGGGTTGATACTAATACAGGTTATACAGCTGGTACATCACTTACAGGTGTCTGTATCTGTATTGGGGTTGATACTACTACAGGTTATACAGCTGGTACATCACTTACAGGTGTCTGTATCTGTATTGGGGTTGATACTAATACAGGTTATACAGCTGGTACATCACTTACAGGTGTCTGTATCTGTATTGGGGTTGATACTACTACAGGTTATACAGCTGGTACATCACTTACAGGTGTCTGTATTGTATTGGGGTTGATACTACTACAGGTGATACAGTGTCTGTTGTACATCACTTACAGGTGTCTGTATTGGGGTGATCTGTGATACAGCTGGTACATCACTTACAGGTGTCTGGGTTGATACTAATACAGGTTATACAGCTGGTACATCACTTACAGGTGTCTGTATCTGTATTGGGGTTGATACTACTACAGGTTATACAGCTGGTACATCACTTACAGGTGTCTGTATCTGTACTCATGTAGTTCTCTGGGGGTTCAGGTTAATCCCTGTGTTGGCACATGCCATTGTCGAGAGGGACTTCAAATCCCTGGTAAGGGAGGGCAGATGAAATAGCTTCACAGTCATGGTCTGGCATGTTGTCTTCTTCCAATTCAGTTTGATACCTTCGTCTTTAGAGTGTCTGTAACGATGGGCTGTACAGTACATTTTCATCTATAACTGCTGGGTGAATGTTAATGCTTGTAAACGTGACTTTATGGTTTAATTTTCTTTATGTTGCATTATTTTAAATTCACATTCCGGTACAGATGATGACGTCGCCAATTAAATCGATTATTCAATAATGGCAATACAAATATTGGATGTTTTGTCTCAAGCACAGTCTCAGCTTAGTACACGAAGTTCCTGCAGATGTGTGTGTGTGTGTGTGTACGTTTTAACATCTCACAGAGGGAGTTTGTTGTGTCCCTAAATCATGGAGATTTTGTGCATGCATGAGTACATGTGTGTGTGTGTGTGTGTGTGTACGTTTATTTGTCCAGGGGCATTCAAATCTTTCCCTGGAGGTCCAACTGCTGCTGGGTTTGGGTTTTACTCCATAATGAAGTAGGACCTACCTGGTGTCCCAGGGCCAAATCTGCCCGTGAATAAAAGGGAATAACGAGAAAACAGTGGAACTGTCCAGATTGGACATTTGGGGTTTCACTTTTGTGTGTGTGTGTGTGTGTGTGAACATTTTGTGTTTAAAGGGGGCACATGCAGACTTTTTGCACAACATTTCCATAATATAGCTGCGGTGATAGTGGAACCGTAGTGTCTCACAGCATTACCTCAACATAAGGTGCGTGGATTCATATGCACATTCTGAAATGCTTCTGTTGGCAAAGTAAAAAGCATCGGACTCCCTCTCTTCCATTGGCTCCACTAAGTCACGTTATTATCGCCCCTGAAGACAAGCAGGTGTCAGGATCCTGGTCATCTGAACTCACACAGTTTATTCTATTTCTGTTTGAAAAAACAAGCAGTGAACTGTGAAGGGGAATATTATGGCATCGAAGTACCTTTTATATTTTGAACGTATCTCGAAAATTGACTCTTGTAGGGAACGGTTATGAAATACAAATCACAGTTAGATCTGTTTGTATAAGTTTAATAAGCTGCTCAGGGACAATTGATAAACCAACTGTTGGGGCTATTTAGCTAACTTTCACAATGTGGGAGAAAAATAACGATTTAGCCTTTAAGACGGAGCGATACAAGATAAACTTATATAAGCGTTGGTCCTGAGGACACAGATAGTGTAATGACCAGAGCACTGAAGCCTACCGCGAGTAACAGATGGATTGTGTTTCCTTTTCATTTCACACAAACCGGACAGGTTCCTGTGAGCATGTGACGCTCGTGGTACCAACCCGCGTGAGGAACGGCGTCTGTAATCTCTCAAGCTCCCTTATCTCTCCGTCGAACAACCTCCCCGGGGCTGCGCATGGACGGCTCTTTGAAACCCAGAGACGACCGCCCCTAACCCTGCCCTGGTCCAGACCATGACACCCGTCGCCCTTTGTGCCAACCCACACCAACCAGCTGCCCGCTGCTCCGGTCTGCCAGTAGCACCCTGACCCAGTACCGCCCTGACCCAGTATCCCATCCTGCCACCACCATGGAGGGCGACTCCAAACACTTCTCCCTCCACTGCTTTTTTATCCTATTGAGCGCCAGATTCAACTGGCCGTCGGTCGCCGCAACCCAGAGGCCCCCGGAGCCCCAGGTGCCCCTGCAGGACTTCGCCCACTCCATCCGGCTGGACGGGGACATCATGCTGGGAGGCCTGTTCCCCGTGCACTCCCGCGGCGACCGAGGCGTGCCGTGTGGCGAGCTGAAAAAGGAGAAGGGCATCCACAGGTTGGAGGCCATGCTGTTCGCCATCGACCTGATCAACAAGGACCCGGACCTGCTGCCCAACGTCACCCTGGGAGCGCGGATCCTGGACACGTGTTCAAGGGACACGTACGCTCTGGAGCAGTCGCTCACCTTCGTCCAGGCCCTCATCGAGAGGGACGGCTCGGACGTGCGCTGTGCCAGCGGGGAGCTGCCCATCTTCGCCAAGCCGGATAAGGTGGTGGGCGTGATCGGAGCGTCGGCGAGCTCCGTGTCCATCATGGTGGCAAACATCCTGCGGCTGTTCAAGGTGAGGGTTCTGTTTCGGCTAATTGATGAAGGGATTGGGTTTAATTTGCCATAATCCATTTTGTCTGCACTAATAGAGCTTAGTTTGACTCGTTCTCTGGTATAATCGGAAAGCTGTGAGCAGATCAACATGAGGAGATTCCCATAATACACTTTATTCTCTTGTCTGGAAGATTAGAACGCTGCTTCCCTGTCGGCTGGTTTTGGCTTGGTGGGGTGTCATCGTGATAACATGCTGCAACTGTATTGTGATGTTGATAATGTCAACCTGATGTTGTGTGTTTTAGTTGTTAGATCTGATAATGTCAGTCTGATGTTGTGTGTTGTAGTTGGTAAATTTGATAATGTCAGTCTGATGATTTGTTTTGTAGTTGTTAGTTTTGATAATGTCAACCTTATTATGTGTGTGTTCTAATTCATCTGTATATTAAGTATTTTCTTGTCTTTAGAAAATCAAACGTATCCTAAAAGAAACTTACATCCATGTGTCTGGGTTTGAATAATCCTTCATGAAGATATAATTTTTTTTTGCTTTCTAAACTTGAACTGTTTTGGAGTTTAACAGTACTTGTGTTAACCAGAGTTCTTGTGTTGCAGCAGAAACCGTTTCACAGTAGATTTCCTTTTCACAGTCACTTATATTCCAACAAAGAGGAGTGTTTAAGTAGTTACTGATCAGTTGAGCTGATCAGGTGAATGGTGAGAAACCCAGACAGAGACATGCTGAAGGAGGTTGAATTTCTTGAAGTGCCTGTCTAATGGAAAATGCTGATGTGATAGCTGGTAGCATCAGAGGGTCAGAACAGCAAAGGCCAAAGGCACGACATGCTACATACAGAGGTGATATCACCACAACGACAGACATGCTAACCTATATACAGACAGACATGCTAACCTACATACAGAGGTGATATCACAACAACAACAGACATGCTAACCTACATACAGAGGTGATATCACCACAACGACAGACATGCTAACCTATATACAGAGGTGATATCACCACAACGACAGACATGCTAACCTACATACAGAGGTGATATCACCACAACGACAGACATGCTAACCTACATACAGAGGTGATATCACCACAACAACAGACATGCTAACCTACATACAGACAGACATGCTAACCTACATACAGACAGACATGCTAACCTATATACAGACAGACATGCTAACCTATATACAGACAGACATGCTAACCTATATACAGACAGACATGCTAACCTACATACAGACAGACATGCTAACCTATATACAGACAGACATGCTAACCTATATACAGACAGACATGCTAACCTATATACAGACAGACATGCTAACCTATATACAGACAGACATGCTAACCTATATACAGACAGACATGCTAACCTATATACAGACAGACATGCTAACCTATATACAGACAGACATGCTAACCTATATACAGACAGACATGCTAACCTATATACAGACAGACATGCTAACCTATATACAGACAGACATGCTAACCTATATACAGACAGACATGCTAACCTATATACAGACAGACATGCTAACCTATATACAGACAGACATGCTAACCTATATACAGACAGACATGCTAACAGACAGACATGCTAACCTATATACAGACAGACATGCTAACCTATATACAGACAGACATGCTAACCTATATACAGACAGACATGCTAACCTATATACAGACAGACATGCTAACCTATATACAGACAGACATGCTAACCTATATACAGACAGACATGCTAACCCATATACAGACAGACATGCTAACCTATATACAGACAGACATGCTAACCTATATACAGACAGACATGCTAACCTATACAGACAGACATGCTAATACAGACAGACATGCTAACCTATATACAGACAGACATGCTAACCTATATACAGACAGACATGCTAACCTATATACAGACAGACATGCTAACCTATATACAGACAGACATGCTAACCTATATACAGACAGACATGCTAACCTATATACAGACAGACATGCTAACCTACATACAGACAGACATGCTAACCTACATACAGACAGACATGCTAACCTATATACAGACAGACATGCTAACCTATATACAGACAGACATGCTAACCTATATACAGACAGACATGCTAACCTATATACAGACAGACATGCTAACCTATATACAGACAGACATGCTAACCTATATACAGACAGACATACAGACAGACATGCTAACCTATATACAGACAGACATGCTAACCTATATACAGACAGACATGCTAACCTATATACAGACAGACATGCTAACCTATATACAGACAGACATGCTAACCTATACAGACAGACATGCTAACCTATATACAGACAGACATGCTAACCTATATACAGACAGACATAACCTATATACAGACAGACATGCTAACCTATATACAGACAGACATGCTAACCTATATACAGACAGACATGCTACAGACAGACATGCTAACCTATACAGACAGACATGCTAACCTATATACAGACAGACATGCTAACCTATATACAGACAGACATGCTAACCTATATACAGACAGACATGCTAACCTATATACAGACAGACATGCTAACCTATATACAGACAGACATGCTAACCTATATACAGACAGACATGCTAACCTATATACAGACAGACATACAGACAGCTAACCTATATACAGACAGACATGCTAACCTATATACAGACAGACATGCTAACCTATATACAGACAGACATGCTAACCTATATACAGACAGACATGCTAACCTATATACAGACAGACATGCTAACCTAATATACAGACAGACATGCTAACCTATATACAGACAGACATGCTAACCTATATACAGACAGACATGCTAACCTACATGCTAACCTATATACAGACAGACATGCTAACCTATATACAGACAGACATGCTAACCTATATACAGACAGACATGCTAACCTATATACAGACAGACATGCTAACCTATATACAGACAGACATGCTAACCTATATACAGACAGACATGCTAACCTATATACAGACAGACATGCTAACCTATATACAGACAGACATGCTAACCTATATACAGACAGACATGCTAACCTATATACAGACAGACATGCTAACCTATATACAGACAGACATGCTAACCTATATACAGACAGACATGCTAACCTATATACAGACAGACATGCTAACCTATACAGACAGACATGCTAACCTATATACAGACAGACATGCAGACAGACATGCTAACCTATATACAGACAGACATGCTAACCTATATACAGACAGACATGCTAACCTATA
>CM055745.1:1307241-1339741 GCA_029465975.1 Dallia pectoralis
GGTGTAAGACATTGTCCTTGAATAATTCTCACTGCTGGCAAGGGGAGTGGCCACACTGGCATAGAGGGGAACAGAGGCAGTCTCTTACAGTACCCCCCTCAAGGCGCGGCTCCAGAAGCGCCAAAACTAAAACAGAACCAACAGCTGCGGGGAGGCGGCCGAGGAGGTGGGGGGGAAAGGCGGCCAGAACAAAACCAAAAACCACAGGTTTCACGCCAATACCTGGAACGAGGACAGAGTCAAGAAAATAGTCCAGTCTTCTCCGTGGGGCACGGGCAAAGCCTAGATGTTGAACCTGATAGAAATAGAGAGGTCCCGGCAGAACCAAGACATTGGTCCCGGGCAGAACAGAGAGCTGAGTCTGGTGATCGTAGCTGGGGAGACGGTCAGGAGGTCGTCCCGGCCGATGCGGATCAGGAGACCATATTGGCGGCGACGGATCAGGAGGTTGTATGGATGGCGACGGGTCAGGAGGCCAGACGGGCGGCGTTGGATCAGGTGGTCTATCCGGCGGAAGCGGGTCAGGAAGCAGCGCCGGAGGACATGGGTCAGGAGGCAGCGCCGGAGGACACGGGTCAGGTGGCCGCGCCGGCGGAGACGGGTCAGGTGGCCGGACAGGCGTAGGCGGAGCAGAGATCCGGAAGGACGGATGAGGGTCAGGAGGCCGGACAGGCAAGGACAGCTCGGGCGACCGGACAGGCAAGGACGGCGGGTCAGGTGGTCTACCCGGCGGGAACGGGTCAGGAGGTCTACCCGGCGGGAGCAGATCTGGAGGTCGACCCGGAGGGTGCAGGTCTGGAGGCCGGACAGGAGGGTGCAGGTCTGGAGGCCGGACAGGCGGGTGCAGGTCTGGAGGCCGGACAGGCGGGTGCAGGTCTGGAGGCCGGACAGGCGGGTGCAGGTCTGGAGGCCGGACAGGCGGGTGCAGGTCTGGAGGCCGGACAGGCGGGTGCAGGTCTGGAGGCCGGACAGGCGGGTGCAGGTCTGGAGGCCGGAGGCAGTGCAGGTCTGGAGGACAGGCGGGTGCAGGTCTGGAGGCCGGACAGGCGGGTGCAGGTCGGAGGACACCAGGCGGGTGCAGGTCTGGAGGACCAGGCAGAGACGGGTCGGGAGGCAGTGCCGGAGGAGACGGTCGGGAGGCCGTGCCGGAGGACACGGTTCGGGTGGCCGTGCCGGAGGACACGGTTCGGGTGGCCGTGCCGGAGGACACGGTTCGGGTGGCCGTGCCGGAGGACACGGTTCGGGTGGCCGTGCCGGAGGACACGGTTCGGGAGGCCGGGAACTGGCTTTGGCCTTGCAACAGTCCTTGGCCCGGCAACTGGCTCGGCCAGGATGACGGCCTCGGGCATTGGACGGAGCTCGAGAACAGGACGGGGCTGGAACAGTCAGGATGGGGGACAGAAGTGAGCTCTGGGGCTGGAGTGAGCTCTGGGGCTGGAGTGAGCTCTGGGGCTGGGACAGCTCTGGGGCTGGAGGGGCTGGCTGGGGCTGAAACAGGGAGCTCTGGGGCTGGAGTGAGGCTCTGGGGCTGGAGTGAGCTCTGGGGCTGGGGAGCTCTGGGGCTGGAAACTGGCTCTGGGGCTGGAGTGAGCTCTGGGGCGGGGACTGGGACTGAGACTGGGGCAGGGGTGAGCTCTGGGCTGGGACAGCCACGGGGACAGACTGGGGCTGGGCTCAGGCGGGAAACTGGGACTGGGACAGGCGGGAAACTGGGACTGGGACAGGCGGGGAAACTGGGACTGGGACAGGCTGGGACTGGGAAACTGGGACTGGGACAGGCGGGGGGAAAGGCGGGGAAACTGGGACTGGGACAGGCGGGGAAACTGGGACTGGGAAGGGGGGGAAACTGGGACTGGGCAAGGGCACGGGGACTGGCTCAGGCAAGGGCACGGGGACTGGGACAGGCAAGGGCACTGGGACTGGCTCAGGCAAGGGCACGGGGACTGGCTCAGGCAAGGGCACGGGGACTGGCTCAGGCAAGGGCACTGGGACTGGGACAGGCAAGGGCACGGGGACTGGGACAGGCGGGGAAACTGGGACTGGGACAGGCACGGGGACTGGACAGGCAAGGGCACTGGGACTGGGACAGGCGGGGCACGGGGACTGGCTCAGGCGGGGCACTGGGACTGGGACAGGCGGGCTGGGACTGGCTCAGGCAAGGGCACTGGGACTGGCTCAGGCAAGGGCACGGGGACTGGGACAGGCAAGGGCACTGGGACTGGCTCAGGCGGGCACTGGGACTGGCTCAGGCGGGGGCACTGGGACTGGGACAGGCGGGGCACTGGGACTGGCTCAGGCGGGGCACGGGACTGGCTCAGGCAAGGGGCACTGGGACTGGCTCAGGCAAGGGCACTGGGACTGGCTCAGGCAAGGGCACGGGGACAGGCTCAGGCAAGGGCACGGGGACAGGCTCAGGAAGGCCGTATGGGTCATTTCGCACCTGCAGTACTTTCCTCCTTCCACCTCCGGTGTCTTCCAAAGGAGGAGGGCCATCATCAATGTCCTCCTCGTCTGAAAACTCCAGGTCCTCACCACTGTCCAGCAGTGAGACTTTCCCTGTCTTTTTCGCCGCTTGAGCCTGGTCAGCCATCTTGTGCTGCGGGGCGGCAGCCATCTTGTGCTGCGGGGCGGCAGCCATCTTGTGCTGCGGGGCGACAGCCATCTTGTGCTGCGGGGCGGCAGCCATCTTGTGCTGCGGGGCGGCAGCCATCTTGTGCTGCGGGGCGGCAGCCATCTTGTGCTGCGGGGCGGCAGCCATCTTGTGCTGCGGGGCGGCAGCCATCTTGTGCTGCGCGGCGACAGCCATCTTGTGCTGCGCGTCGACAGCCATCTTGTGCTGCGGGGCGGCAGCCATCTTGTGCTGCGGAGGAGATTCGAGCCCCAGCCGAATATAGTGCTCCCGGCTGATTCTCTCCGCCTCGTCCTCCTCCTCTGGCTCCTCCCAGTACTCCTCTGAATCCTCCTCGGATTCAGCGCAGCGAGTCCTCTCCCACTCTCTCTGCTCCCAGTAACCCGCTGGTAGCCACATCGGTGGCGGCGCGGATGGTCGAGGAGGAAGGGGTGGTCCTCGCCTTATGGCGCATCGGCGCAAACATACTGGGAACTCCATTGGCGGCCCGTAAGTGGACGAGCAGCTCCTCATTCTCCGCTGTGTCGTAAATAGGTCGGTCATTCTGTCACGATCTGCCTTTTGGCAGATGGCAAGGAATAGACACAATTGCAGAGAATAATTTCCAAAACAGGGTTTTTATTCTCATCCAGGCAGAACAGGCACTGAACATCAGAACTGAAACACTGAAACAACAAAACCAAGGAGTAAACTCAAAACAGGAATACCACAAACTAAAACACAAGAAATCATGGACTAGAACCGAACTAAACACAAACGGACTAACAGACAGAACACAGCATGAAACACAAAGACTCTAACAGGACTGACAGTGAATGAAACCTCAAGGACTACTAAACGGGTACAGTAACTAGAAACAAAGACAGAACTAATAAACCTAGACACAGACTATGCACCACAACCAGACAAACCCAACCAATACACAGACTGACAGGAATACAGTACTAAGCACAAAACCTCCATACAAACAAACAGACTCAAGACAAACGAACCAACATACCTTAACAAAGCCCGACACTCAGTGACACAGGGAAGACTAAATACTTGAACGAACAAGGAAATACATCTAACAAACGACAAAGTAACATGCATACCGACATGGGAGACATGACACAGACATAGACACAGACATAGAACTAGAACCCAACGTACCTGAAACAATGACCGACACAGACAAACTGACACAGACCAAGCTAAATGCAGACACTAACGAACTGAACACAGAACAGGTGAGAAACAAACACAGGTGTAAGACATTGTCCTTGAATAATTCTCACTGCTGGCAAGGGAGTGGCCACACTGGCATAGAGGGAACAGAGGCAGTCTCTTACAGATGGATGGCGACGGGTCAGGAGGCCAGACGGGCGGCGTTGGATCAGGTGGTCTATCCGGCGGAAGCGGGTCAGGAAGCAGCGCCGGAGGACATGGGTCAGGAGGCAGCGCCGGAGGCACGGGTCGCCCCGGCGGAGACGGGTCAGGTGGCCGGACAGGCGTAGGCGGAGCAGAGATCCGGAAGGACGGATGAGGGTCAGGAGGCCGGACAGGCAAGGACAGCTCGGGCGACCGGACAGGCAAGGACGGCGGGTCAGGTGGTCTACCCGGCGGGAACGGGTCAGGAGGTCTACCCGGCGGGAGCAGGTCTGGAGGTCGACCCGGAGGGTGCAGGTCTGGAGGCCGGACAGGAGGGTGCAGGTCTGGAGGCCGGACAGGCGGGTGCAGGTCTGGAGGCCGGACAGGCGGGTGCAGGTCTGGAGGCCGGACAGGCGGGTGCAGGTCTGGAGGCCGGACAGGCGGGTGCAGGTCTGGAGGCCGGACAGGCGGGTGCAGGTCTGGAGGTCGGACCAGGCGGGTGCAGGTCTGGAGGTCCCAGGCGGGTGCAGGTCTGGAGGCCGGACCAGGCAGAGTGCGGGTCTGGAGGCCGGACGGAGAGCGGGTGCGGGAGGTCTGGCCGGAGGACCAGGCGGGTGCCGTCGGAGGACACGGTTCGGGTCGACCAGGCAGAGGACACGGTCGGGAGGCAGTGCCGGAGGACACGGGTCGGGTGGCCGTGCCGGAGGACACGGTTCGGGTGGCCGTGCCGGAGGACACCGTGCCGGAGGACACGGGTGGCCGTGCCGGAGGACACGGTTCGGGTGGCCGTGCCGGAGGACACGGTTCGGGAGGCCGTGCCGGAGGACACGGTTCGGGAGGCCGGGAACTGGCTTTGGCCTTGCAACAGTCCTTGGCCCGGCAACTGGCTCGGCCAGGATGACGGCCTCGGGCATTGGACGGAGCTCGAGAACAGGACGGGGCTCGGGAACAGGACTGGAGTCAGGATGGGGGACAGAAGTGAGCTCTGGGGCTGGAGTGAGCTCTGGGGCTGGAGTGAGCTCTGGGGCTGGGACAGCCACGGGGACAGACACGGGGGCTGGCTCAGGCAAGGAAACAGGGACTCGGACAGGCGGGAAACTGGGACTGGGACAGGCGGGAAACTGGGACTGGGACAGGCGGGAAACTGGGACTGGGACAGGCGGGGGAAACTGGGGACAGGCGGGAAACTGGGACTGGGACAGGCGGGAAACTGGGACTGGGACAGGCGGGGAAACTGGGACTGGGACAGGCGGGAAACTGGGACTGGGACAGGCGGGGAAACTGGGACTGGGACAGGCGGGAAACTGGGACTGGGACAGGCGGGAAACTGGGACTGGGACAGGCGGGAAACTGGGACTGGGACAGGCGGGAAACTGGGACTGGGACAGGCGGGGAAACTGGGACTGGGACAGGCGGGAAACTGGGACTGGGACAGGCGGGGAAACTGGGACTGGGACAGGCGGGAAACTGGGACTGGGACAGGCGGGAAACTGGGACTGGGACAGGCGGGGAAACTGGGACTGGGACAGGCGGGGGAAACTGGGACTGGGACAGGCGGGAAACTGGGACTGGGACAGGCGGGAAACTGGGACTGGGACAGGCGGGGAAACTGGGACTGGGACAGGCGGGGGAAACTGGGACTGGGACAGGCGGGAAACTGGGACTCGGACAGGCGGGGGAAACTGGGACTCGGACAGGCGGGGAACTGGGACTGGGACAGGCGGGGAAACTGGGACTGGGACAGGCGGGGAAACTGGGACTGGGACAGGCGGGAAACTGGGACTGGGACAGGCGGGAAACTGGGACTGGGACAGGCGGGAAACTGGGACTGGGACAGGCGGGGAAACTGGGACTGGGACAGGCGGGGAAACTGGGACTGGGACAGGCGGGAAACTGGGACTGGGACAGGCGGGAAACTGGGACTGGGACAGGCGGGGAACTGGGACTGGGACAGGCGGGAAACTGGGACTGGGACAGGCGGGAAACTGGGACTGGGACAGGCGGGAACTGGGACTGGGACAGGCGGGGAACTGGGACTGGGACAGGCGGGAACTGGGACTGGGACAGGCGGGAACTGGGACTGGGACAGGCGGGAACTGGGACTGGGACAGGCGGGGAAACTGGGACTGGGACAGGCGGGAACTGGGACTGGGACAGGCGGGGAAACTGGGACTGGGACAGGGGAAACTGGGACTGGGACAGGCGGGAAACTGGGACTGGGACAGGCGGGAAACTGGGACTGGGACAGGCGGGAAACTGGGACTGGGACAGGCGGGAAACTGGGACTGGGACAGGCGGGGAAACTGGGACTGGGACAGGCGGGAAACTGGGACTGGGACAGGCGGGGGCTGGGACTGGGACAGGCGGGAAACTGGGACTGGGACAGGCGGGGAAACTGGGACTGGGACAGGCGGGAAACTGGGACTGGGACAGGCGGGAAACTGGGACTGGGACAGGCGGGAAACTGGGACTGGGACAGGCGGGAAACTGGGACTGGGACAGGCGGGAAACTGGGACTGGGACAGGCGGGAAACTGGGACTGGGACAGGCGGGAAACTGGGACTGGGACAGGCGGGGAAACTGGGACTGGGACAGGCAAGGGCACGGGGACTGGCTCAGGCAAGGGACGGGACTGGCTCAGGCAAGGGCTGGGACTGGCTCAGGCAGGGCACGGGGACTGGGACAGGCAAGGGCACGGGGACTGGCTCAGGCAAGGGCACGGGGACTGGCTCAGGCGGGGCACGGGGACTGGCTCAGGCAGGGCACGGGGACTGGCTCAGGCAAGGGCACGGGGACTGGCTCAGGCAAGGGCACGGGGACTGGCTCAGGCAAGGGCACGGGGACTGGCTCAGGCAAGGGCACGGGGACTGGCTCAGGCAAGGGCACGGGGACTGGCTCAGGCAAGGGCACGGGGACTGGCTCAGGCAAGGGCACGGGGACTGGCTCAGGCAAGGGCACGGGGACTGGCTCAGGCAAGGGCACGGGGACTGGCTCAGGCAAGGGCACGGGGACTGGCTCAGGCAAGGGCACGGGGACTGGCTCAGGCAAGGGCACGGGGACTGGCTCAGGCAGGGCACGGGGACTGGCTCAGGCAAGGGCACGGGGACTGGCTCAGGCAAGGGCACGGGGACTGGCTCAGGCACGGGGGGCACGCACGGGGACTGGCTCAGGCAAGGGCACGGGGACTGGCTCAGGCAGGGCACGGGGACTGGCTCAGGCAAGGGCACGGGGACTGGCTCAGGCAAGGGCACGGGGACTGGCTCAGGCAGGGGCACGGGGACTGGCTCAGGCAGGGGCTGGGACTGGACAGGCAGGGGCTGGGACTGGCTCAGGCAGGGGGGGACTGGCTCAGGAAGGGCACGGGGACTGGCTCAGGCAAGGGCACGGGGACTGGCTCAGGCAAGGGCACGGGGACTGGCTCAGGCAAGGGCACGGGGACTGGCTCAGGCAAGGGCACGGGGACTGGCTCAGGCAAGGGCACGGGGACTGGCTCAGGCAAGGGCACGGGGACTGGCTCAGGCAAGGGCACGGGGACTGGCTCAGGCAAGGGCACGGGGACTGGCTCAGGCAAGGGCACGGGGACTGGCTCAGGCAAGGGCACGGGGACTGGCTCAGGCAAGGGCACGGGGACTGGCTCAGGCAAGGGCACGGGGACTGGCTCAGGCAAGGGCACGGGGACTGGCTCAGGCAAGGGCACGGGGACTGGCTCAGGCAAGGGCACGGGGACTGGCTCAGGCAAGGGCACGGGGACTGGCTCAGGCAAGGGCACGGGGACTGGCTCAGGCAAGGGCACGGGGACTGGCTCAGGCAAGGGCACGGGGACTGGCTCAGGCAAGGGCACTGGCTCAGGGGACTGGCTCAGGCAAGGGCACGGGGACTGGCTCAGGCAAGGGCACGGGGACTGGCTCAGGCAAGGGCACGGGGACAGGCTCAGGAAGGCCGTATGGGTCATTTCGCACCTGCAGTACTTTCCTCCTTCCACCTCCGGTGTCTTCCAAAGGAGGAGGGCCATCATCAATGTCCTCCTCGTCTGAAAACTCCAGGTCCTCACCACTGTCCAGCAGTGAGACTTTCCCTGTCTTTTCGCCGCTTGAGCCTGGTCAGCCATCTTGCAGCCTGCTGGGGCGGCAGCCATCTTGTGCTGCGGGGCGACAGCCATCTTGTGCTGCGGGGCGACAGCCATCGGGGCGGCAGCCATCTTGTGCTGCGGGGCGACAGCCATCTTGTGCTGCGGGGCGGCAGCCATCTTGTGCTGCGGGCGGCAGCCAGGCAGCCATCTTGTGCTGCGGGCGGCAGCCATCTTGTGCTGCGGGCGGCAGCCATCTTGTGCTGCGGAGGAGATTCGAGCCCCAGCCGAATAGTGCTCCCGGCTGATTCTCTCCGCCTCGTCCTCCTCCTCTGGCTCCTCCCAGTACTCCTCTGAATCCTCCTCGGATTCAGCGCAGCGAGTCCTCTCCACTCTCTCTGCTCCCAGTAACCCGCTGGTAGCCACATCGGTGGCGGCGCGGATGGTCGAGGAGGAAGGGGTGGTCCTCGCCTTATGGCGCATCGGCGCAAACATACTGGGAACTCCATTGGCGGCCCGTAAGTGGACGAGCAGCTCCTCATTCTCCGCTGTGTCGTAAATAGGTCGGTCATTCTGTCACGATCTGCCTTTTGGCAGATGGCAAGGAATAGACACAATTGCAGAGAATAATTTCCAAAACAGGGTTTTTATTCTCATCCAGGCAGAACAGGCACTGAACATCAGAACTGAAACACTGAAACAACAAAACCAAGGAGTAAACTCAAAACAGGAATACCACAAACTAAAACACAAGAAATCATGGACTAGAACCGAACTAAACACAAACGGACTAACAGACAGAACACAGCATGAAACACAAAGACTCTAACAGGACTGACAGTGAATGAAACCTCAAGGACTACTAAACGGGTACAGTAACTAGAAACAAAGACAGAACTAATAAACCTAGACACAGACTATGCACCACAACCAGACAAACCCAACCAATACACAGACTGACAGGAATACAGTACTAAGCACAAAACCTCCATACAAACAAACAGACTCAAGACAAACGAACCAACATACCTTAACAAAGCCCGACACTCAGTGACACAGGGAAGACTAAATACTTGAACGAACAAGGAAATACATCTAACAAACGACAAAGTAACATGCATACCGACATGGACCGCAGACATGACACAGACATAGAACTAGAACCCAACGTACCTGAAACAATGACCGACACAGACAAACTGACACAGACCAAGCTAAATGCAGACACTAACGAACTGAACACAGAACAGGTGAGAAACAAACACAGGTGTAAGACATTGTCCTTGAATAATTCTCACTGCTGGCAAGGGGAGTGGCCACACTGGCATAGAGGGGAACAGAGGCAGTCTCTTACAAGATTGTCACTTACACATAACAGACACAGAAATGATGTATTCTTGATTAATCTGCACACAATGACCCACAATTACAAAGACAAAACGCAATTTTTTCAATGTGTCGTTATTTAATTAAAATCTAAGATTATGATGTACTTAAATAATTAATTAATCAAACACTTTGCTGTGTACAGAGTTTGAAAGAAACTGAGTTATGGATTAGAAGTAATTACAAGTAATTACAAGTACATGTAACGGATTACAAAATACAGTAACTGTAAAATAGTAACTGTAATCCGTAACGTTACCAACTAAAATATTGTAATAAGATTACAGACACTCATTTACATCCTGCACATACAAAACAACTTGCCAGTCCAGCTATTATGTATCTGAATCTGAATTAAAGTTATTGAGCTATTATAACAGACCTACTGTATAAATGTTATGCATATAGATTTGACATTTTACACATTTCTGGCCCACAAATCTTTTATGCCGCACCCATTTGGCACAGTGGATCTTTCCTGCACTGCCGTCATATATCTGTTTACATTCTTGAATTATTCTATTTGCTCAGCCATGATGAAATGCTTTTCCTCCCAAAACCACGGTCATGTCTGCGGACTCTACTGACCTACCTGCTAGACACACTTTATGATGTCCTGGACATTTTTTCCGCCTTATCTTGGCCAGGTCGCCATTGCAAATTATTATTTTTTCTTAATCAGCCTAACTGTTTAAATAAAGGTTCAATAAAAAATATATCTAACTATCCAACTACAAAACAAATGTGGCCCTCCATTTAACTTCAAAACCCTGATGTGGCCCCAGAGCTGATAAGTTGGCCCTTCAAAGTTCTACTGCAAAACTAAAGTTTCCCATTACGTATATTTACTGATCTAAATCTTTGCGTTACTAATGCGGTTTCCGTAATACTGTAAAGTAATGCATTTAGAAGATGAATGGATGTATTATTCATATGTATAAAATATAAACATAAGGACTTACCTTTGTATTGGTCATATAAGCCTTTCTCTCTATTGTTTAGAAACACAATCGTTCCTCGTTTACGAACACTCAACCTAAGCACCCTGTATTGTCTGGATTAGTATCGGAATAAATGATTCCACGTAGAACAATGTCTGCTAGGTCCGTTCCCCCAGAGATCCCATTAAAAGGTCCGGTCAGCTACGCAAACACATGGGGTTATGGAAAATGACCGTTTTAAGAACAACATAGAACTGACACTTGAGCCAGATACTGTCTAAATTAACCGTGTCATTTTTCCTTAGCTACTCTAAAAGTATCATAGAACATTTTTGAAATATTTACTGCTGATGGACTAAAAATAAGAGTCCCTTGAGGATTTTTTTAAAACGGGCAAACCATCATCTCTTAAGTAGAATGTCAAGTTTAATCATCAATTTCATCACATTTTCATTGAGTAAAAAGGCGAATGCTGAAACGATGCTTGCTGCTGTATAATGTCCAAAAAATATTGGCCTTTGTGTGTGTGTGTTTGTTAGGCGTGTGTGTGTGTGTGTGAGTGTGTTAGGCGTGTGTGTGTGTGTGTGTTAGGCGTGTGTGTTAGGCGTGTGTGTGTGTGTGTTAGGCATGTGTGTTAGGCGTGTGTGTGTTAGGTGTGTGTGTGTGTTTGTGTGTGTGTGTGCATGCGTGTGTTAGGCGCCCGTGTGTGTGTGTGTTGGGCGTGTGTTAGGGCGTGTGTGTGTGTGTGTGTGTGTGTGTGTGTTAGGCGTGTGTGTGTGTGTAGGCGTGTGTGTGTGTGTGTGTGTTAGGCGTGTGTGTTAGGCGTGTGTGTGTGTGTGTGTTAGGCATGTGTGTTAGGCGTGTGTGTGTTAGGTGTGTGTGTGTGTTTGTGTGTGTGTGTGCATGCGTGTGTTAGGCGCCCGTGTGTGTGTGTGTTGGGCGTGTGTTAGGCGTGTGTGTGTGTGTGTGTGTGTGTGTAAGGCGTGTGTGTGTGTGTAAGGCGTGTGTGTGTGTGTGTGTGTTAGGCGTTTGACAGCAACAGAAAATAACATCTCTGTCCATCCCTCATTTCCTGCATGGGCGTAGGTTTAGGTGGGGACGGTGGGGACATGTCCCCACCAACATTTTAACATGATCAAATTGTCCCCACCAATATTTAAACATGAAATTGTCCCCACCTATATTTTAGTGAACTCCGTTATGAGTTTGTGCTTCTATTTGGATCAATTGCGACCGCAGAGCCAGGAGGGCGGTACTAGATACGCCGTAATTTGATTGGCTTAAAAACCTAGGGGGGAGGAGTTATCTGGTTATTCCTGTTACCACACCCCACCTGTCCCTCTGGTTATTCCTGTTAACACACCCCACCTGTCCCTCTGGTTATTCCTGTTACCACACCCCACCTGTCCCTCTGGTTATTCCTGTTAACACACCCCACCTGTCCCTCTGGTTATTCCTGTTACCACACCCCACCTGTCCCGCTGGTTATTCCTGTTAACACACCCCACCTGTCCCTCTGGTTATTCCTGTTAACACACCCCACCTGTCCCTCTGGTTATTCCTGTTAACACACCCCACCTGTCCCTCTGGTTATTCCTGTTACCACACCCCACCTGTCCCTGCTGGTTATTCCTGTTACCACACCCCACCTGTCCCTCTGGTTATTCCTGTTACTACACCCCACCTGTCCCTCTGGTTATTCCTGTTACCACACCCCACCTGTCCCTCTGGTTATTCCTGTTAACACACCCCACCTGTCCCTCTGGTTATTCCTGTTACCACACCCCACCTGTCCCTCTGGTTATTCCTGTTACCACACCCCACCTGTCCCTCTGGTTATTCCTGTTACCACACCCCACCTGTCCCTCTGGTTATTCCTGTTACCACACCCCACCTGTCCCTCTGGTTATTCCTGTTACCACACCCCACCTGTCCCTCTGGTTATTCCTGTTAACACACCCCACCTGTCCCTCTGGTTATTCCTGTTAACACACCCCACCTGTCCCTCTGGTTATTCCTGTTACCACACCCCACCTGTCCCTCTGGTTATTCCTGTTAACACACCCCACCTGTCCCTCTGGTTATTCCTGTTAACACACCCCACCTGTCCCTCTGGTTATTCCTGTTACCACACCCCACCTGTCCCTCTGGTTATTCCTGTTACCACACCCCACCTGTCCCTCTGGTTATTCCTGTTACCACACCCCACCTGTCCCTCTGGTTATTCCTGTTACCACACCCCACCTGTCCCTCTGGTTATTCCTGTTACCACACCCCACCTGTCCCTCTGGTTATTCCTGTTACCACACCCCACCTGTCCCTCTGGTTATTCCTGTTAACACACCCCACCTGTCCCTCTGGTTATTCCTGTTAACACACCCCACCTGTCCCTCTGGTTATTCCTGTTACCACACCCCACCTGTCCCTCTGGTTATTCCTGTTAACACACCCCACCTGTCCCTCTGGTTATTCCTGTTAACACACCCCACCTGTCCCTCTGGTTATTCCTGTTAACACACCCCACCTGTCCCTCTGGTTATTCCTGTTAACACACCCCACCTGTCCCTCTGGTTATTCCTGTTACCACACCCCACCTGTCCCTCTGGTTATTCCTGTTACCACACCCCACCTGTCCCTCTGGTTATTCCTGTTACCACACCCCACCTGTCCCTCTGGTTATTCCTGTTACCACACCCCACCTGTCCCTGTCCACCTGGTTATTCCTGTTACCACACCCCACCTGTCCCTGTCCACCTGGTTATTCCTGTTAACAACCCCACCTGTCCCTGAATCACCTGGTTATTCCTGTTACCACACCCCACCTGTCCACCTGGTTATTCCTGTTAACACACCCCACCTGTCCCTGTCCACCTGGTTATTCCTGTTACCACACCCGACCTGTCCCTGTCCACCTGGTTATTCCTGTTACCACACCTGTCCCTGAATCACCTGGTTATTCCTGTTACCACACCCCACCTGTCCACCTGGTTATTCCTGTTAACACACCCCACCTGTCCTTGTCCACCTGGTTATTCCTGTTAACACACCTGTCCACCTGGTTATTCCTGTTAACACACCCCACCTGTCCCTGTCCACCTGGTTATTCCTGTTACCACACCCCACCTGTCCCTGTCCACCTGGTTATTCCTGTTAACACACCCCACCTGTCCTTGTCCACCTGGTTATTCCTGTTACCACACCTGTCCACCTGGTTATTCCTGTTAACACACCCCACCTGTCCCTGTCCACCTGGTTATTCCTGTTAACACACCCCACCTGTCCCTGTACACCTGGTTATTCCTGTTAACACACCCCACCTGTCCCTGTCCACCTGGTTATTCTGCAGCATTGGATTCTGTTTGAGGACTCTGCTCACAGCCCACTGGCATTTATTGATCTGCTTTTCACATGATCATGCAAAAACATTGACGTGTCCGAAAAGGTCATGTACCCTGATAATATTCACCTGACGCAGACAGAAAAGGACCGGCCACCTTTCACAAATACATTTAAATTTAATTTGGGATAGCATGAACATGTGAAAGAGTAGGTGGCATTAACTAGGTGGCATTAAGTAAATGGCATTAGGTAGGTGGCATTAACTACGTGGCATTAAGTAGGTGGCATTATGTAGATGGCATTATGTAGGTGGCATTAAGTAGGTGGCATTAGGTAGGTGGCATTAGGTAGGTGGCATTAAGTAGGTGGCATTAGGTAGGTGGCATTAAGTAGGTGGCATTAGGTAGGTGGCATTAAGTAGGTGGCATTAAGTAGGTGGCATTAAGTAGGTGGCATTAAGTAGGTGGAATTAAGTAGGTGGCATTAGGTAGGTGGCATTATGTAAGTGGCATTAAGCAGTTGGTTGCAGTACACTGGTCTGGTCTGTGAAGAACGTTCCTGAGAGAACATGCTACAGCTGAATGCCTCTCAGTGGTTTTGGGGATGTTTGCATGTTAGGTTGCTTTGAAGACACTCACCTTACCGTGTTAAAGGGAGTAAATGTACACGTTACTTGCAAGACAACTCTGTTTTAAAAATCAAATCAATGATATCCACAATCTGAATGTAGAAATGTGCAAAGTTCCTCTGAGTGATAAAGGAGACGGCTAAATCCCATGTTTCTGCTAATGTTTTTGGAATCTCATCAAAGCCTGTATGCAATAGATCCTAAAGCACAGACAGAATGATATTATGTGTTTGGAATCTCATCAAAGCCTGTATGCAATAGATCCTAAAGCACAGACAGAATGATATTATGTGTTTGGAATCTCATCAAAGCCTGTATGCAATAGATCCTAAAGCACAGACAGAATGATATTATGTGTTTGGAATCTCATCAAAGCCTGTATGCAATAGATCCTAAAGCACAGACAGAATGATATTATGTTTTTGGAATCTCATCAAAGCCTGTATGCAATAGATCCTAAAGCACAGACAGAATGATATTATGTTTTTGGAATCTCATCAAAGCCTGTATGCAATAGATCCTAAAGCACAGACAGAATGATATTGTGTTTTTGGAATCTCATCAAAGCCTGTATGCAATAGATCCTAAAGCACAGACAGAATGATATTATGTTTTTGGAATCTCATCAAAGCCTGTATGCAATAGATCCTAAAGCACAGACAGAATGATATTATGTGTTTGGAATCTCATCAAAGCCTGTATGCAATAGATCCTAAAGCACAGACAGAATGATATTATGTTTTTGGAATCTCATCAAAGCCTGTATGCAATAGATCCTAAAGCACAGACAGAATGATATTATGTTTTTGGAATCTCATCAAAGCCTGTATGCAATAGATCCTAAAGCACAGACAGAATGATATTATGTGTTTGGAATCTCATCAAAGCCTGTATGCAATAGATCCTAAAGCACAGACAGAATGATATTATGTGTTTGCACAAGGGTGATGGGTTGTGAATGAATGATTCGCTTTACCATAAATGAAGCTTGAAATTCAATTTGAACACACCAGAACTTTTGTTTTTCCTTCTCATCTTGGAATTAATGGTCTGTTCCGACTGCAATAGACATGTTTGAGGAAAATAATTCCAGCTTCCTATCCGGTATAATTATTCCATCCTGAGATGTATTTCATTTTGGACGTGTAAAAAGCGATTCCGGACAAGTGCTCTAAAAAAGAAACTTTGTTTTCGGAAACAATAAATGTATTAAAGGGATTAAATTGTAGTATAGGAAAAATACTGTTGTGTTGCTCCAAAAATACACGTAAACATATACTCATATAAATATATAAATATATACTTCATTACTTTCCACCTTGATTACAATCTCCTCTTTTCCTTTTCTTCTTTATTTAATATGCCCATACCGGCCATTTGCTGTCAGACCCAACTAAACCGCTCTTCCTCAACCAACGTAAACACTACCAGGAAACTAAAGTTACTACACCTTCTACGACCTAACAGGGTTTAATCTGAAGATACACTGAGACGCCAAAACAGTAGGGACCCTCAGAAGTGAAGGCGAATACCGCTGACCGTCGTTTGTCAAGGGCACATGTCAAGATATGGTTAGATTAGATCGTAGGCAAACAGATGGTTCAGTGGTATTCTGTCTTTTTCCTGTCCGCAGCTTCTTCGACGATGCTACTCTACTAAGTTAAACAGCCAAGTTCCTGTTGTTTTGGAGCCTCTGGCCGGTTCTGCAGTGTACGGACAAATAATTTGGCACATTCCAGTACCTGCATGTTGTCTGCAATCACAGCTTAGATGGTCACTGTATTTAGGTGTCCTCTGTTTTATGGATTTTGTGGATAATTGTTTATGGGTTTCATGTCCTGAGCTGCTGAGAGTTTCTTTGGAAAACAAGTTTGATTCAAAATTAAAGTCTATTCTTTAGGAAAACTCTGCATTTGCATCCACCTTCAACCAGCACCAGGACTCCCTGTCCAACAGGATCTTCACTTCCTGTGCTCTCTGCTTCCTGTGTTTACAGCTGTCCAAATGTACACTTAACACAGTCAACCATACTTGTGTCTCTGTGTTCAGTCACTATAGGAACCATAGTTGTGTCTCTATGTTCAGTCAATTCAGGAACCATAGTTGTGTCTCTGTTCAGGAACCATACTTGTGTCTCTGTGTTCAGTCACTATAGGAACCATAGTTGAGTCTCTATGTTCAGTCACTTAACTCACACTTTTTGGTCTCTTACATACTTTAGTAAATTGTCAAACCTTCCTGCATTTCTTGCACCGTGATATCTTGGGAAACAATGTAGTGAATGTTCCCGTCCGGAAGAAACAGCTTTGCCAATTTCTGTCACACAGACACAACACATTTATACACGTAGTTTATATTCCAGAGACCTCACACCTTCAGCACTTCAATTTAAAAAAAGAGGAACTGAATTTAAGTGCCAGCACTTCTCAGCAATATTTTATATTATATCAGCACCGTTACGGAAAGCCCTTTGGAAATAATTACCTTTGAAGAGCAGTGTCATAGCTAGCATAGGGTGGAAAATGTGGCCAGAAGTACAGTAATGCTGGTATATGTTCCAAGGACCAATGGGAGATGTCTGTAATTACTGTATTATAAAGCAACTACAGTAGAAGTCACTCTGGTATATGTTAGAAGGACCAATGGGAGATGTCTGTAATTACCGTATTATAAAGCAACTACAGTAGAAGTCACTCTGGTATATGTTAGAAGGACCAATGGGAGATGTCTGTAATTACTGTATTATAAAGCAACTACAGTAGAAGTCACTCTGGTATATGTTAGAAGGACCAATGGGAGATGTCTGTAATTACCGGATTATAAAGCAACTACAGTAGAAGTCACTCTGGTATATGTTAGAAGGACCAATGGGAGATGTCTGTAGTTACTGTATTATAAAGCAACTACAGTAGAAGTCACTCTGGTATATGTTAGAAGGAACAATGGGAGATGTCTGTAGTTACTGTATTAGAACATCTGACAATAGAACAGTCTTCCCAGAACATCTGACAATAGAACAGTCTTCCCAGAACATCTGACAATAGAACAGTCTTCCCAGAACATCTGACAATAGAACAGTCTTCCCAGAACATCTGACAATAGAACAGTCTTCCCAGAACATCTGACAATAGAACAGTCTTCCCAGAACATCTGACAATAGAACAGTCTTCCCAGAACATCTGACAATAGAACAGTCTTCCCAGAACATCTGACAATAGAACAGTCTTCCCAGAACATCTGACAATAGAACAGTCTTCCTAGAACATCTGAAAATAGAACAGTCTTCCCAGAAGATCTGACAATAGAACAGTCTTCCCAGAAGATCTGACAATAGAACAGTCTTCCAAGAACTTCTGACAATAGAACAGTTTTCCCAGAAGATCTGATAATAGAACAGTCTTCCCAGAACATCTGACAATAAAACAGTTGTCCCAGAACATCAGAGAAACAATAGGATGACATGTTGAATTAATTGCAAACTGAATGGCCTGTGAAGGGAATAGAGGCATCTGTTACATGTTCTCTCAACCTAGTCATTCTCATTACATACACCAGGGTGCCTGAACTTAAGTGTTAACTTGATACAATACGTAGACTAGACCAGACATATTAAGTGTTAACTTGCTACAATACGTAAACTAGACCAGACACATTATGTTTTAACTTAATACATTACGTAAACTAGACCAGACACATTATGTGTTAACTTGATACATTACGTAAACTAGACCAGACACATTATGTGTTAACTTGATACATTACGTAAACTAGACCAGACACATTATGTGTTAACTTAATACAATACGTAAACTAGACCAGACACATTGTGTTAACTTGATAAAATACGTAAACTTGACCAGACACATTAAATGTTAACTTGATACAATACATAAACTAGACCAGACACATTAAGTGTTAACTTGATACAATACGTAAACTTGACCAGACACATTATGTGTTAACTTGATACAATACGTAAACTTGACCAGACACATTATGTGTTAACTTGATACAATACGTAAACTAGACCAGACACATTATGTGTTAACTTGATACAATACGTAAACTAGACCAGACACATTAAGTGTTAACTTGATACAATACATAAACTTGACCAGACACATTAAATGTTAACTTGATACAATACGTAAACTAGACCAGACACATGAAGTGTTAACTTGATACAATACGTAAACTTGACCAGACACATTAAATGTTAACTTGATACAATACGTAAACTAGACCAGACACATGAAGTGTTAACTTGATACAATACGTAAACTTGACCAGACACATTAAATGTTAACTTGATACAATACGTAAACTAGACCAGACACATGAAGTGTTAACTTGATACAATACGTAAACTAGACCAGACACATTAAATGTTAACTTGATACAATACGTAAACTAGACCAGACACATTATGTGTCTAAGCACTAATTGATTTGTTGAAACCTACATTTAAAAATATGATTAGCTTCTATGAGTCTTTTATAACTCAGTTCCAGTACAAAGAAAAAAACTAATCAATTTAGGTCAACACAAAATCCGGAGGAAACCTATTGGTATTTTGATTTATGTTTTAACCTGTTTTTAGATGAATAAAACTGGCTCACAAAACCTTTGGCATTCGCCCTGTTTATCAGGATTAACTCCGGTGGGAACAGGCAACATTAACTCGAGCGTGATAGATCAATTTAGTCACAGTATTAAAGTTAGCCAATCACCGCCTGGATAAAAAGCAATTACCTAGCCACTATGTTGTAATGTTGTAATTCAGATGAAGCATAATTATCTGACTTGAAACATAATCTCTTAAATAATGTTCTGCTAGGTTGGTTGACAATCGTATATATATATATATATTCAGTGGTAAGAATATGCAAAACATAGATAAATAATCCGAATGGGTCGAATAGGTTTTTACAGCAGCGTGACCGTTTCATTCAATTCCTTTAATGAAGCTCTACTGTGGTGACGACAGAGAACACAATGACCAAAATAGATCAGAAGGCCGACACAACCAAACCTAACCAAATCTATCTTGTAAAGTATTCCATTCTCATGTATATCATTACTTCATCGCCAAGTCCACATTAATAAGCGGTGCTTTTGCCCCGGGGAGATCCGGGTTGACGTGTGTGGGAGGATGGCTGACAGGATCTCTGAACTCAGCTTGTCAGTAGAAAGACAACGTGCCGGACCCCAGGTCTGCAAGTCAGCAGTGATCACAGATGTAAGAGCCTTCATTATACATTCAGATATCATTAGGGGTGCTCCTGTCACCATGGTTATGTAAGGGTGATCTGAGAGATGTAGCCTGGGTAAGGAAATGCCTTTGCCTGGGTAAGGAAATGCCTAGCCTCTGAGCATGTCTTTCCACACCGGCAATCAGTATAAAAACATGTTTCGGTTGACTTATTCACACAATTGGCAAATGGTGATGTGTGTACATATTTTAACAACGTTGTATGAAATTGCACTCACAGAGAAATCATACTCTCTAGGCATTTATTACTAGCACACCACAATAATATAAAATTGGATTCTGTTCGGGAAGGAGGTATTGAGACATTTGGTCATTGAGACATTTGGTCATTGAGGCATTGAGACATTGGGACATTGAGACATTGAGTCATTGGGACATTGAGTCATTGGGACATTGAGTCATTGGGACATTGAGTCATTGGGACATTGAGGCATTTAGTCAAATGCTCAACTGGTTTTCTTGCACTTGACAGGTGGTCATTGTATTGGTATTTGGTTATTGCCATTATGTAACGACTCTTGAACGTGTAGTCGTACAGTAATTGCAGTGTTAATTATTGTGCTCCAATAGACAAATTGATGTGAAAGTGAGGGAGGGTGAGGGAGAGTGAGTGAAAGTGAGGGAGGGTGAGGGAGAGTGGGGGAGTGTGGGAGGGTGTGGGAGGTGGGGGAGTGTGAAGGAGAGTGAGAGAGGGTAAGGGAGAGTGGGGGAGTGTGGGAGAGTGGGGAGGGTGAGGACTTGTGTGTTTGTGAACAAGCTGACCAATAAATCTGGTGTTTATGCTCAAACCATTGCTTCTGTTTTAGATGCCAGCAGATATATGTTCTTGTGGAACCAGCTTTTTCTTCTAGTTCCTTTTTCTCCCAGAGGCATAATCCCATCCACGTTGTAATCTGCCTCTGGGCTCAGATTGAATCGATTCCAACCTCCACATGGACAGTTCCCATGGGTGGCAGGTCTATAAAATCCACCAGTCACCGCTACTAAAGAGCCATCAAACCCAATTCACTGAGTGGAGGAAAATGCATGTCAGAATTGTACCTGGTTGTCATCAGCAATAAGTGGAGTCGCTTGACATTTAGATGTTCTACTTTTATCTTTAGTCACACCGAATATTTTCTTACCTCAGTCTCTATTGTCAGTATGTAACAGTGGTCGAATATTTAGTTGCATGATTTAGTCGTGAATATAACATCCTTTAAAATATGCCTTTGTTGAATAAAATGTTTTAATTTTAATTGATGACGGTTTGTTGACAAAGGAAGCAATTTGGTTAAGGATGAATCCATTGGAATCCACTGGCAGATTGGTGGAGGTGTTTCTTTTTTTATTGCAGACTGAGGTTCTATGAATGGGTTATTATGTATTTCTGTGTTTAATAACTCTAGTAATAAAATAATAAACTGCAATGCATTCAGAAATGTATTTGTCTAGTCGCAGGGAAGAAACAGAGTGAGCTTCACAGCAAGATGGATGGGTCAGAATTTCCATTCACCCGGTAGTTAGCTGTTTTATTGATTGGAGAGGCTAAAGCCATTGAATTCTGGTAGTTTTCACTTGAAAGAATAATGCCATCTATCTCAATCTGTGCCACAGGAACTATAGAGTCATTGCAGAACAGGCTGACTCCTACTGCTTAGTAAACAAATAGTGTCAGGGCGCCAAACACATTCGCACATCGCCACTTTTCTAGCTTGTCGTAAACATGTTTGGGAAAGCATGAATTTTCGCTAATTGCTGTCAGTCCATGAAACAAAATGTCTCCAAATAGCTTATCTTTCTAATTTACTATGTGTTTCCCTGTGTCCAGAATCAGACAATATTGAAATTAGTTTTAGTTCATCCTCACCGGGAATCATCACCTTAACGTGGTGGAGAGGTTTGTGTGCCCCTATGAACCTGAGGGCTGGATTGTCTGGAGCTTCATGCTCCTGGTAGGGTTTCCCAAGGCAAAGTGGTCTCAGGCGAGGGGCCAGACTAAGAATGGTTCACCAAGACCCCATGAAAGATAGAGGGAAAAGGAGCGAGACCCTGCCTGGAGGAAGCCCAGGGCCCTCGTCTGGAGCCAGGCCCAGACGGCGGGCTCGAAAGCGAAAGCGAGCGTCTGGTGGCCGGGTTTTGTCACGGAGCCCGGCCGGGCACAGCCCGAACGAGATACGTGGCATCTCTCTCCTCTCCATCCTGTAGGCCCACCACTCACAGGAACAACCGCAGCGGCTGATCTAAGGCCGCATGTTTTGGACACTCGGGTGAAGAGAGGGGCAGAGCTGTCAACTGATCACCATCTGGTAGTGAGTTGGATCAGAGGGTGGGGAAAGACTTTGGACAGACCAGGTAAGCCCAAACGGGTAGTGCGGGTGAACTGGGAACGTCTGGAGGAGGCCCCTGTCCGAAAGATCTTCAACTCACACCTCCGGCGGAGCTTTTCAGGCATCCCTGTGGAGGTTGGGGGCATTGAACCTGAGTGGGCAATGTTCAAAGCTTCTATTGCTGAAGCTGCGGCGGTGAGCTGTGGTCTCAAGGTCCTAGGTGCCTCAAGGGGTGGTAACCCTAGAACACCGTGGTGGACCACGGTGGTCAGGGAAGCTGTCCGACTGAAGAAGGAGGCCTTCAGGGATATGCTATCCCTGGGGACTCCGGAGGCAGTTGCAGGGTACCGACAGGCCCGAAGGGCTGCAGCCGCTGCCGTGTCAGAGGCAAAGCAGCGGGTGTGGGAGAAGTTTGGAGAAGCTATGGAGAAGGACTTTCGGTCGGCACCAAAATGCTTCTGGAAAACCGTTCGGCACCTCAGAAGGGGAAAACGGGGAACCATCCAAGCTGTGTACAGTAAGGATGGGACACTGTTGACTTCAACTGATGATGTGATCGGGCGCTGGAAAGATCATTTTGAGGAGCTCCTGAATCCGACCTACACACCCTCTTGTATAGAGGCAGAGCTGGAGGCTGATGGAGGGTCATCGTCAGTTTCCCTGGGGGAAGTCGCTGAGGTAGTCAAACAACTCCACAGTGGCAAAGCCCCAGGGACTGATGAGATTCGTCCAGAAATGCTAAAAGCTTTGGGTGGGGAAGGGCTGTCTTGGTTGACACGCCTCTTCAACATTGCATGGAAGTCTGGGACAGTGCCAGAGGAGTGGCAGACCGGGGTGGTGGTTCCCCTTTTTTAAAAAGGGGGACCAGAGAGTGTGTGCCAATTACAGAGGTATCACACTCCTCAGCCTCCCTGGTAAAGTGTACTCCAAAGTGCTGGAAAGGAGGGTTCGGCCAATAGTCGAACCTCAGATTGAAGAGGAACAATGCAGGGAACCACGGACCAGCTCTTTACTCTCGCAAGGATCCTGGAGGGGGCCTGGGAGTATGCCCATCCAGTCTACATGTGTTTTGTGGATCTGGAGAAGGCGTATGACCGGGTACCCCGGGATCTTTTGTGGGAGGTGCTGCGGGAGTATGGGGTGAGGGGGTCTCTTCTCAGGGCCATCCAATCTCTGTACGCTCAAAGCATGAGCTGTGTCCGTGTCCTCGGCAGTAAGTCGGATTCGTTCCCGGTGGGGGTTGGCCTCCGCCAGGGCTGCGCTTTGTCACCAATCCTGTTTGTAATATTCATGGACAGGATATCAAGGCGTAGTCATGGGGGGGAGGGGTTCCCGTTCGGTGGGCTGATGGTCACATCACTGCTTTTTGCGGATGATGTGGTCCTGATGGCCTCATCGGGCGGTGACCTTCAGCACTCACTGGATCGGTTCGCAGCCGAGTGTGAAGCGGCTGGGATGAGGGTTAGCACCTCTAAATCTGAGGCCATGACTCTCAGCAGGAAACCGGTGGCGTGCCTACTCCGGGTAGGGAATGAGTCCTTACTCCAAGTGAAGGAGTTCAAGTACCTCGGGGTCTTGTTCGCGAGTGAGGGTACAATGGAGCGGGAGATTGGTCGGAGGATCGGAGCAGCGGGGGCGGTGTTGCATTCGCTTCACCGCACCGTTGTGACGAAAAGAGAGCTGAGCCGAAAGGCAAAGCTCTCGATCTACCAGTCAATCTTTGTTCCTACCCTCACCTATGGTCATGAAAGCTGGGTCATGACCGAAAGAACGAGATCGCGGGTACAAGCGGCCGAAATGGGTTTTCTCAGAAAGGTGGCTGGCCTCTCCCTTAGGGATAGGGTGAGAAGCTCAGTCATCCCAGAGGAACTCGGAGTAGAGCCGCTGCGCCTTTGCGTAGAAAGGAGCCAGTTGAGGTGGTTCGGGCATCTTGTACGAATGCCACCTGGGCGCCTCCCTAGAGAGGTGTTCCAGGCACGTCCAGCTGGGAGGAGACCTCGGGGAAGACCCAGGACTAGGTGGAGATATTATATCTCCACACTGGCCTGGGAACGCCTCGGGATTACCCAGTCAGAGCTGGCTAATGTTGCCCGGGAAAGGCAAGTTTGGGGTCCCCTGCTAGAGCTGCTACCCCCGCGACCCGACCCCGGATAAGCGGTTGAAGATGAGATGAGGAGTTTTACTTCATATTTCCGTCCAAGAGAATCTTATCACGTGGGTTCGATGAGCTAACAAGACTATAGTTATCAACCATGATGGACTGCTGTCCTCAATCCTAATGTTGGAAACGTGTGTGGCTAGCACTGCAAAAGGCTACATTAAACCTATTTCTATCCTTAAACGTGTGTGGCTAGCACTGCAAAAGGCTACATTAAACCTAGCCTATGTCTATCCTTAAACGTGTGTGGCTAGCACTGCAAAAGGCTACATTAAACCTAGCCTATTTCTATCCTTAAACGTGTGTGGCTAGCACTGCAAAAGGATACATTAAACCTAGTCTATGTCTATCGTTAAACGTGTGTGGCTAGCACTGCAAAAGGATACATTAAACCTAGTCTATGTCTATCGTTAAACGTGTGTGGCTAGCACTGCAAAAGGATACATTAAACCTAGTCTATGTCTATCGTTAAACGTGTGTGGCTAGCACTGCAAGAAGGCTACATTAAAGAAGGCTCCCTCTTCACCATTTATTGTAACCGGGGGAACGGGGAGGTCTTTTCACATCCATAATTAATGAATACATCATATTAATTAATGCATCATATATCCATACATATTATAATTCTGTAAAGTACATATCAGGGACCAGTCAGGTCATTTTATCTCCGTCATTCTGTTAGCGACCGTTTCACTCAGCGTTGTTAATCAGCCAAAATTAAATGTCACTTTTGGAATTTGGGATATCCTAGCGTAGTGTCATTCATTCTGTAGACATCGTTACATCTTCAAATTAGGAATTAATTTTTTTTTGGTTGAATAAGAAAATACAAATTTGTCAGCAAGGTTTTGTTGTAATTGGTTTCCCTTTGAAATCCCAAATGTTTTATTATTTAACGCTGTGCTTTTTACTTATTCTATGACTGAACCTGCTGTTTTTCCATCTGACATTTTTGCCCCTCCAGACACTGATAAACTATGTTTGTGACAGATCTGGTGACAGAAGTTAAAGCTGTATGGTATTGTGTACTTTTAGTGGCAGAATGTGATTTGTCCTATTCTGGAATCCAGTAATGATTCAGACATAGTTAAGGTTCTCTTGTGTAACATCTTTCTGCCAATTACTTGTGTCAGGAATGCAAGGACATAATAGAGGAAGAGCAATTGACACAGACCACTTTAGAGACCGAGAAAAGCCAAAGGCCTTTCTGAAATTGTCTCTGGTATTATTAGATAGATAAATGTATTTATCTCAGTTCTGTACATGCTCGGCGAAGCTAGTTTTTTTTGTTGCTCAAGAGCTGAAAGGATATCTCAAGGCTATGTGTTTCGACAACAAAAGAAAAATGTGTGAAATCATCGTTCCGTGTGGCCGACCAAATCATTTCAGATCTTGCAAGTTTCTGGCCTTCAAAGTTGGGAGGGGATTTTCTGCTGTGGAGGTGGCTGTTAGCGACATGGTTCCTCAGCGTTCCTTTAATTGGTTGTGATGGTCAATAGATCTTGTTTTCCTGGCTGTTTTTCGTCTTTATCACGAGGGGCCCTATAGATTTGTTTGGCCCTTTTTCAGATTACCGACCAATCAATGAACACTTATCATTGACACAGTACAGTTGCTCTAATCGAGGACGGGCATTTTAATTCCGGCACGGATCGATGCATTCTCGTTCACTAAAGCTGACAAATCCTTTGGATAATTACATCAAAAATGCTGTTGACAAACCTGGTCGATCAATGCATTGACCAAACGGTTGGCGATGTTGGTGCTGGCTGTAATAATAGATTTGGCTTTGAAAATGACATTGGAGGCTATAGTTCAATACATACTTAGGCTGACATCAGGGGCGCCAGTGAGTTGTATGGAGGCTGGCATCAGGGGGCACCAGTGAGATGTGTGGAGGCTGGCATCAGGGGGCACCAGTGAGTTGTGTGGAGGCTGACATCAGGGGGCGCCAGTGAGTTGTATGGAGGCTGATATCAGGGGGCGCCAATGAGTTGTATGGAGGCTGGCATCAGGGGGCACCAGTGAGTTGTGTGGAGGCTGGCATCAGCGGGCACCAGTGAGTTGTATGGAGGCTGAAATCAGGGGGCGCCAGTGAGTTGTGTGGAGGCTGACATCAGGGGGCGCCAGTGAGTTGTATGGAGGCTGGCATCAGGGGGCACCAGTGAGTTGTATGGAGGCTGGCATCAGGGGGCGCCAGTGAGATGTGTGGAGGCTGGCATCAGGGGGCACCAGTGAGTTGTGTGGAGGCTGACATCAGGGGCGCCAGTGAGTTGTATGGAGGCTGATATCAGGGGCGCCAATGAGTTGTATGGAGGCTGGCATCAGGGGGCACCAGTGAGTTGTGTGGAGGCTGGCATCAGCGGGCACCAGTGAGTTGTATGGAGGCTGAAATCAGGGGCGCCAGTGAGTTGTGTGGAGGCTGACATCAGGGGGCGCCAGTGAGTTGTATGGAGGCTGGCATCAGGGGGCGCCAGTGAGTTGTGTGGAGGCTGACATCAGGGGGCGCCAGTGAGTTGTGTGGAGGCTGACATCAGGGGGCGCCAGTGAGTTGTGTGGAGGCTGGCATCAGGGGGCACCAGTGAGTTGTATGGAGGCTGGCATCAGGGGGCGCCAGTGAGTTGTATGGAGGCTGACATCAGGGGGCGCCAGTGAGTTGTATGGAGGCTGACATCAGGGGGCGCCAGTGAGTTGTGTGGAGGCTGACATCAGGGGGCGCCAGTGAGTTGTGTGGAGGCTGACATCAGGGGGCGCCAGTGCGTTGTATGGAGGCTGACATCAGGGGGCGCCAGTGAGTTGTATGGAGGCTGGCATCAGGGGGCGCCAGTGAGTTGTATGGAGGCTGACATCAGGGGGCGCCAGTGAGTTGTATGGAGGCTGACATCAGGGGGGCCAGTGCGTTGTGTGGAGGCTGACATCAGGGGGCTCCAGTGAGTTGTGTGGAGGCTGGCATCAGGGGGCACCAGTGAGTTGTATGGAGGCTGGCATCAGGGGGCGCCAGTGATATTATTTTTTATCAAGTCTTAAACAATTGGCTACTCGGAGTTAAAGTACTTTTGATTAGATTAGATTTAGTTTTTAACTTCTATTAAATATTTTGGACCTGTTCTTCTCCGATTCTTTGAAGGAACCATAAGCAGTTTGACATTTGAGATCAACCCGAGGGCGTATTTCGTTCCATGTGCCCATCAGGTAATGGGTGCTGGCAGGTGCTATCTGACAGCCAGCAGAATATTGTTCACTGCTGTGAAAACGAGCTCTTCTGAAAATAACCCTCACACCAGTAAACACAACTGACCCTTTGACCTTTGGCTTGAAAAATACCGTCTCACTTGTTTGTCGTAATCAGAAATGTCAAGAAGCCAGCAGCTACGGCACCTTGCACCTGTCTGTTTGAAAATGATTACAGCTAATGGTTTAGAAAGTAACCTAGGCGTGTACTAATGGTACTTGGCTATGAAAATTGCTTTAATCTTTAAAATAATTGAGTCAATTATCCAAAGTCATCATTAAATTTGACAAATGATTCAATAACTTAATGACAGCAAGTCAGTTAACAATGCAACACTGACATTTAATTCTGCGGATCTCAAAACAGAAAACCCATCTTAGGTCAAACCATCGCTGAAACGGAGACGCCCTGCTGAAAATACATGTTCTCGATTATGATTAAACCAACACAGTTTGAATAGCAAGTCAAATCACCAGCCAGTTGTCTCAGGTCATCTAACCTGGGTACCATTTGGCCAAACAGCCTAGCGACTCTCGATTAGCACAATGTTTCGCTGCTTTATAACCTTCAGCTAGTGCTGAGACCGCTTCCATTGCATTCGCTCAAACCCAGGTCACCAAGCGAATAACACATTTAGTAAATGTAGCCTTAAGCATGTGACTCTGGCCCATTCCATCTGGTTCTGGGACAAATCAGAATAAAACAATGGACTCAAGAATAAACTGTATCTACCATCTATTGGTTACGGAGAAGGCACAGGAAGATCTGGGTCAGGTAGATGATGGACAGGCTCATGTGAAGGAATCTGGGTGGATCAGGAAGATACAGGGGGAAGGAATCTGAGTGGGACAGGAAGACACAGGTGGAAGGAATCTGAGTGGACCAGGAAGACACAGGTGGAAGGAATCTGAGTGGACCAGGAAGATACAGGGTGAAGGAATATGGGTGGACCAGGAAGACACAGGTGGAAGGAATCTGAGTGGACCAGGAAGACACAGGGGGAAGGAATCTGAGTGGACCAGGAAGATACAGGGGGAAGGAATCTGGGTGGACCAGGAAGACACAGGTGGAAGGAATCTGGGTGGACCAGGAAGACACAGGTGGAAGAATCTGGGTGGACCAGGAAGACACAGGGGGACGGAATCTGAGTGGACCAGGAAGACACAGGGGGAAGGAATCTGAGTGGACCAGGAAGACACAGGGGGAAGGAATCTGAGTGGACCAGGAAGATACAGGGGGAAGGAATCTGGGTGGACCAGGAAGACACAGGTGGAAGAATCTGGGTGGACCAGGAAGACACAGGGGGACGGAATCTGAGTGGACCAGTGGGTCATGGGTTTAATTATGTTTCTTCATATTTTGATCCTCTGCTTTTTCTGAAGTACTGAAGAAACAGACAAATGAAACAATGTCCCCATAAATCAGAAGTGTTGTCCCCGTAATATAATGTAAAAGTTCTAACACATAAACACACAGAAGACAAAAATAGCCTTAGGAGTGTACAGAAGATTAGATCAGTATATTCCTTGATTTAAAACACCTGAGAACACCTGTCTCACTACAAGAATCTACCCGTCACAATGTACTGATGTATTGCATCCTGATATCTCTGGGTCGACAAGCCAACCCTTTGGGTTCTGATCCAACACCCTGATAAAACACCCTGATCCTACACCCTGATCCTACACCCTGATAAAACACCCTGATCTTACACCCTGATCCTACACCCTGATCCTACACCCTGATCCAACACCCTGATCGTACACCCTGATCCAACACCCTGATCCAACACCCTGATCTTACACCCTGATCCAACACCCTGATCCAACACCCTGATCCAACACCCTGATCCTACACCCTGATCCAACACCCTGATCCAACACCCTGATCCAACACCCTGATCCAACACCCTGATCCAACACCCTGATCCAACACCCTGATCCCACACCCTGATCCAACACCCTGATCCAACACCCTGATCCAACACCCTGATCCAACACCCTGATCCAACACCCTGATCCAACACCCTGATCCAACACCCTGATCCTACACCCTGATCCAACACCCTGATCCAACACCCTGATCCAACACCCTGATCCAACACCCTGATCCAACACCCTGATCCAACACCCTGATCCAACACCCTGATCCTACACCCTGATCCAACACCCTGATCTTACACCCTGATCCAACACCCTGATCCAACACCCTGATCTTACACCCTGATAAAACACCCTGATCTTACACCCTGATCCAACACCCTGATCCAACACCCTGATAAAACACCCTGATCCAACACCCTGATAAAACCCTGATCCAACACCCTGATCCAACACCCTGATAAAACACCCTGATCCAACACCTGATCCACACCCTGATCCAACACCCTGATCTTACACCCTGATCCAACACCCTGATCCAACACCCTGATCCTACACCCTGATAAAACACCCTGATCTTACACCCTGATCCAACACCCTGATCCAACACCCTGATAAAACACCCTGATCCAACACCCTGATAAAACACCCTGATAAAACACCCTGATAAAACACCCTGATAAAACACCCTGATCCAACACCCTGATAAAACACCCTGATCCAACACCCTGATCCAACACCCTGATCCAACACCCTGATCTTACACCCTGATCTTACACCCTGATCCAACACCCTGATCTTACACCCTGATCCAACACCCTGATAAAACACCCTGATCCAACACCCTGAAGATCTGTTTCCTGTCTTCACACTGTCATGATGGTGTGTGAGAACAGAGTGACTGTGGCGGGTGGTGTTTGTGTGATTATATACTCTATACTGCATGCTATCTAGATGACCACCACCAGCTTAGTGAAGAGCTTAGAGATGGGTCTCTTTTCAAGAATAGGTTATCTGTGTGTGTGTGTGTGTGTCCCTTGGAGACAACACTAACCCTCCGTGAATGTGAAAGAGAGAGAAGCACTTATCCAGAATCAGCAAACTGTGCAGCGGTGTGATCAGCTTGGATTACGCTGTGACACGGAGACAGACTGACAGACTGGGTAGCCCTGTCAATATCCATCAATATTCCCCACCATGTCGCCATGACAAAGACACACATGCGATTGTTTAAGTGTCATCATTTTGATGGGGACTGTGTTTCCCTGTTTGATCGGAGTCAACCGGTTCCGTTCGGTTTTTCGACACGGGTAAATGTGTTTCCACTCTCTGAAGGGAGAACTGTTAAATGTCAGTCAAATGTCACATGTTTCCAGCTTGACCTTCAGAAAAGCGAGTACTAAGTGAACCATGCAGAGGGACCAGGGCCCGTATGTATAAAACTTCTAAGAAATGCTCTTAAGAATAGTCTTAAGCTTTGACTTAAGTGTCAGAAAATACTTAGTAAAGAGTAGGACTTTTCTTAGAGTAGGAGACTTTTATAAAGCAGCTAAAAGCAACTTTCAGTAAAGTATAAGACTGATTCTTAAGTGCTTTCTGAAGTGGGACTTAAGTGCTGTGAACGAAGGACTACAATGATGTGAACCCAAAATGTCCGCCCTGAACCTCTGAATCAGCCAATAGTGAGCCTGCAAGGGTGAGGTCACAGCAGCATGACACAATTAATTCATTATTTAATTAAGACATAACAATTATTTCAATATTTGAATTTATTTACAATAATTCATTCTGCTTTGTGCAAAAAAATTACAAATAAGTACATGCATTTATTTCACATAATTTCAATATAGTTTAAACACATTAATTAAATGGACAAATGTAATGCTATTTAAGTAATTAAGCTTATGAATCAGATAATTAAAAGTTGCACTCACAGGTCACAGCTGTATATAAAGGAAAGACAAAAGTTGCAAATTGTTAAAAATGGATGCAAAAAGAAAACCCTGACGATCAAGCCTGTATCGTTTGATCAAATTCCTGTCATCATATAATTCCAACTAGGGCTGTCACTTTTTATTCGATATTCGAATATGCATTCGAACATGACGTGAAATATCCGTATTCGAACTATAAATAAACGATCCGATTTTTAAAATGCCATGTGTAGCGCATTTTTTACAGTCTATGGTTAGACCGTTTGTTTTTTATTTTATTCTTTGCCATCTCATACAAACATAACGGCCAGCCAGAGCGGACAATTACAACCCCATCGCATCTTAAGAGTAGTGTCTGGAAACATTTTGGGTTCTTCACCGTAGACGGTAAATTAACCGTACATATAAAGTGATTTGCCGAATTTGCAAAAAACGGTTTACGTACTTCCACATCTAATCTTCGCGCTCACCTGTTGAGTAACCATCCAAATGAGGCAGCGGAGTCAGCTCCTAGTGTGAATGACACTAGTGATACCCAGGGCTTCATCATAACCCAATACAGTGGGAGTCCACACATCACAGTGTGAATGACACTAGTGATACCCAGTGCTCCATCATAACCCAATACAGTGGGAGTCCACACATCACAGTGTGAATGACACTAGTGATACCCAGTGCTCCATCATAACCCAATACAGTGGGAGTCCACACATCACAGTGTGAATGACACTAGTGATACCCAGTGCTTCATCATAACCCAATACAGTGGGAGTCCACACATCACAGTGTGAATGACACTAGTGATACCCAGTGCTCCATCATTACCCACACATCACAGTGTGAATGACACTAGTGATACCCAGGGCTCCATCATAACCCAATACAGTGGGAGTCCACACATCACAGTGTGAATGACACTAGTGATACCCAGTGCTCCATCATAACCCAATACAGTGGGAGTCCACACATCACAGTGTGAATGACACTAGTGATACCCAGTGCTCCATCATAACCCAATACAGTGGGAGTCCACACATCACAGTGTGAATGACACTAGTGATACCCAGGGCTCCATCATAACCCAATACAGTGGGAGTCCACACATCACAGTGTGAATGACACTAGTGATACCCAGTGCTTCATCATAACCCAATACAGTGGGAGTCCACACATCACAGTGTGAATGACACTAGTGATACCCAGTGCTCCATCATTACCCAATACAGTGGGAGTCCACACATCACAGTGTGAATGACACTAGTGATACCCAGTGCTCCATCATAACCCAATACAGTGGGAGTCCACACATCACAGTGTGAATGACACTAGTGATACCCAGTGCTCCATCATAACCCAATACAGTGGGAGTCCACACA
>CM055745.1:1344741-1364741 GCA_029465975.1 Dallia pectoralis
AGCGCCCGGTATTGAGCTGAACAAGAGTCTGCTTTCAAGTAGAGGTGGCGATAATTCAAAGGACTGGGTGTCAGAAATCCACAGATTTTCATACAGGAGTATCAAGCTCACTCTCTGGTTTCTTACCCACTGTTTGTGACTCATGCTTTCATATTGGGTTTGGCAAGCGAGCACCAGTTCTGGCTAGCAGCACTTCATCTCCACTTCAAATGCTCCATCAGTGATCCAGGTAGCGGCATTGTCACCTTATTATGTTAAAGAGCTGCAGCGGAATGGAGCAATTTTTTCAGGAGATTGAAACATGGCCCAGAAGGGTTTACCTGAGATCCTGTCACATTGATGAACGATGTTTGCGTGACTTTTCCTGAGATCGGCTGTATCATCCGTTAAGACCTTTTAGAGAGAAGCGACTGCAATAATAATACCTCTATTGTGTTTTTACTATCTGAGTGATATCTCCGTAGGTGAGGATTTATTATAACTAAATTACTAAAAATACAGACGGTATTCAGAGCAATGTGTTAGGAGAGAGAGGGTGAGAGACAGAGGGGGAGAGAGGGGGAGAGAGAGAGGGGGAGAGAGGGAGAGAGAGAGGGGAGAGAGAGAGTGAGGGAGAGAGAGGGAGAGAGAGAGAGGGGGAGAGAGAGGGAGAGAGTGAGGGAGAGGGGGAGAGAGAGGGAGGGAGAGAGAGAGGGAGAGAGGAGAGAGGGAGAGAGAGACAGAGGGGGAGAGAGAGAGAGAGAGAGGGACAGGGTGAGAGAGAGAGTGAGGAAGAGAGTGAGGGAGAGGGGGAGAGAGAGAGAGACAGAGGGTGAGAGAGAGGGAGGGAGGGGGAGAGAGAGAGAGAGGGAGGGGGAGAGAGACCACACATGTGTTTGCCAGGAAATTACATGAAGGTAATATTCCTTAAAGAAGCTTATGACAGCTGGCAGAGACGATGCAGATGTGAGAACATGATTAATTTGCTCTTTCTGAAGATTCCTTTTTTAAATAATAAAGGAAAGGCAGTGTTTCTTAATGACAGTCACACATTTTGGGGATATTTAACATCTGTTACCTGCTTACAGTTGTGAAATATGAATGACCAAATAAGGTTTCTCTCAATAAGAGTGTCTTATAAATTTCTCAAATGCACTCATCTAGAATAGATTGTTATAAGAAGAAACAGTTGCTTCGTTTTTAGAACTATTCACTTTTTATCCAGATGTTATTATGTTGTAGACAGTTTTTACTCTTTGCCATCAATGTAATACCTCATAATTACACAGCAGAACATTTGTTTTTCCAACGTAACACACCTCGGGACATTTCCTTGTTCCGTAGTCACTCACACACCAGTCTTCACTGTGTGCGTCTGTTCATTATTGTGCCAAAAGATGCCATCTCTAACACAACACCTTTGGAGAAAGTAAAGCGTCTAAATACTTTATGGGACCACCGTATCCAATTGATATTCTAGTAATAGTTAAACCAGATCGCTAACACCTCCTCCCTGGTTGTGTTTTGGTACCACATGGATTTACCACATCAAGGACCCGGAGGAGCTGAAGGTTCCTTGCGTTTGTGCCTTGATCTCTGGAAACCGCACGTTTGTCTCAATCCATGGGTTAAGTAACGTTTGACAAGTGCAGCTTAGCAAATGCTTTTCCCAGTGCTCCCACAGGCTGACTTATGCTAATTATGTCTCAGAGTCGCCAACCCTGCTTTCACTAGAATAGATCCTGTTTGCATCTTCATGCTGACTGGTTTTCACTGTGAGTCGCGAGTCTTCAGGCTGTCCGCGGATTTCCCACGTTTCTCTCATTTCTGTTCTCACATCAGCTCTAATTAATACATACGATCAGATATAAACCATCCGAGCAGAGATTCACACTGAATGTGTTCTTGATCATGGAGATGTTTTTTTAAAATAGGATTATTAGGACATAATAATTCCAGTACACTATGAGGTTAGGACAGTGTTGTCTTGGGTACAATAGCCGGTGAACAGAACAGCCAGCGGTGTGCTCGTGTCATGGCCAATCATATATATTCAGGGACAGAATATTCTGTAGCATTGTAGCTTGCCCTAATTACTTCACTGATGTTTGCATTTCACCAGCACCTTTGTTTCCTCTGTCAGAGTGTGAGACATGATGACAGCACAGCAGCTGGGTTGCTGTAGCTGTGTGGAGCTGCGCATCACCTGAGAGCTAAAAATATGAAGCGAAACACACTTAGCTCATCAGCGGACAGCGATGGCATTCTATTTGGCGTCAGCACCCCGCACCACTCCTGGCGAATGTTGACTCTGTGTTTTACAAACAAGGTGTGCTCTGTTGGTTTAGGATAATCTCCCCCACAGTGACATTGATCATTTTGACTGCCGGTAATTTATTTGTCCAGGCAGGGCTGGTTCTAGACATAAGCAACATGGGCGGTCTCCTAGGGCCTCCAACCGTTAGGGGGCCCCTGAACAATACGGGGGAGGGGGCCCCGGATCAAGCTAGAGCCGCCACTGTGTCAAAGTACCATAAAGATAACTTCTAAAGGTGCAGCCGTGGTTAAATTAGCAGAAGCTCTGTCTTTTAATAGGTCATCTGTTTAAGGGGTTTGCCTGAAGGCCTTGCAGTGGGTGAAGGTCTGGTGAAGATCTGGTGAAGGTCTGGTGATGGCATTCACATAATACCAATCTGCAGTGTTGTACCAGACACAATGTGTTCACATAATACCAATCTGCAGTGTTGTACCAGACACAATGTGTTCACATAATACCAATCTGCAGTGTTGTACCAGACACAATGTGTTCACATAATACCAATCTGCAGTGTTGTACCAGACACAATGTGTTCACATAATACCAATCTGCAGTGTTGTACCAGACACAATGTGTTCACATAATACCAATCTGCAGTGTTGTACCAGACACAATGTGTTCACATAATACCAATCTGCAGTGTTGTACCAGACACAATGTGTTCACATAATACCAATCTGCAGTGTTGTACCAGACACAATGTGTTCACATAATACCAATCTGCAGTGTTGTACCAGACACAATGTGTTCACATAATACCAATATGCAGTGTTGTACCAGACACAATGTGTTCACATAATACCAATCTGCAGTGTTGTACCAGACACAATGTGTTCACATAATACCAATCTGCAGTGTTGTACCAGACACAATGTGTTCACATAATACCAATCTACAGTGTTGTACCAGACACAATGTGTTCACATAATACCAATCTGCAGTGTTGTACCAGACACAATGTGTTCACATAATACCAATCTGCAGTGTTGTACCAGACACAATGTGTTCACATAATACCAATCTGCAGTGTTGTACCAGACACAATGTGTTCACATAATACCAATCTGCAGTGTTGTACCAGACACAATGTGTTCACATAATACCAATCTGCAGTGTTGTTCCAGACACAATGTGTTCACATAATACCAATCTGCAGTGTTGTACCAGACACAATGTGTTCACATAATACCAATATGCAGTGTTGTACCAGACACAATGTGTTCACATAATACCAATCTGCAGTGTTGTACCAGACACAATGTGTTCACATAATACCAATCTGCAGTGTTGTACCAGACACAATGTGTTCACATAATACCAATCTGCAGTGTTGTTCCAGACACAATGTGTTCACATAATACCAATCTGCAGTGTTGTACCAGACACAATGTGTTCACATAATACCAATCTGCAGTGTTGTACCAGACACAATGTGTTCACATAATACCAAACTGCAGTGTTGTTCCAGACACAATGTGTTCACATAATACCAATCTGCAGTGTTGTTCCAGACACAATGTGTTCACATAATACCAATCTACAGTGTTGTACCAGACACAATGTGTTCACATAATACCAAACTGCAGTGTTGTACCAGACACAATGTGTTCACATAATACCAATCTGCAGTGTTGTACCAGACACAATGTGTTCACATAATACCAATCTGCAGTGTTGTTCCAGACACAATGTGTTCACATAATACCAATCTGCAGTGTTGTACCAGACACAATGTGTTCACATAATACCAATCTGCAGTGTTGTACCAGACACAATGTGTTCACATAATACCAATCTGCAGTGTTGTACCAGACACAATGTGTTCACATAATACCAATCTGCAGTGTTGTACCAGACACAATGTGTTCACATAATACCAATCTGCAGTGTTGTACCAGACACAATGTGTTCACATAATACCAAACTGCAGTGTTGTACCAGACACAATGTGTTCACATAATACCAATCTGCAGTGTTGTACCAGACACAATGTGTTCACATAATACCAATCTGCAGTGTTGTACCAGAAACGATGTGTTCACATAATACCAAACTGCAGTGTTGTTCCAGACACAATGTGTTCACATAATACCAATCTGCAGTGTTGTTCCAGACACAATGTGTTCACATAATACCAATCTACAGTGTTGTACCAGACACAATGTGTTCACATAATACCAATATGCAGTGTTGTTCCAGACACAATGTGTTCACATAATACCAATCTACAGTGTTGTACCAGACACAATGTGTTCACATAATACCAATCTGCAGTGTTGTACCAGACACAATGTGTTCACATAATACCAATATGCAGTGTTGTTCCAGACACAATGTGTTCACATAATACCAATCTGCAGTGTTGTACCAGACACAATGTGTTCACATAATACCAATCTGCAGTGTTGTTCAGACACAAAAGTATCCAGCGATCCACTTTCACAATCCCACATTTCTGAGAGCTCTCTAATTCTCCGTCTAACACTTCAGCATTGAATCCTGCCATGTCGGAGTCCTTGAGGGAGTACAGAATAAAACACAAGTGTGAACCTGCAAGCCATAGCTCAGGCATGAGGTGTTGATGTGTGCAACCGAGATAACACTTTGGCGCAGCTTCTGAAACGTAAGATACTCTTTCCTGAGTGCTGTGCAAAATGTAAATTCAGAGAAACAATTTGACATCTCGTACTTGACTTAAAATGTGTAGATATGCACTCATGTAAAAACCTGGTTGCCCTGACAAATAATGACCCCACATTAGTTGCAGTTTGTGTATTTTCCTGCACCTAGCAGCGTCTCAGCAGGCGTGTTTATTATGCAGAACGTATCAGAGGATGCACACTTGTGACTGGGATGTAGCAAAATGAACGAATACAGTGAACAGTAAACAGCGGAACGCAGGAAATGAAAAGCAAGGCAATCTATGAGGGATTACGCGTAAAGTCGTTCCCCCGGAGCAGCGACGGAGCTCATATCAGGACTTGGCGCGTGACGCTCCTGTGTTTGTTTACCGGGCATTCGGTCTGGCCGGCGTGCCGCGCAGACCTCGTTTATTTGTGCCGGTGACACCGATTCCGCTGCCCGGCCGAGAGATTGGAATCGCCTGTCGTGAATGAAAAGACCAGACGCGCGCATTACGCCTAATTGCCTGTGGTTTTTGAAGCCAATTGGATGATAACAGCACACTGCCTCTGCCTTGGAGTTGGCCCGGGTTTCATTAGTGTCTGGCAGGTGAAACAGAAACAGAGCAATGACAACGAGTTATGGTTTGGGATTCACTTAAACACCGGGGCCACGTTTTTTTCGTACACAGAACAGGCGAATAATGAACGTTGGATGATTGGGCCGAGCTCAGGCTAGAGAGGAACTCTGCTAAATATGGATAAGGCTTACGTTCTGCCCATGTTTAATCGCATTATTCTCAGCTGTAGGATAAAGAAAGCTACTTGAAACGGCCGTGACTCAGCCGGGTAAAGACGTCCTGTCCCTGGATCCAGTCGTCCCAAACGACATTCTGTAATTCTCTTATTTCTCTGAGGCATTCGAAAGCTAGTTGAAAGACATCGTCTGAGAAGGACATTTGATATTGATGCCAATGTGCTGTAAAAAGCGGATGATTCTGACTGAAATATGGATGACATTCAAATGTTGTAAACAGAACAAAGTCTGGCATGAAACACGTTTAGGGTTTCTTGATAATACAAATTAGACCGATGTCACGGTGAACTTCGCGGCAGCCGTCCATTCGATGCTGTGAAGTTATTTTTCATTGTCAGATTTTTTTAAATGCTCTGATCTCACCCACTGCATAACATGCTTTTGTTTAAATGCCATCATCATTGGAATAAAAAGCATGTTTAAATGTGTATCTTCTCACGGGGATGGTGCTGGTTTTTGATTCAACCATGGTGCGTCTTCCATCTTCTGAACTTCACAGAGAGAAGCTACTGAGCGTTTACATCTAACGGGAACAGCAAAGGGTAGAGCTAGGTCACACTGGGAAAAGGTTGCTTTGATAATACAACAGTCAACACAATGCAAAAACAGTGTGTGAACATATTTTAATACAATGCATTGGCCAATATTGAGTTTGCCTTTGAATATTCAATGTGTTTCCTTAACGGAGAGATGCTTTTTTTTCAAAAACATGATAATACTTTTAGCTTTGCTCTTGCAATATGTGTGCATAAGCACACAGAACGTATTGGTACATAACAAACGAGTACCTTATATACACGCATGAGCACACAGAACGTATTGGTACATAACAAACGAGTACCTTATATACACGCATAAGCACACAGAACGTATTGGTACATAACAAACGACTACCTTATATACACGCATAAGCACACAGAACGTATTGGTACATAACAAAGGAGTACCTTATATACACGCATAAGCACACAGAACGTATTGGTACATAACAAACGAGTACCTTATATACACGCATAAGCACACAGAACGTATTGGTACATAACAAACGAGTACCTTATATACACGCATAAGCACACAGAATGTATTGGTACATAACAAACGAGTACCTTAAATACACGCATAAGCACACAGAACGTATTGGTACATAACAAACGAGTACCTTAAATACACGCATAAGCACACAGAACGTATTGGTACATAACAAACGAGTACCTTATATACACGCATAAGCACACAGAACGTATTGGTAAATAACAAACGAGTACCTTAAATACACGCATAAGCACACAGAACGTATTGGTACATAACAAACGAGTACCTTATATACACGCATGAGCACACAGAACGTATTGGTACATAACAAACGAGTACCTTATATAAAGGCATAAGCACACAGAACGTATTGGTACATAACAAACGAGTACCTTATATACACGCATAAGCACACAGAACGTATTGGTACATAACAAACGAGTACCTTAAATACACGCATAAGCACACAGAACGTATTGGTACATAACAAACGAGTACCTTAAATACACGCAGAAGCACACAGAACATATTGGTACATAACAAACGAGTACCTTATATACACGCATAAGCACACAGAACGTATTGGTACATAACAAACGAGTACCTTAAATACACGCATAAGCACACAGAACGTATTGGTACATAACAAACGAGTACCTTAAATACACGCATAAGCACACAGAACGTATTGGTACATAACAAACGAGTACCTTAAATACACGCATAAGCACACAGAACGTATTGGTACATAACAAACGAGTACCTTAAATACACGCATAAGCACACAGAACGTATTGGTACATAACAAACGAGTACCTTATATACACGCATAAGCACACAGAACGTATTGGTACATAACAAACGAGTACCTTAAATACACGCATAAGCACACAGAACGTATTGGTACATAACAAACGAGTACCTTAAATACACGCATAAGCACACAGAACGTATTGGTACATAACAAACGAGTACCTTATATACACGCATAAGCACACAGAACGTATTGGTACATAACAAACGAGTACCTTAAATACACGCATAAGCACACAGAACGTATTGGTACCTAACAAACGAGTACCTTATTTACACGCATGAGCACACAGAACGTATTGGTACATAGCAAACGAGTACCTTATATACAGGCATAAGCACACAGAACGTATTGGTACATAACAAACGAGTACCTTATATGGTACATAACAAACCTTATATAAGCACACATACATAACAAACGAGTACCTTGTATACACGCATAAGCACACAGAACGTATTGGTACATAACAAACGAGTACCTTATATACACGCATAAGCACACAGAACGTATTGGTACATAACAAACGAGTACCTTATATACACGCATAAGCACACAGAACGTATTGGTACATAACAAACGAGTACCTTAAATACACGCATAAGCACACAGAACGTATTGGTACATAACAAACGAGTACCTTATATACACGCATAAGCACACAGAACGTATTGGTACATAACAAACGAGTACCTTAAATACACGCATAAGCACACAGAACGTATTGGTACATAACAAACAGAGTACCTTATATACACGCATAAGCACACAGAACGTATTGGTACATAACAAACGAGTACCTTAAATACCTGCATAAGCACACAGAACGTATTGGTACATAACAAACGAGTACCTTAAATACACGCATAAGCACACAGAACGTATTGGTACATAACAAACGAGTACCTTATATACACGCATAAGCACACAGAACGTATTGGTACATAACAAACGAGTACCTTATATACACGCATAAGCACACAGAACGTATTGGTACATAACAAACGAGTACCTTAAATACACGCATAAGCACACAGAACGTATTGGTACATAACAAACGAGTACCTTAAATACACGCATAAGCACACAGAACGTATTGGTACATAACAAACGAGTACCTTAAATACACGCATAAGCACACAGAACGTATTGGTACATAACAAACGAGTACCTTAAATACACGCATAAGCACACAGAACGTATTGGTACATAACAAACGAGTACCTTAAATACACGCATAAGCACACAGAACGTATTGGTACATAACAAACGAGTACCTTATATACACGCATAAGCACACAGAACGTATTGGTACATAACAAACGAGTACCTTAAATACACGCATAAGCACACAGAATGTATTGGTACATAACAAACGAGTACCTTATATACACGCATAAGCACACAGAATGTATTGGTACATAACAAACGAGTACCTTAAATACACGCATAAGCACACAGAACGTATTGGTACATAACAAACGAGTACCTTATATACACGAATAATCAGTGTGCATGGAAACGCATTAAAACCATGACAACAAGGACGGTGACCTCACAGTGCGGTCAAGCTGTCACAACATGACGGCAGATTGGTCCCATGATGCACCTGTCAACTACTGCAGGGAGAACAGACATGATGAAGTCACTTCAGCTCTCGTCACTTTTGAATGTTCCTGTGGCCAGCATCTGGTCGGGAAGAGAGCTGGTCCGGAAGCCTCCCAGATCCTATGGACTACCAAGACATTGGACGAGAAGAGAAACATGAGGACGCAAGAATGAGGAGAGACGAAAGAGGGGCGATGAAGGAGAGTAGAAAGGAGTGGGAAGGAGGCGAGTGAAACGAGGCGTGAAGAATGGGAGGAGTTGCTTTGGGAGCTCCGGTCAAACACTGACAAACCTGTCTGTCATGTTCAATGGTGCTTCTCTCTGTCAATCTTCACCCAGTCAATTATCAGCATTACTCAGAAACACCGGGGCTTTTATTAATGTAAAAACCGATGTTGTGGATGGTCTGGGGTTTGTGTGTGTGTGCGTGTGTGTGTTTTATAAGACTCTCTGCATTTAAAAAAACGCCTTTATAATTATTTAAAGTAATGGTGTGTACTTTAGTCAGCTCACTGAGCAGTATCGTTTGAAGTGTTGAAGTAATCTCTAGTCGTAGTAATATCACGTACCTGTCCTGACGCGTGTCACCATATTTTGTCTTTACCTTCGTTTTCGTGTGGATCCTTGTGTTCGATTGGTGTTGCTTCTCCGGTCATTAGATAAGCCCGCCTCCAGCGTGTCCTGTAGTAGTTTCGCAGTCTTTAGATCTTAGATCATTTCCTTGGTGCTTTTAGAGTCTTTCATTCAGCGTGATGATTGATTGAGTGCTTCGCTGTCCTTCTGGCGGGGTTCCCCATGTCTACAGAAACACTGAACCTCTGTCAGATTGGTGTTTGGGTTCTTGTTCACTTCCCTGGACACACGTCTTCTCCTCTGGTTGTTTAGTACAGACCTAAGACCAGCTCGTGAAAGCCTGTTGGTGGGTCCAGACGCCTTTTATTTTACAATCATGTAGTTTACTCTCCGGGGAACTGGAAATGTTTTAGGGTTTTATTTCAAGATTTCTGCCTCAACACAGTTCCATCTGGGAGGTCTAACAGAGAATTCCTTGGACTGCTCGGCTTGGTTCATTTGTAATAAACTGGTTAAAAAAGTGTTTTCCCTTTGTCATTATTGGATAATGTGTGTGACTTGATCGCAACATAAACACGTGTAGTTAGTTATATTGTCAGCGACGCCACAAAATGTGTAGAACGTGCTGGGATATGAGTGCTTTCCAAAAGCTGAGTCTAAAGATGAACTCACAAGTTGTCGTTTCCGTCGTCAGCCTTGTCACACGCCGGCACCTCTCATGGATCTGATCGGATCTGTCAGAACACAGCTGTAACGATCAGCAATAATCTGCGTTGTGTGACTGGGGCAGTCTCTCTCAGCGTGCGTTTGCATTGTGGAACTAGGCACCTGAAAAAATTCAGTAATTTCAACGTGGATTTAGTCTTTCCAATATTTAGAACTTGTGGGGGGGTGGGTTGGTATAACTAGAAGTTAATAAAAGACAGGTAGCTAGTTGAAAATGCGCAGATGTGCTAGTTTACGCTTCTGTGTCTTCCCCGGTAGCAATCAGTGATATTGTGTTCTCTGTTCTGGCACCTGTTCATTAGCCTTGTGAAGCCTGGATGACAAAAGATAATCTGGGGCTATAGATCTGACATAACACATGGTACATCAGTGTGTGATTACGCTAATATAGTCTGATAACTGGGTTCAGTTAATATATTATAATATATATAATATATGTCTGTATTGTCATAGTGGTCCAATCAGAGCAGCGTGGAAATATGTGATGTAAGCATGAAATATAGGAGGATATGTGAAACATCTGGGTTTGGACAGGAATATATACGTGAAACATCTGGGTTTGGACAGGAATCGATATATGAAACAACTGTGTTTGGACAGGAATATATATGTGAAACATCTGGGTTTGGACTGGAATATATATGTGAAACATCTGGGTTTGGAATGGAATATATATGTGAAACATCTGGGTTTGGACTGGAATATATATGTGAAACATCTGGGTTTGTACTGGAATATATATGTGAAACATCTGGGTTTGGACTGGAATATATATGTGAAACATCTGGGTTTGGACAGGAATATATATATGAAACATCTGGGTTTGGACTGGAATATATATGTGAAACATCTGGGTTTGGAATGGAATATATACGTGAAACATCTGGGTTTGGACTGGAATATATATGTGAAACATCTGGGTTTGGACTGGAATATATATGTGAAACATCTGGGTTTGGACTGGAAAATATATGTGAAACATCTGGGTTTGGACTGGAATATATATGTGAAACATCTGGGTTTGGAATGGAATATATATGTGAAACATCTGGGTTTGGACAGGAATCGATATATGAAACAACTGTGTTTTGACTGGAATATATATGTGAAACATCTGGGTTTGGACAGGAATATATACGTGAAACATCTGGGTTTGGACAGGAATATATATATGAAACATCTGGGTTTGGACAGGAATATATATATATGAAACAACTGTGTTTGGACTGGAATATATATGTGAAACATCTGGGTTTGGACTGAAATATATATGTGAAACATCTGGGTTTGTACTGGAATATATATGTGAAACATCTGGGTTTGGACTGGAATATATATGTGAAACATCTGGGTTTGGAATGGAATATATATGTGAAACATCTGGGTTTGGACTGGAATATATATGTGAAACATCTGGGTTTGGACTGGAATATATATGTGAAACATCTGGGTTTGGACTGGAATATATATGTGAAACATCTGGGTTTGGACTGGAAAATATATGTGAAACTTCTGGGTTTGGACTGGAATATATATGTGAAACATCTGGGTTTGGAATGGAATATATATGTGAAACATCTGGGTTTGGACAGGAATCGATATATGAAACAACTGTGTTTTGACTGGAATATATATGTGAAACATCTGGGTTTGGACAGGAATATATACGTGAAACATCTGGGTTTGGACAGGAATATATATATGAAACATCTGGGTTTGGACAAGAATATATATATATGAAACAACTGTGTTTGGACTGGAATATATATGTGAAACATCTGGGTTTGGACTGAAATATATATGTGAAACATCTGGGTTTGTACTGGAATATATATGTGAAACATCTGGGTTTGGACTGGAATATATATGTGAAACATCTGGGTTTGGAATGGAATATATATGTGAAACATCTGGGTTTGGACTGGAATATATATGTGAAACATCTGGGTTTGGACTGGAATATATATGTGAAACATCTGGGTTTGGACTGGAATATATATGTGAAACATCTGGGTTTGGACTGGAATATATATGTGAAATATCTGGGTTTGGAATGGAATATATATGTGAAACATCTGGGTTTGGACTGGAATATATATGTGAAACATCTGGGTTTGGACTGGAATATATGTGAAAAATATTTTTCAGTTTTTTTATATAGTATATTGTTTAAACATAAAAAAAATTATGCAGTTTTTGTGTGTAAAATATGTGTACGTTATATAACTAATATGTTGTTGGTCAATATGTAGAATTATCCTTTACACCTTCAACAATAAACAAAAACATATTTCAATGTAAGCTTAATGAATTATTATTCCACGTAACATGTGATATGGCCACACAGGGCGCCAGAGAGAACCCAGGTGCTTTTAGTAAACACAATTATTCAAATTGTCCTAACAGTTCGTGATCAACATGGTGTTGTGTGTGTGCGACTGAATATAAACACGCTGTTTCAGTTAGCCGTGAGGGATTGTCCTAGTTTTGGGAATAAACGGTGTGCTACAGACGTGCATTATGGGAGAAATAGCTGGTGCTGGTGTCTCTCTAAATACTTAATGAGTCTCTCCACTTTCTGTAGGCTACAGTATGTGAGCGCACACCTGGATAGTCCTCACATTTCTAAACATTTCCTCCTCTTTTCTCCGGGCAGTTTGCTTTTAATCGCTCTCTCTTTCATTCTCTCCATTCTTACATACTTGGTTTGAAACAGACTTCCTGTCTCTTATAATCTAGATCATAATTTCCCCACTCTCCTCTTCACCTCCTCCCTCTCTCTTTACATCTCCCCTCTTCACCTCCTCCCTCTCTCTTTATACTTCTCTTCACCTCCTCCCTCTCTCTTTATACATCTCTTCACCTCCTCCCTCTCTCTTTATACATCTCTTCACCTCCTCCCTCTCTCTTTATACATCTCTTCACCTCCTCCCTCTCTCTTTATACATCTCTTCACCTCCTCCCTCTCTCTTTATACATCTCTTCACCTCCTCCCTCTCTCTTTATACATCTCTTCACCTCCTCCCTCTCTCTTTATACATCTCTTCACCTCCTCCCTCTCTCTTTATACATCTCTTCACCTCCTCCCTCTCTCTTTATACATCTCTTCACCTCCTCCCTCTCTTTATACATCTCTTCACCTCCTCCCTCTCTCTTTATACATCTCCTCTTCACCTCCTCCCTCTCTTTATACATCTCTTCACCTCCTCCCTCTCTCTTTACATCCCCTCTTCACCTCCTCCCTCTCTTTATACATCTCTTCACCTCCTCCCTCTCTCTTTATACATCTCTTCACCTCCTCTCTCTCTTTATACATCTCTTCACCTCCTCCCTCTCTTTATACATCTCTTCACCTCCTCCCTCTCTCTTTACATCCCCTCTTCACCTCCTCCCTCTCTCTTTATACATCTCCTCTTCACCTCCTCTCTCTCTTAATACATCTCTTCACCTCCTCCCTCTCTTTATACATCTCTTCACCTCCTCCCTCTCTCTTTACATCTCCCTTTCACCTCCTCCCTCTCTCAGTGGAGGTACGTGGAGGTCTGCATCTACAGCAGGGGTGTCCAAAGTCCGGCCCGCGGTCCAGTTTTTATTGGCCCGCAGCAAATTCTGAAAATATAATTGAATATGGCCGGCACAAGGAGATTTGAGCTCAACTCTGTTGCACTTCTCAGTTTCAACACTAGTTGGAGCCAGCCATGGAAACGGTGCTTCTCCACTAAACAAAATTAAGCAAACAAAAACTTTTACTGCGAGTCACCAGAAATTGCAGCACCAAAGAAACGCAAAATAGCAAGTGAGTGTAGAAGATTTCAAACACAGTGGGAAAATGAATATTTCTTCAAAGAAATCAACGTAAAGAGTATCTGTTTGATTTGCAATGAAGATGTTGCTGTGATGAAAGAGTATAATGTCCGTCAGCATATGAGACCAAACATCAGAGCTACACATCAGTACACCAGTGCCGAACGAACGCAGAAAGTCAAGCAAATGGCAGCTAGCCTGCAAGCTCAACAACAGGTGTTTTTCGTGCTAACAAAATAAAGGAAAACGCCACAACAGCAAGCTATAAGGTCGCTAAACGTATGGCCCAGCACGGCAAACCGTTCTCAGACGGTGATTTCATAAAGCAGTGCCTCAAAGTCACAGCAATAATGTGCCCGGAAAAAGTTCCGGATTTCAACAACGTGAGCTTATCCAGAAATACAGTGGTGCGGAGAATCGAGGACTTGTTGTCAGCTAACTGGAAACTTCAGCTGAGAGACAAAGCTAGTGCTTTTGATTTGTACTCGATAGCATGCGATTGGTTATGGATAGGGTTAGCGATAAGAGCACAGATGCCACAGACACCGCGCAGCTGTTAATGTTTTGCGGGGAGTAGATGGTCATTTTTGCTGTACGGAGGAGCTGCATGATATGAGGAGCCTAAAAGGCACAACGACGGGCAGAGATATTTTTGAAGCTGTGTCGGAGGCAGTTGGAAAGATGGGGCTTAAATGGGACAAACTCTGTGGAGAAACAACGGATGGAGCTCCGGCCATGACGGGCGTAAAACCTGTCAACATAATTCGAGCTAGAGGACAGCACAGTTCTTCACATTATAGGTGAGTTAGAAATACACACAGTATTCATGTGTTAATATGTCACCTCTAGTGTGCGGCCCGGCCCTTTGTTTATTTTTCTGTATTTGGCCCTCACTAAAAAAACTTTGGACACCCCTGATCTACAGGATCAGTGTGTTTCATCTCTGGTGCAGTTAGCAGCTCTGTAAAGGCTGGACCACAACCTGGTTTCTAGACTTTTCCATCCAAAAGGGGTCTGTTAGAACAACGCACATAACCTGGCCTTTATTAGAAATTCCTGACGCAATAATCATTGGCTCGATGGGTTGGTCAACCAACCAATCATCTCCTTCCATACATTGGCTCTGTGGGTTGGTCAAGCAACCAATCATCTCCTTCCATACATTGGCTCTGTGGGTTGGTCAACCAACCAATCATCTCCTTCCATACATTGGCTCTGTGGGTTGGTCAACCAACCAATCATCTCCTTCCATACATTGGCTCTGTGGGTTGGTCAACCAACCAATCATCTCCTTCCATACATTGGCTCTGTGGGTTGGTCAACCAACCAATCATCTCCTTCCATATATTGGCTCTGTGGGTTGGTCAACCAACCAATCATCTCCTTCCATACTTTGGCTCTGTGGGTTGGTCAACCAACCAATCATCTCCTTCCATACATTGGCTCTGTGGGTTGGTCAACCAACCAATCATCTCCTTCCATACATTGACACCCCTGGTGTTGTGATGACTAGTGGAACAAGTCATCCACTTTTCGTTATTTTTGTGTTGTGCTCACCTTTTCCTTTAGGTTAGTTTAGGTAATTATGCGCCCCTGGGCTGAGCATTGTTTCTAAGTTACGCTGATCTTTAGGTGAGTGGTAGTTATCGGTTTGGCTGCACTATTTAGAGTTTTTCATGGTAAGACGCTTGATAGCGCACTTTTATTTATTCAGTGTATGTTTTCCGTTCGGTGTTTTTGTATTTTGTTTTCCTGGTTGTTGTATGGGAATAAAATACCAGGAACGTGTTTACGCCTCCGGGTTTGGCTTTTCCACTCGTGACAGGTGTCCATATAGATCTACAGGACAACAAGGCAATTACTGTGACATCAAAAGCTGTTCTTCGTAATAAAATCCTGTTACTTCAGTTTAGTGACATTTTGTTAAATAAAGTGTGCCGACTGGCTGTAATGGAAAAAGCGACAGCTACAATCATTTGATTGACAAAAACAAACTGATGAAAACTTTATTTTAGTATTGTCACTCCCATAGTCTGACCCAGTCTCTCCAACTTCAAATGGTTGCGTTTAATCCAGAAAGTGTTTTTTTAGTTGTGCATCACACACATGGTAGATTACACATAAGACTGTACACAGCTGATCTGGAATCAGTGATCATACAATGCATTGGTACTGTATAGGCAATGAATAACTGATAATAAAGGTTGTAATATGGATTAATTTATGTTTGATTTCCCCAGTAATTTTATCTCAAAACCAATGGTTCTCACATTCTACGATCCAGAAAATTAAAAATACATTCCATGCAAACTCAAAACAGTGTACCAATGCCAGCCGAACTGGGAAACAAATTACTAACCGCACTCTCAAACCATGTTTTTGATAAGGTTTTTTCCCAACCCTTAAAATGATTATCTTATGCTGTGTTAGCATTGATATACACTTAAAACATCCAGACAACAGTCTGATCTCAGACCTTCTCAGCCAAGACAATAATGACTAGAGTACTTCTACACGGAGTGTGGTGAGACTGACCCTGGGTCAGTGTGTGAGATGTGTTTAATATGTCTGTGACTACAGGAGACAGCTGAAACGCTTCAGTTATCTCATCCCCAGGGTCTAGCCCACAACTTCTGGTGAAAGGCCATTTCTTCTCTTTTCTTTGCTACTTGCTACTTGAGCCTGATCTCATACAGCAGAATGTGCGACTATTATTTGTTGTTGTCATAGCTACTAATGTTGCATTTCTTGCCCAATAAGGAGCCAGCTCATTAACATTTAACAGATTTTCGATCTTTACTCTCACCCTCACAGACCGGGCTCAATAGGGTACAATAAGTCAGGTGGCTGATCGTATATGAGGCTTAATGTGGTCTATGTTGAATTAGCTTCTGTTGTGACCAGGGTTTGCCCCTTTCTGTCATACAACCTTCCTGGTTATGACAGTCTGTCTTGTTGTTGTACTGTGTCTCTAAAACAATCGCAAGAGGGCTTTTTACTGGAAAATGAATTTACTTAAAAGACTTAAAAAACTTAAAAAGGATTTTCTTCAGGTTTAGATACATGCAGTATATTTGAATAAAAAACCCGGACTAACGATCATGTATCGTAAATCGTATCGGCTGATCTAAGGCCGCATGTTTTGGACACTCGGGTGAAGAGAGGGGCAGAGCTGTCAACTGATCACCATCTGGTAGTGAGTTGGATCAGAGGGTGGGGAAAGACTTTGGACAGACCAGGTAAGCCCAAACGGGTGGTGCGGGTGAACTGGGAACGTCTGGAGGAGGCCCCTGTCCGAAAGATCTTCAACTCACACCTCCGGCGGAGCTTTTCAGGCATCCCTGTGGAGGTTGGGGGCATTGAACCTGAGTGGGCAATGTTCAAAGCTTCTATTGCTGAAGCTGCGGCGGTGAGCTGTGGTCTCAAGGTCCTAGGTGCCTCAAGGGGTGGTAACCCTAGAACACCGTGGTGGACCACGGTGGTCAGGGAAGCTGTCCGACTGAAGAAGGAGGCCTTCAGGGATATGCTAGCCCTGGGGACTCCGGAGGCAGTTGCAGGGTACCGACAGGCCCGAAGGGCTGCAGCCGCTGCCGTGTCAGAGGCAAAGCAGCGGGTGTGGGAGAAGTTTGGAGAAGCTATGGAGAAGGACTTTCGGTCGGCACCAAAATGCTTCTGGAAAACCGTTCGGCACCTCAGAAGGGGAAAACGGGAACCATCCAAGCTGTGTACAGTAAGGATGGGACACTGTTGACCTCAACTGATGATGTGATCGGGCGCTGGAAAGAGCATTTTGAGGAGCTCCTGAATCCGACCTACACGCCCTCTAGTACAGAGGCAGAGCTGGAGGCTGATGGAGGGTCATCGTCAGTTTCCCTGGGGAAGTCGCTGAGGTAGTCAAACAACTCCACAGTGGCAAAGCCCCAGGGACTGATGAGATTCGTCCAGAAATGCTAAAAGCTTTGGGTGGGGAAGGGCTGTCTTGGTTGACACGCCTCTTCAACATTGCATGGAAGTCTGGGACAGTGCCAGAGGAGTGGCAGACCGGGGTGGTGGTTCCCCTCTTTAAAAAGGGGGACCAGAGAGTGTGTGCCAATTACAGAGGTATCACACTCCTCAGCCTCCCTGGTAAAGTGTACTCCAAAGTGCTGGAAAGGAGGGTTCGGCCAATAGTCGAACCTCAGATTGAAGAGGAACAATGCGGTTTTCGTCCTGGCCGGGGAACCACGGACCAGCTCTTTACTCTCGCAAGGATCCTGGAGGGGGCCTGGGAGTATGCCCATCCAGTCTACATGTCTTTTGTGGATCTGGAGAAGGCGTATGACCGGGTACCCCGGGATCTTTTGTGGGAGGTGCTGCGGAGTATGGGGTGAGGGGGTCTCTTCTCAGGGCCATCCAATCTCTGTACGCTCAAAGCATGAGCTGTGTCCGTGTCCTCGGCAGTAAGTCGGATTCGTTCCCGGTGGGGGTTGGCCTCCGCCAGGGCTGCGCTTTGTCACCAATCCTGTTTGTAATATTCATGGACAGGATATCAAGGCGTAGTCATGGGGGGAGGGGTTCCCGTTCGGTGGGCTGATGGTCACATCACTGCTTTTTGCGGATGATGTGGTCCTGATGGCCTCATCGGTCGGTGACCTTCAGCACTCACTGGATCGGTTCGCAGCCGAGTGTGAAGCGGCTGGGATGAGGGTTAGCACCTCTAAATCTGAGGCCATGACTCTCAGCAGGAAACCGGTGGAGTGCCTACTCCGGGTAGGGAATGAGTCCTTACTCCAAGTGAAGGAGTTCAAGTACCTCGGGGTCCTGTTCGCGAGTGAGGGAACAATGGAGCGGGAGTTTGGTCGGAGAATCGGAGCAGCGGGGGCGGTGTTGCATTCGCTTCACCGCACCGTTGTGACGAAAAGAGAGCTGAGCCGAAAGGCAAAGCTCTCGATCTACCGGTCAATCTTTGTTCCTACCCTCACCTATGGTCATGAAAGCTGGGTCATGACCGAAAGAACGAGATCGCGGGTACAAGCGGCCGAAATGGGTTTTCTCAGAAAGGTGGCTGGCCTCTCCCTTAGGGATAGGGTGAGAAGCTCAGTCATCCGAGAGGAACTCGGAGTAGAGCCGCTGCTCCTTTGCATAGAAAGGAGCCAGTTGAGGTGGTTCGGGCATCTTGTAAGAATGCCACCTGGGCGCCTCCCTAGAGAGGTGTTCCAGGCACGTCCAGCTGGGAGGAGACCTCGGGGAAGACCCAGGACTAGGTGGAGAGATTATATCTCCACACTGGCCTGGGAACGCCTCGGGATTCCCCAGTCAGAGCTGGCTAATGTTGCCCGGGAAAGGGAAGTTTGGGGTCCCCTGCTAGAGCTGCTACCCCCGCGACCCGACCCCGGATAAGCGGTTGAAGATGAGATGAGATGAGATGAGAAGTCAGGTGGCTTCCAGAATTATTCAGGGGCGGGTCACTTATAGCTCGTTTGCCAATTAAGGAGGACAACAAATATGCCAAGTTGTATTTTACTTCTGTCACCGACGTTTGATTTCGATTTGATTGGAGGGAGTCGAGATCTGAACCGAGTCGCGCACTCTGGTGGGGTCGTCTTGAGAGAAAATATTAAAGATCTCGTCAAAGCAAGTTGCATCTGATGTTTCTCCAATAGACATATTTACCCACTGGCGAAATAAAAGGGATACTGACAAAACAGTAAAAAAAATTAAAGATTCTTC